>JAREIK010002264.1:0-33242 GCA_029783825.1 Sapria himalayana | reverse complement strand
ATTTTTTTTTCTTTTATAATTTATTTATATTTTTTTAAGAAATAATTTATATAAATTATATTTGTATAACTCATAATTTATATTGTTATTAATATTTATTAAAAATAAATGATAAATAATTAAAATGAATATTTAAGTTAATGAGAAAATGATATTGAGATTTATTTTTATTATTTGGGGGTATCTAGTTTAAAAAGATATATATATATATATATTAAAATCAATTATCAAAAATTAATTTAATATGCTATTATTAATAGATATATAAATTAAAAATATAATTGCAAAAACCTAAAATTATTCAAAATCAATGTAAAATTTATTACTAAATATAATTTTTGTTTTTTTGTTTTGCTTCTTTTTATAAGCTTATATATATATTTTTTTTATGAAAAATAATTATTTAATTAAATTTGTAATCACCTAATTTATTTTTATTAATATTTTAATAAATTATTTAAATTATAATTAAGGTTTACGAGTTTAAAGGTTTAAGTATTTAGGGGCTTTTGTGTTAAGGAGTTTAGAGATTTAAGTGTTTAGGGATTTAGTGGTTTATAAGTTTTATTTAAACAATGATATAACATAAATTTATTTTTTTTATTTTTTCTAAATTTTGAAGATTATATCTTTTGAAAATATAATCATTTTTAAATTTTTTTTAAATGTAAATATAATATTAAGTTATAATAATCTTTATAATTATAAGTCATTTAAATTCAATATAAATAATTACATTAATAGATATTATAATAATGATCAAAAAAATTTAATAAACTATTATTAATAAGTTAGATATTATTTAAAATATATTTGCAAAATCTAAATTTATTCAAAATCAAAGTAAAATATATTACTAAATAATAATTTGGTTTAATGTTTTGCTTTTTTTATTAGTTTATATATTTGTTTTTAAAAATAAATTATTTAAATTATATTTGTCTTACTCATAATTTATTTTGTAATTTATAATTCTATAATAATAAACTAATATATAATTAAAATGAAGATTTAAAATTAAAATGAATACAAATAAAATTGAGATTAATTATTTATTATTCAGTATATACTGATTTATGGTTTAGGTATTTAGGTGTTTTGTGGTTTAGGAGTTTAAAGATTTAATTGTTTAGACCTTTAGCGATTTATAGTTTTTATTTAAAGAATGAAAAAACAAAAAATTTAATTTTTTGATATTTTTTAATATTGAAGGTTATAACGTATGAAAATATAATAATTTTTAATTTTTTTTTAATGTAAATATAATATTTAGTTATAATAATCTTAATAATTATATATAATGTAAACTCGATATAAATACTTTTTTTGATAAATATTATAATAATGATCAATAAATAAATTAATAAACGAGTATTTATAAGAATGATATAAATTAAAATATAATTGTAAAATCTAAAATGATTCAAAATCAAAATAAGCTATATTACTAAATAATAATTATTTATTTTTAAAAATTCTCCTTTTTTTATAAGCATTTTTTTATGAAAAATAAAATTTTTAAACTATATGTCGCACTAATAATTTATTTTGTAATGAATATTTCTATAAAAATAAACTAATAAATAATTAAAGTTAATTTTAAAATTATAATGAATACTAATAAAAATTAGATTTATGATTTAATATTTGGACTATACTAATTTATTGTTTTAAGTATTTAGGGGCTTGGGGGGTTAGGAGTTTAGTCATTTTAGAATTTAGTCATTTAGTGGTTTATAGGTTTTATATAAAAAATAAAATAACAAAAAATTTATTTTTGTTTTTTTTTTCTCATTTTTGAATGTTACCTTTGAAAATATAATAATTTATAATTTTTTTTGAAAAGCGATTATACTATGAAGTTATAATAATCATAATAATTATATATCATATAGATTCAATATAAACTATTTTATTGATATTTATTATAATAATGATCATATAAAAGTAATAAACAATTATTATTAAGGTAAATATTGTTTAAAATATATTTTCAAAACCTAAAATGATTCAAAATCAAAGTGAAATATTTTACTAAATATTAATTTTAAATTTTTAAATTTTTGTATCCATTTATAAGCCTATATATTTGTTGATGAAAAAGAAAATATTTAAATTATATTTGTCTCACTAATAATTTAATTTTTAATTTATATTTCTATAAAAATAAACTAATAAATAATTAAAATGTATATTTAAAATTCTAATGAATACTAATAAAAATGAGATATATGATTTATTATTTAGGGATAACTATTTAATTGTTTATGTTTTTTGTGGTTTTGGGGTTAATGAGTGTATTGATTTATATGTTTGGACATTTAGGTGTTTATAAGTTTTATTTAATCAAAGAAATAACAAAAAATTTATTTTTATGAATTTTTATGATTTTCAAATGTTATAACCTTTAAAAATATAATAGTTTTTTGATAGTTATAAAATATTAATACAATACTTAGTTATAATAATCTTAAAAATTATATTTGTTGTAAATTCAATATAAAAAAATTTATTAATATATATTGTTATAATGATCAAAAAATAAAATAATAAATTATTTTTAATAAGATCGATATTAATTAAAATATATTTGTAGAAACAAAAATAATTTAAAATCAAAGTATAGTATATTACTAAATAAAATTTTAAAATTTTGAAATTTTGTTTATTTTTATAAGCTTATTTTTTTCATAAAAAATAATTTATTTAAATTATATATGTTTCACTCATTATTTATTTTGTAATTAATATTTATATAAAAATAAACAAATAAATAATTAAAATGAATTTTTAAAATTATAATAAAAACAATAATAGTGAGATTTATTATTTATTATTTAGGGTTACCGATTTAAAAGGATTATTATTTATTATTTAGGGTTTTAGATTTTTAGGAGTTATTGAATTAAGTGTTTAGTATTTTAGTGGTTTATAGGTTTTATATAAACAATAATATATCAAAAAAAATATTTTTTTTTATTTTTTCACATATTCAAAGATAATAATCTTTGAAAATATAATAATTTTAAAATTTTTTTCAAAAGTGAATTTAATATTTATTAATAATAATCATTATATTTAAATATCAAAGAAATTAAATATAAACAATTTTATTGATAATTATTCTAATAATGATCAAAAAATAAATTAATGATCTATTATTAATAAGATAGATAACAATTAAAATATAATTACAAAGCTAATAATGAATCAAAAGGAAAGCAAATTATATTATTATATAATAATTTTTTAATTTTAATTTTTTTTACTTTTAATAAGTTTATCTATATTTTAATGATGAAAAATTGAAGTAAAATATATTACTGGATAATAATTTTTAATTTTTAAATTTTTACTTCTTTTATAAGCGTATATATATTTTTTGATTAAAAATAAATTTTTTAAATTATATGTGTCGCACTCATAATTTATTTTCTAATATAAATTTCTATAAAAATAAACTAATAAATAATTAAAATGAATATTTAAAATAATAATAAATTGAAATATAAATTCAATTTATTAAGTAGTATATATTGGTTTAATGGTTTATGTATTTAGGCATTACGGGGTTTAGGAGTTTACTGATATAACTGTGTATGCATTTAGTGGTTTATAGGTTTTATTTAAAAAATAAAATAACATAAAATTTATTTTTATTATTTTTTCATATTTCCAGAGGTTATAACCTTCAAAATATAATAATTTTTAATTTTTTTTAAAAGTGAATTAAATATTTAGTTATAATAATCATTATATTTATATATCATATAAATTCAATATAAATAATTTTATTGATAAATATTCTAATAATGATCAAAAAATAAATTAATAAACAATTATCAATAAGATAGATATCAATTAAAATATAATAACAAAATCTAAAATGATTTAGAAGGAGAGCAAAATATATTGCTATATAATAAATTTTAGTTTTAAAATTTTTTATTCTTTTTATAAGTTGATCTATATTTTTCGATTAAAAATAATTTATATAAATTATATTTGTCTAACTCATTATTTTTTTTTGTAATTAATATTTATTTAATAATAAACAAATAAATATTTAAAAATAATATTTAAAATTTTAATGAAAAAAATAATATTGAGATTTATTATTTATTATTTAGGGTTACAGGTTCAAAAGAATTATTATTTATATTTAGGGTTTTAGAGATTTAGGAGTTATTGAATTAAGTGTTTAGGAATTTAGTGGTTTATAAGTTTTATTTAAATAATGAAATATAAAAAAAATATTTTTTTATTTTTTCACATTTATAAAGGTTATAAACGTTGAAAATATAATAATTTAAATTTTTTTTTCAAAAGTGAATTCAATATTTAGTTATAATAATCATTATATTTAAATATCATATAAATTCAATATAAACAATTTTATTGATAAATATTCTAATAATGATCAAAAAATAAATTAATAATTTATTATTAATACGATAGATATCAATTAAAATATAATTACAAACCAATAAGGATTTAGAAGCAAAGCAAATTATATTATTATATAATAATTTTTTGTTTTTAATTTTTTTTTCTTTTAATAAGTTTATCTATATTTTTTTTATGAAAAATAATTTATATAAATTATAATTGTCTAACTCATAATTTATTTTGTATTAATATTTATATAAATTATGTAAATTATATTTTAGGTTCACGAGTTTAAAGATTTAAGTATTTAGGGGCTTCGGTGTTTAAGAGTTTAGAGATTTATGTGTTTAGGTATTTAATGGTTTATAAGTTTTATTTAAACAATGATATAACAAAAAATTTATTTTTTGTTATTTTTTCTCATTTTTTAAGGTTATAACCTTTGAAAATATAACAATTTTTAAATTTTTTTTATATGTAAATACTATATTTAATTTTTATAATATTAATAATTATATATCATATAAATTCAATATAAACAATTATATTGATAGATATTATATTAATGATCAAAAAATAAATTAATAAACTATTATAAATAAGTTAGATATTATTTAAAATATATTTTCAAAACCTAAATTTATTCAAAATCAAAGTATTATAAATTACTAAATAATAATGTTTTTGATGTATTGCTTCTTTTTATATGTTTATATTTTTTTTTCTTAAAAGTATATTATTTAAATTATATTTGTCTTACTCATAATTTATTTTGTAATAAATATTTCTATAAAAATAAACTAATAAATAATTAAATGAATATTTAAAATTATAATAAATAGAAATAAAAATTAGATTTATTAATTATTATGTACTATATAGTGGTTTAATGGTTTATGTATTTAGGTATTACTGATTTAATTGTGTATGCATTTAGTTGTTTATAGGTTTTATTTAAAAAATAAAATAACAAAAAATTTATTTTTATTATTTTTTGATATTTTCAAAGGTTATTACCTTTGAAAATATAATAATTTTTAAATATTTTTTAAAGCGAATTGAATATTTAGTTATAATAATCATTATATATATATATATCATATAAATTCAATATAAACAATTTTAGTGATAAATATTCTAATAATGATCAAAAAATAAATTAATAATCTATTATTAATAAGATAGATATCAATTAAATTATAATTACAAAACAATAAATGATTCATAAGCAAACCAAAATATATTACTATATAATAATTTTTTATTTTGTAATTTTTTATTATTTTAAAAAGTAAATCTATATTTTTTTGATTAAAAATAATTTACATAAATTATATTTGTCTAAGTCATAATTTATTTTTTAATTAATATTTATACAAAAATAAACAAATAAATAATTAAAATGAATATTTATAATTATAATAAAAAATGAGATTTATTCTTTATTATTTAGGGTATACCGATCTAATTTAAAATATATATGTCTCACTAATAATTTTTTTTGTAATTAATATTTCTATAAAAATAAACTGATAAATAAATAAAATAAAAATTTAAAATTATACTGAAAAAAAATTAAAATGAGATTTATGATTTATTATTAATTTATACCAATTTAATAGTTTAAGTATTTAGAGGTTTTGTCATATAGGTGTTTAGCGATTCATGTTTTTAGGCATTTAGTGGTTTATAGGTTTTATTTAAACAACAAAATAACAAAAAAAAATTAATTTTTTGTCATTTCATAGGTTATAAACTTTCAAAATATAATAATATTTAAAATTTTTTGAAATGTGAATACAATATTTAGTTATAATAATTTTAATAATTATATATCATTTAAATTCAATATAAACAATTTTATTGATAGATTTTATAATAATGATCAAAAATTAAATTAATAAACACTTAATAATAAGATAGATATTAATTAAAATATATTTACAAACCCAAATTGATGCAAAATTAAAGTAAAAAATATTATTGGATAATACTTTTTAATTTTTAAATTTTTACTTCTTTTATAAGCGTATATATTTTTTTTATTAAAAAAAATTTTTTAACTTATATTTTTCGCGCTGACAATTTACTTTGTAATAAAAATTTATATATAAATAAACTAATAAATAATTAAAATGTATATTTAAAATTATAATAAATTGAAATAAAAATTATATTTCTTAATTATTAAGTAGTTTATAGTGGTTTAATGGTTTATGTATTTAGGCATTACGGGCTTTAGGAGTTTACTGATTTAACTGTGTATGCATTTAGTGGTTTATAGGTTTTATTTAAAAATTAAAATAAAAAAATATTTATTTTTATTATTTTTTTATATTTTCAAAGGTTATAACCTTTGAAAATATAATAATATTTTAATTTTTTTCAAATGTGAATTCAATATTTAGTTATATAATCATTATATTTATATATCATATAAATTCAATATAAACACTAATATTTATAAATATTCTAATAATGATCAAAAAATAAATTAATAATCTATTATTAATAAGATAGATATTAATTAAAATATAATTACAAAACCTATAATGCTTCAGAAGCAAAGCAAATTATATTACTATATAATAATTTTTTGTTTTTAATTTTTTTTTCTTTTAATAAGTTTATCTATATTTTTTTTGATGAAAAATAATTTATATAAATTATATTTGTCAAACTCATAATTTATTTTTAATTAATATTTATATAAAAATAAACAAATAAACAATTAAAATGAATATTTAAAATTATAATGAAAAAAAAATGAGATTTATTCTTTATTATTTAGGGTATACCAGTTTAATTTAAATTATATCTGTCTTACTAATAATTTATTTTGTAAATAATATTTCAATAAAAATAAACTGATAAATAATTAAAATAAAAATTTAAAATTATACTGACTAAAAATTAAAATGTTATTTATGAATTATTATTAATGTATACCAGTTTAATATTTTAAGTATTTAGAGGTTTTGTCGTTTAGGACTTTAGTGATTTATGTTTTTAGGCATTTAGTGGTTTATAGGTTTTGTTTAAAAAATGAAATTACAAAATAACTATTTTTGATATTTTTTTCACATTTTCAAATGTTATAACCTTTGACAATATAAAAATTTTAAAATTTTTTAAAAATGTGAATACAATATTTTGTAATAATAATCATTATAATTATATATAATATAAACTAAATATAAAAAATTTTATTTATAGATATGATATCAATTATCAAAAAATAAGTTAATATGTTATTATTATTATGTTGGATATAAATTAAACTATAAATGCAAAAGCTAAAATTATTCAAAATCCAAGTAAAATTTATCACTAAATAATAATTTTTGTTTTTTTAGTTTTCGCATCTTTTTATAAGCTTATATATTTTATTGATGAAAAATAATTTATTTAAATTATATTTGTATCACTAATAATTTATTTTGTAATTAATATTTTAATAAATTATTTAAATTATATTTAAGGTTTACGAGTTTAAACGTTTAAGTATTTAGGGGCTTTTGGGTTTAGGAGTTTAGATGTTTAAGTGTTTAGGCATTTAGTGGTTTATAAGTTTTATTTAAACAATGATATAGCAAAATAATTTTTTTTATTATTTTTTCTAATTTTTAAAATATTATATCCTTTGAAAATATAATAATTTTTAAATTTTTTTCAAATGTAAATATAATATTTATTTATAATAATCTTCATAATTATAATTCATTTAAATTCAATATAAATAATTATATTGCTAGATATTATAATTATGATCAAAAAAATTAATAAAATAGTTATAATTTAAAAAGTATTTGCAAAATCTAAATTTATTCAAATCAAAGTAAAATATATTACTAAATAATAATTTTTTTAATGTTTTGCTTTTTTTATGACTTTATATTTTGTTATTTAAAATAAATTATTTAAATTATATTTGTCTTACTCATAATTTATTTTGTATTTTATAATTCTATAATAATAAACTACTAAATAATTAAAATGAATATTTAAAATTATAATCAATACAAATAAAATTTAGATTTATTATTTATTATTCAGGATATACCGGTTTAATGGTTTAAGTATTTAGGTGTTTTGTGGTTTAGGAGTTTAGTGATTTAATTGTTTAGACCTTTAGTGATTTTTAGTTATTTTTTAAGAATGAAAAAACACAAAATTTAATTTTTTGATTTTTTTTAATTTTTGAAAGTTGTAACCTTTGAAAATATAATAATTGTTAATTTTTTTTTAAATGTGAAAATAATATTTAGTTATAATAATCATAATAATTATATATAATGTAAACTCAATATAAATAATTTTATTGATAGATATTATAATAATGATCAATAAATAAATTAATAAACTTGTATTTATAAGAATGATATAAATTAAGATATAATTTTAAAATCAAAAATAATTCAAAATCAAAATAAGATATATTATTAAATAATATTTTTTTATTTTTAAAATTTTGCCTCTTTTTATAAGCATTTTTTTTGATGAAAAATAAATTATTTTAATTATATATGTCGCACTAATAATTTATTTTGTAATTAATATTTCTATAAAAATAAACTGATAAATAATTAAAATGAATGTTTAAAATTATAATGAATACAATAAAACTGTGATTTATGATATTTTATTTAGTCTATACTAATTTAATGTTTTAAGTATTTATGAGCTATGGGGTTTAGGAGTTTAGTCATTTAGTATTTAGTCATTTAGTGGTTTATAGGTTTTATATAAAAAATAAAATAACAAAAAATTTATTTTTGTTATTTTGTCTTATTTTTGAAGGTTATAAGCTTTGAAAATATGATAATTTTTATCTTTTTTTTGACGAGTGAATACAATATGAAGTTATAATAATCATAATAATTATATATAATATAAATTCAATATAAACTATTTTATTGATATTTATTATAATAATGATCATAAAAAAGTAATAACCAATTATTAATAAGATAAATATTGTTTGAAATATATTTGCAAAACCTAAAATGACTCAAAATCAAAGTGAAATATTTTACTAAATATTAAATTTAAATTTTTAAATTTTTATCTCCATTTATAAGCCAATATATTTTTTTCTTAAAAATAAATTATTTAAATTATATTTGTCTCACTAATAATTTATTTTTAATTTATATTATTATAAAATTAAACTAATAAAAAATTAAAATGTATATTTAAAATTATAATGAATACTAAAAAAAATGAGATTTATTATTTATTATTTAGGGTATAACTATTTAATTGTTTAAGTTTTTTGTGGTTTTGGGGTTAAAAAGTTTATTGATTTTATATTTACACATTTTAGTGTTTATTGGTTTTATTTAATAATTGAAATAACAAAAAATTTATTTTTATGAATTTTCGTGATTTTCAAAGCTTATAACCTTTAAAAATATAATAATTTTTTAATAGTTCTAAAATATGAATACAATACTTTGTTATAATAATCTTAATAAGTATATTTGTTGTAGTTTCAATATAAAAAATTGTATTAATACATATTATAATAATGATCAAAAAATAATTAATAAACTATTATTAATAAGATAGATATTAATTAAAATATATTCATAGTACCAAAAATAATTCAAAATCAAAGTAAATTATATTACTTAATAAAATTTTAAATTTTTGAAATTTTGTTTATTTTAATAAGCTTATATTTTTTTTCATTAAAAATAATTTATTTAAATTATATCAGTCTCACTCATTATTTAATTTGTAATTAATATTTCTATAAAAATAAACTAAAAAATAATTATAATGAATATTTAAAAATATAATAAATACAAATAAAAATGAGATTTATTATTTATTATTTAGGTTATAGAGGTTTAATGGTTTAAGTATTTAGGGGGTTTTGGGGTTTAGGAGTCTAGAGATTTAAATTTTTTTCATTAAGTGGTATATAAGTTGTATTTAAATAATAAAATAATAAAAAAATTATTTTTGTGATTTTTTATCATTTTAGAAGGTTATAACCTTTGAAAATATAATAATTTTTAATTTTTTTTCAAATGTAAATATAATATTTAGTTATAATAATTGGTTATTATAACTAATTAATAAACAATTATTGAATATAATTAATTTTATTGTTAGATATTATAAAAATGATCAAATAATTAATTAATAAACTATTATTAATAAGATTGATCGCAATTAAAATATTATTGCAAGACCTATATATAATGATTCAAAATCAAAGTAAAATATATTACTAAATAATAATTTTTTGTTTTTAAATTTTTCTTCTTTATATAAGCTTATTATTTTGATTAAAAAATAATTATTAAAATTATATTTGTCTCACTCATTATTTATTTTGTGATTGATATTCTCTAAAAATAAACTAATAAATAATTAAAATGAATATTTAAAATTATAATGAATACAAATTAAATTGAGATTTATGATTTATTATATATAGTATGTCAGTTTAATGGTTTGATTATTTAGTGGTTTATAGGTTTTATTTATATAATAAAAATTTAAAATTCTATTTTTGATTTTTTTCTGATTTTCAAAGGTTATAACCTTTGAAAATAAAATAATTTATAAAATTTTTTGAAATGTGAATACCAATGTATAATTATATTAATCTTACTAATTATATATCATATAAATTGAATATAAATAATTTTAATGATAGATATTATAATAATGATCAAAAATTAAATTAATAAAGTATTATTAAAAATATAAATATTAATTAAAATATATTTAAATAACATAAAATCATTCAAAATCAAATCAAAATATATTACTAAATAATAATATTTAATTTTTATAATTTTCCTTATTTTTATAAGCTTATATTTTTTTAAAAAAATAAATTATTTAAATAATATTTGTCTCACTCGAAATTTATTTTGTAATTAAATTTTCTAAAAAATTAAACTATAAATAATTAAAATTAATATTTAAAATTATAATAAATAGATATAAAAATGATATTTATAATTTATTAAGTAGTATATAGCTGTTAAAAGTTTTATGTATTTAGGGATTTCTGGATTTATGAGCTTACTGATTTAAGTAAGTAAGCATTTAATGATCTATAGCTTTTATTTAAAAAATAAAATAAGAAAAAATTTATTTTTGTTTTATTTTTTTACATTTTCAAAGTTTACCTTTGAAAATATAATAATTTAAATTTTTTTTTCAAAAGTAAATACATTATTTAGTTATAATAATCATTATATTTATATATCATATAAATTCAATAAAAACATTTTTATTGATAAACATTCTAATAATGATAAAAAAATAAATTAATAATCTATTATTAATAAGATATATATCAATTAAAATATATTTACGAAACCTAAAATAATTCAAAAGCAAAGCAAAATATCTTACTATATAATAATTTTTTGTTTTGAGATTTTTTTTTCTTTTAAAAAGTTTATCTATATTATTTTAATGAAAAATAATTTATATAAATTATATTTGTGTAACTCATAATTTATTTTGTAATTAATATTTATATAAAAATAAACAAATAAATAATTAAATATGAATATTTAAATTAAAATGGAAAAAAATGAGATTTATTCTTTATTATATAGGATATACAGGTTTAATTAAAATTAGTTTAGTCTCACTAATAATTTATTTTGTAATTAATATTTATATAAAAATAAACAGATAATTAATTAAAATAAAAATTAAAATTATACTAAATAATTAAAATAATTTATTTTGTTCATCTCTCAACTCTAGAATGATTGCTAAAGCTCTAACCAAAATAATATGAGCTTTTACTTTATCTCTATTATGTGTCATCATATTTGATGTTGAATCACTTGGCTATCAAAGGAAATTTGACTCATGTACGCTAACAGACTAAACCAAAGTTGTACCCCTGTGTGTTGAAATAGCTAGTTGTTAAGGATGCTATTTATATTGATTATTGTAATTTCTTCTAAAATATCTCTTTTGCACACACTCAAAGAAATTTTTTTAAAATATAGTTCACCTCTAAAAAAATAACGACCTTGTAGCCTATTAGAACAAACTAGCCCAAGGGTGGTTTGAGCATGTAAAGAAGTATGGGCTCTCTTTCAATCAAGAATCAAAAAATTATTATATTGGCATGTCTAAGACTTTTTTTTATATCCTCAAGGATATGAAAAGTTTCATTTCTTTGTTTTTATATTAAATGAGTTATGTATACAAGCTCACAATACCCAAAAAGGTGCAAATTGGTATGTCTAAGCCTTTTTTTATATCCTCATGGATATGAAAAGTATCATTTCTTTCTTTTTATATTAAATGAGTTATGTAACAAGCTCACAATTCCCAAAAAGGTGTAAATGAATCATATTCAAAGGAATAAATGGTTTTAATCATTGCTCAAAATATTAGTCTTGCATATTGACACTTGAGGTCACAAATCAAAGGAAAAAGCCATAGTGATAATTCCAATCGCAAGAATTTTAGCTATAGAAAGTTATAAAGAGTAGTAATCGAGCTTTCACTATATCTAGGGTCATGACTTTTGCCCTTGAGGAATTTCCAAAGTTACAATCATTCCTAGAGCAATGACTTTGAAATATAAAGATAAAATGCACAAGCTATGGTCATATCCAATACTGTGCCCAGTATTATAGTGATTAAATATGTATTCATGATCATTCTTAGTGCCATAACAATATGTTCAATTGAGAGACACAAGTTATGGCATATTCTCATTGATATTATTTTGTGTTATAGAGACAAAATATACATTCATGACCATTGCTAATGCTAAAATAATCTAAAGCAAGAAAGAGATTGAATCCATAACTGACCACTTGAGTCATGACTTTGTGTTACATATACAAAAAGATAAATCCGTGACATTCCTAAAAGTTGTGAATTTCAATTTCAATTTAACACTTAGTCATTTGATTATAAAAGTGAAAAACATGAGATTTACTATTTATGGTTTTTGGATGAGGGTTATAGTTTATCATTTAAAGTATAAGGTTTATGGTTTTTTTTGTTTTTTTTTGGAAAATACATGCTTTATTTATCATTTAGGCACACAACTTACAAGAGACTAAAAAGCTGACTAATTTAGGCTAGCCCACCAAATCCTATGCACCTTAATGATTCTATGCATTAAATACATAAAGAAACATAAAGCCTAATAATTCCAAGCGTACGAATACAACTAAAATCACCTGGCTTTGTCGGACTTCAGATTTGGCATTGAGTCATTATGCACACTACGTCCTTTCCATTCGAATTTGTCCAAGCCTTTTGGAGGAACCTGAATGATGCACAATATTAAAACTATGCAAATATAAGATTGTGCATGTGTGTGACATGCAGCATCAAGCTTTTGCCTATGTCATTGCTATGCAATGGAATACATGTAAAACTGAACACCCATAAATCCACATGTCCAAATCTACGGCACTTTGTCAATTCATTCTCACCTCTGAATTCCACATTCTTTTGCTCCAATGATCCTCAAAAGAGTATCTATTGGGTTAGAATGCTTCCTCCTCGATCTCCAAGAAGTGGCTGTATGTTGCACTGACAAAATATCAAAAAATATGCATGCATCGGTGTGCATGTGTGATGAGGTCCATCTCATAGTCTAATTATCTATGCATACAACCAAGCTAGAATACAAGTAAAATTATAAAATGCTATAAAGATGGGTCTTCTGCTCGTAGGAGTGTAGCATCGCCTAATGTGTATTTATAAAATGCATTAGTGGGCCCCACTTAGAGATACTCATGGGTCCAGTTGCCCTCATTGCATGTTACATAGAGAACATGCAAGATTCTGTGTGTGTGTGTATGTGATGATCTGTCTCTGCAAGTACATGATGCATACAATGTCCAAAATACAAATAAGACTACAAACATAAACTACAAGTTTGAATCTTTCGCTCCCATTTGGGTTGTCTGGACTCCATTGCTTACTAGCCTTGCTTGGTGATCCTTCGCATTTTTCTAGCTCTCCAATTAATCATGGATTACCCACTACTCCTGTTGGGCGACGGTTGGGTGGCCCTCTATGCTGCATGATAGGGCTAGTGGGACCCACTCCTAGCTACTCTTGGGTTTACTCTCGACCACATTGCTCGGTCTCGTCAGTTGTCTGAATGTTATCATTCCGGCTTGCTAGTGGGGCCCTCTACAAGCTGGTACCCCATACATATGGCTACTTCCAGGACTTGCTGGCCCCTCTAAATGCTACACCAAAATGGACCAGAATATGTGCACGTGTGTACTGTGGTCCGTCCCTATGTGTGTGTGGTGGAGTAGTATTAGGGTTTAAAAGTTTAGTAATTTAAGTATTTAGGTATTTTGTTGTTTATAGGTTTTAAATAAATAAAAATAACGAATAAATTTTTTTTTCTAATTTTCAAGCTTATAACCAATGAAAATATTATAATTTTTAATTTTTTGTCAAATGTTTATACAATATTTAATTATAATAATCAAAAAAATTAAATATCATGTAAATTCAATATAAATAATTTTATTGATCGATATTATAATACTGATCATTAAATAGATTAATAAACTATTATTAATAAGATAGATATTAATTAAAATATATTTGCAAAACCTAAAATGATTCAAAATCAAAGTAAAATATATTACTAAATAATACTTTTTATTTTTAAAATTTTGATTCTTTTTATAAGCTTATAAATTTGTTTGATTAAGATAAATTATTTAAATTATATTTGTCTCATTCATAATTTTATTTTGCAATTAATATTTCCATTAAAATAAACTAATAAATAATTAAAATGAATATTGAAATTATAATGAATACAAATAAAAATGAGATTTATGATTAATTATTTAGGATATACCAGTTTAAAGGTTTAAGTATTTAGAAGTTTAGGAGTTTAGTGATTTATGTGTTTTACTATTTAGTAGTTTATATGTTTTATTTAAATAATAAAATAACAAAAAAATTATTTTTCAAATTTTTTATCAATTTTTAAGGTTATAACCTTTATAAATATAATAATTTTTAAATTTTTTTTCAAATGTGAATACAATATTTAGTTATATTTAACTTAATAAACTAAATATAAATATAAATATAAACTAAATATAATAATGATCAAAAAATAAATTAATAAACTATTATAGGTTTTGGGGTTTTGGGGTTTAGGAGTTTAATGATTTAAGCATTTAGGCATTTAGTAGTTTATAGGTTTTATATATACAATAAAATAACAAAAAATTTATTTTTGTGATTTTATCTCATTTTCAAAGATGATAACCTTTAAAAATATAATAATTTTTAAATTAATTTCAAATGTAAATATAATATTTAGTTATAATAATCTTTATAAATATATATCATGTAAATTCAATATAAACAATTTTATTGATAAATATTCTAATAATGATCAAAAAATAAATTAATAATCAATTATTAATAAGATAGATATCAATTAAAATATAATTACAAAACCTAAAATGATTCAGAAGCAACGTAAAATATATTACTATATAAAAATTTTTTGTTTTAAAATTTTTTTTTCTTTTAAAAAGTTTATCTATAATTTTTTGTTGAAAATAATTTATATAAATTATTTTTGTCTAGCTCAATTTTTCCGTAATTAATATTTATATATAAATAATCAAATAAATAATTAAAATGAATATTTAAAATTATAATTAAAAAAAATGAGATTTATTATTTATTATTTAGGGATACTGTTTTTATTAAAATTAGATCCGTCTCACTATTAATTTATTTGGTAATTAATATTTCTATAAAAATAAACTGATAAATAATTAAATTAAAAATTTAAAATTATACTGAATAAAAATTAAAATGAGATTTATGATTTATTATTAATCTATACCAGTTTAATGGAATAAGTATTTAGAGGTTTGGTCATTTAGGAGTTTAGCAATTTATGTTTTTAGGCTTTTAGTGGTTTATAGGTTTAATTTAAAAAATAAAATAACAAAAAAATTTTCTATAATTTGATATCATTTTCATAGGTTATAACCTTTGAAAATATAATAATATTTACAATTTTTTGAAATGTGAATACAATATTTAATTATAATAATATTAATAATTATATATCATATAAATTCAATATAAACAATCTTAATCATTGATAATATAATTTTGATCAAAAATTAAATTAATAAACTTTTAATAAAAAGATATATATTAATTAAAAAATATTTACAAAACCCAAATTCATTCAAAATTAAAGTAAAATATATTACTAGATAATAATTTTAAATTTTTACTTCTTTTATATGCGTATATATATTATTCCATTAATAATAAATTATTTAATTTATACTTGTCGCCCTCATAATTTATTTTGTAATAAATATTTCTATAAAAATAAACTAATAAATAATTAAAATGAATATTTAAAATTATAATAAATAGAAATAAATATTAGATTTATTATTTATTATGTATTATATATCGGTCTAATGGTTACTATATTTAAGCATTATGGGTTCTAGGAGTTTACTTATTTAACTGTGTATGTATTTAGTAGTTTATAGGTTTTATTTAAAAAATAAAAAAATAAAAAATTTATTTTTATATTTTTTTGATATTTTCAAAGGTTATAACCATAGAAAATATAATAATATTTAAATTTTTTTCAAAAGTGAATTCAATATTATGTTATAATAATCATTATATTAATATATCATATAAATTCAATATAAACAATTTTATTGAAAAATATTCTAATAATGATCAAAAAATAAATTAATAATTTATTATTAATAAGATAGATATCAATTATAATATAATTACAAAACCTAAAATAATTCAGAAGCAAAGCAAAATATATTATTATATAATAATTTTTTGTTTTGAATTTTTTTTTTCTTTTAAAAAGTTTATCTATATTATTTTGATGAAAAATAATTTATATAAATTATATTTTTGTAACTCAATTTATTTTGTAATTAATATTTATATAAAAAATAAACAAATAAATAAAAAAATTTGAATATTTAAAATTAAAATTAAAAAAATGAGATTTATTCTTTATTATTTAGGATATACCGGTTTAATTTAAATTAGATTTGTCTCACTTATAATTATGTTGTAATTAATATTTCTATAAAAATAAACTGATAAATAATTAAAATAAAATATAAAATTATACTAAATAATTAAAATAATTTATTTTGTTCCTCTCTCAATTCTAGAATGATTGCTAAAGCTCTAAACAAATTAATATGAGCTTTTAATTTATCTCTATTATGTCTCATTATATTTGATGTTGAATCACTGGGCTATCAAAGGTAATTTGACTCATGTATGCTAACAGACTAAACCAAAGTTGTACCCCTATGTGTTGAAATAGCTAGTTGTTGAGGATGCTATTTATATTGATTATTGTAATTTCTTCTAAAATATCTCTCATGCACACACTCAAAGTAATTTTTTTAAAACATAGTTCACCTCCAAAAAAATAACCACCTTGTAGCCTATTAGAACAAACTAGCCCCATGGTGGTTTGAGTAGGGCAAGAAGTATGGGCTCTCTTTCAATCAAGAATCAAAAAATTTATTTTATTGGCATGTCTCAGCCTTTTTTTTATATCCTTATGGATATGAAAATTATCATTTCTTTCTTTTTATATTAAAATAGTTATGTATACAAGCTCACAATACCCAAAAAGGTGTAGATGAATCATATTCAAATGTATAAAAGGTTTTAATCATTGCTCAAAATATTAGTCTTGCATATTGAAACTTGAGGTCACAAATCAAAGAAAAATACCATAGTGATAATTCCAATCCCAAGAATTTTAGCTATAGAGAGTTATAAAGAGTTGTACTCGAGCTTTAACTATTTCTAGGGTCATGACTTTTGCTCTTGGGAATGTCCAAAGTTATAATCATTCCTAGTACAATGACTTTGCAAAAAAAGATAAAATGCACAATCTATGGTCATATCCAATACAGTGACCCAGTATTATAGTGATTAAATATGTATTCATGATAATTCTTAGTGCCATAACAATATGTTCAACAGAGAGACACAAGTTATGGCATATTCTCATCAATATGATTTTGTGTTCTATAGACAAAATATACAATGATGACCATTGCTAAAGCTAGAATAATCTAAAGCAAGAAAGAGACTGAATCCATAACTAACCCCTTGAGGCATGACTTTGTGTTACATATACAAAAAGATAAATCTGTGATATTCCTAAAAGTTGTGAATTTCAATTTAAATTTAACACTTAGTCATTTGATTATAAAAGTGCAAAACATGAGATTTAGGTTTTAGGGTTTATGGGTTAGGGATATAGTTTATGGTTTATAGTTTAGGATTTAAAGTTTAGGGTTTATGGTTTTTTTGGAAAATACACACTTTATTTATCATTTAGGCACACAACATACAAAAGACTAAAAGGCTGACTAATTTAGGCCAGCAAACCAAATCCTATGCACCTTAATGATTCTATGCATAAAAAACATAAAAAACATAAAAAACATAATGCCTAATAATTCCAAGCGTACGAATACGACTAAAATCACCTGGCATTCTCGGACTTCAGAGTTGGCATTGATTCATTATACGCACAGCGTCCTTTCCATTCGAATTTGTCCAAGCCTTTTGGAGGAACCTGAATGATGCACCATATTAAAACTATTCAAATATAAGATTGTGCATGTGTGTGACATGCAGCATCAAGCTTTTGCCTATATCATTGCTATGCAATGGAATACATGAAAAACTAAATACCCATAAATCCACAAGTCCGTATCTATGGCACTTTGTCAATTCATTCTCTCCTCTGAATTCCACATTATTTTGCTCCAATGATCCTCAAAAGAGTATCTCCTGGGTTAGAATGCTTCCTCCTCGAGCTCCAAGAAGTGGCTGTATGTTGCACAGATAAAATATCAAAAATTATGCATGCATTGGTGTGCATGTGTGATGAGGTCCATCTCATAGTCTAATTATCTATGCGTACAACCAAGCTATAATACAAGTAAAATTACAAAATCTTATAAAGATGGGTCTTCTGCTCCTTAGAGTGTAGCATCGCCTAATGTGTATTTACAAAATGCATAGTGGGCCCCACTTTGAGATACTCATGGGTCCAGTTGCCCCCATTGCATGCTACATAGAGAACAGACAAGATTGTGTGTGTGAGTATGTGATGATCTGTCTCTACAAGTACATGGTGCATACAAAGTCCAAAATACAAATAAGACTACAAACATAAACTACAAGTTTGAATCTTTCGCTCCCGTTTGGCTTGTCTGGACTCCATTGCTTACTGGCCCTGCTTATAATTGATGCTTCAGATTTTTCCGGCTCTCCAATTAATCATGGATTACCCGCTACTCCTGTTGGGCGATGGCTGGGTGGCCCTCTATGCTGCCTGATAGGGCTAGTGGGACCCAATCCTACCTACTCTTGGGTTTACTCCCGACCTCATTGCTCGGTCTCGTCAGTTGTCTGAATGTTATCATTCTGGCTTGCTAGTGGGGCCCTCTAGAAGCTGGTGGCCCATACTTATGACTACTTCCAGGACTTGCTGGCCCCTCTAAATGCTACGCCATAATGGACAAGAATATGTGCTCGTGTGTACTGTGGTCCATCGCTATGTGTGTGTGGTGCAGTAGTATCAGGGTTTAGAAGTTTAGTAATTTAATTATCTAGGTATTTTGTTGTTTATTGTTTTATTTAAATAATTAAATAATTATAAATTATTTTTATGTTTTTTTTTCTCATTTCCAACGTTATAACCAATGAAAATATTATAATTTTTAATTTTTTGTCAAATGTTTATACAATATTTAATTATAATAATCATAATTATTAAATATCATTAAATTTAATATAAATAATTTTATTGATCGATATTATAATACTGATCATAAAATAGATTAATAAACTATTATTAATAAGATAGATATTAATTAAAATAAATTTACAAAACCTAAAATGATTCAAAATCAAAGTAAAATATATTACTAAATAATAATTTTTTATTTTTAAATTTTTGATTCTTTTTATAAGCTTATATTTGTCATATTCATAATTTTATTTTGCAATTAATATTTCCATAAAAATACACTAATAAATAATTAAAATGAATATTAAAATTATAATGAATACAAATAAAAATGAGATTTATGATTAATTATTTAGGTAATACCAGTTTAATGGTTTAAGGATTTAGGAGTTTAGTGATTTAAGTGTTTAGGCATTTAGTAGTTTAGATGTTTTATTTAAATAATGAAATAACAAAAAAATTATTTTTCAAATTTTTTATAAATTTTGAAGGTTATAACCTTTATAAATATAATAATTTTTAAATTTTTTTCAAATGTGAATACAATATTTAGTTATAATAAACTTAATAATTATATATCATATAAATTAAAAATAAACAATTCTATTGATAGATATTAATAAACTAAATATAAATATAAATATAATAATGATCAAAAACAAAATTAATAAACTATTATTTATTGATAGATTTTTATATATTATTTATAAATACTTAAACCTTTAAGGATTGTTTAAATGTTTAAGTATATAAGGGTTTTGTGGTTTTGAGGTTTAGGAGTTTAATGATTTAAGCGTTTAGGCATTTAGTAATTTATAGGTTTTATATAAACAATAAAATAACAAAAAATTTATTTTTGTGATTTTATCTCATTTTCAATGATGATAACCTTTAAAAATATAATAATTTTTAAATTATTTACAAATGTAAAAATAATATTTAGTTATAATAATCTTTATAATTATATATCATGTAAATTCAATATAAACAATTTTATTGATAAATATTCTAATAATGATCAAAAAAAATTAATAATCTATTATTAATAAGATCGATATCAATTAAAATATAATTACAAAACCTAAAATGATTCAGAAGCAAAGCAAAATATATTACTATATAATAATTTTTTGTTTTTTCAATTTTTTTTCTTTTAAAAAGTTTATATATAATTGTTTGATGAAAAATAATTTATATAAATTATTTGTCTAGCTCAATTTATTTGTTATTAATATTTATATATAAATAAAAAATAAATAATAAAAATGAATATTTAAAATTATAATGAAAAAAAATGAGATTATTATTTATTATTTAGGGATACTGTTTTTATTTAAATTAGATCTGTCTCACTAATAATTTATTTTGTAATTAATATTTCTATAAAAATAAACTGATAAATAATTAAAATAAAAATTTAAAATTATACTGTATAAAATTTAAAATGAGATTTATGATTTATTATTATTGTATACCAGTTTAATGGTTTAAGTATTTAGAGGTTTTTTCATTTAGGATTTTAGCAATTTATGTTTTTAGGCTTTTAATGGTTTATACATTTTATTTAAATAAATAAAATATTTAAAAAATGTCTTTAATTTTTTCTCATTTTCATTGGTTATAACCTCTGAAAATATAATAATATTTAAAATGTTTTGTAATGTAAATACAATACTTAGTTATATTAATATTAATAATTATATATCTTATAAATTCAATAAACAATTTTATTGATATATATTATATTAATGATCAAAATTAAATTAAAAAACTATTGATATTAAGATAGATATTAATTAAAAAATAATTACAAAACCCAAATTGATTCAAAATTATTGTAAAATATATTTCTGGATAACAATTTTTAATTTTTAAATTTTTACTTCTTTTATAAGCATATATATTTTTTAAATTATATTTGTCGCACTCATAATTTATCTTGTAATAAATATTTCTAAAAAATTTACAAATAAATAATTAAAATGAATATTTAAAATTATAATAAATAGAGTTAAAAATTAGATTTATTAATTATTAAGTAGTTTATAGAGGTTTAATGGTTTATGTATTTTGGCATTATTGTGTTTTGGAGTTTACTGATTTAATTGTGTATGCATTTAGTGGTTATAAGTGTTATTTAATAAAAATAACAAAAAATTTTTTTTTTTTATTTTTTGATATTTTCAAAGGTTATAACCTTTGAAATTATAATAATTTTTAAATTTTTTTCAAAAGTGAATACTATATTTAGTTATAATAATCATTATATTTATATATCATATAAATTCAATATAAATATTTTTATTGGTAAATATTCTAATAATGATCAAAGAATAATTTAATAATCTATTATTAATAAGATAGATATCAATTTAAATATAATTATGAAATCTAAAATGATTTATAAATAAAGCAAAATATATTACTATATAATATTTCTTTGTTTTTAATTTTTTTTCTTTTAAAAAGTTTTTCTATATTTTTTTTATGAAAAATAATTATATAAATTAGATTTGTCTAACTCAATTTATTCTATCATTAATAATTATATAAAAATAAATGTATAAATAATTAAGATGAATATTTTAAATTATAATGAAAAAAATAATGTTGAGATTTATTATTTATTATTTAGGGTATATCGATTTAAAATGATTATCTATTTAGAGTTTTTGAGATTTAGGAGTTATTGATTTAAGTATTTAGGCATTTAGTGGTTTATAGGATTTATTTAAACAATGAAATAGCAAAAAAATTATTTTTGTTATTTTTTACATTTTTAAAGGTTATAATATTTGAAAATATAATAATTTTAAAATTTTTTTAAAATGTGAATAAAATATTTAGTAATAATAATCATTATAATTATATATAATATAAACTAATTATAAATAATATTATTGATAAATATGATACCAATTATCAAAAAATAAATTAATAAACTATTATTAATATGATAGATATTAATTAAAATATAATTACATAACCTAAAATGATTCAAAATCAAAGTAAAATTTATTACTAAATAATAATTTTTTGTTTTTAAATTTTTACTTCTTTTTATAAGATTATATTTTTTTTATTAAAAGTAAATTATTAATATTATATTTTTCAGACTAATTATTTATTTTGTAATTAATATTTATATAAAAATAAACTAATAAATATTTAAAAAGAATATTTAAAATTATAATGAATACAAATTAAAATGAGATTTAAGATTTATTATTGCTGTATATTTAATTTATTTTTTGATATCTGTTTGTATAACAAAATATTTTTTCTTTTTTAATATTTTAATGTAAATGCAGGAAAGGAAATATTAAGAGGCCGGGGATACAGTAGAAGAAAAATAATAGAGGTCTCGCTGACGGGACAACTGGCTGAAATTGGAGTAGATCCTGACCCGTCTCAAGATCCGACCCGCTCCGGTTAAATGAACCGAAAGAAATTTTAATATAAAATGTTTTGTAATTTTATTTTCGGGTGGCTATTTTTAAACCCGTGGAACTGTTCATCATCTCTCTATCTTCTCTCTATCTGATTTTTCGCAACTATTTTGTGTGCTACATACTGTAAGACATTTTTGTTGCTTTAATCTGTAATGCTTAAGCATTTTCTGGTAGATTTAGCTACTCATACTGAGCGACTAGCGAACCACATTATTTTCGGTATTTATTTCTTGTTTTTTGATTATATCTTGGATGGTTGCAGAATTGTGATACATATATTGCTTGTTTTATGTTGTTTTTGTGTTTCTGTATCTCAATATCACTACCGTGGAAGCACAATTGCCCAACAATTAGATATGGTATACCGGTATAATGGATCGATTATCTAGGGGTTTTGTCGTTTAGGAGTTAAGCAATTTATGTTTTTAGGCATTTATGCATATTCCATTGAGAATCAATGAATGGAAAGTCAAACATATATAAGACAAAATTTGAATGCTAGTCCAAGTGTCGGTAGTCAATGAAACTCTACAACAATGAGATGATATGCTATCTAATAATTTCTTCTTTTTGTTCACAAACAAACAAAAACAATCCCTCAGTGTAGAGTCCAAGATGGAATTTTAAATTGAGGCACACTAACTTCACAAAACTCCTTAAACTCATCCCTCTCAACAAAACAAAAAGGCAATTCATCTTTTATGATCATTTTCACCAAAGCCTCCCTAACTAGTTGTTGATCAAATTGCAAGCAAGTTAATTTGTTATCCTCTAAACTAGTACCTTTAGTGAAACTCAACAAAGATTGTGAATTGTCTTTACCTTTGTGAGATTTTATTAATTCTTTTTTGGGTGAAAATTTCCTAGAAGTCTTTATCAAGTATTTCTATAAACTCAGAGTACCTTGATCATTTTTGCCAAGTATTATTTCCTGAACCATATACTAGCTGCCCTACCAGTTTCATTTCGCTCTGAATCAACTAATATCTCATAAGTTTCCCAAATAGTAGACTTATACTTTTTATGAGCTTGAGGTTCAGATATACCTTGACTTTCTTTTACAATTGGAATTGAAGAACCTTCCGTAACAATAGGAGGGTTCGTGAAAATATGATGATTGGATTTACCAGTACTTTGATCATTTGAGATGTGATCATCTTCAATCTATTATATTTTTTGTTTACCACTGGATTGTGCCATCTGCATTGCCATTAATTAATATGATAAGTTAAGCATAAATATATATAAATATTTCAAACAAGCAAGCTCTACAAAACTGACTGTAACACATTCAGCCCACTCATTCGGCCCAACAACAACACCACAATCAATACTCAACAAAACTGACTTAAACACATAATAATAATAATTAATCACTAAATTCTCATCCGAAAAACAAACCAAAAGGCTGGTGGCATCTGAGACAGGGTGGAGGCAACCAGAAGTGCGACGGACAAGGGCTGGACCTAACTGAACATGGCAGGAATGACGTGTGGCAGCCTGGAACTCGTTGGAACAGCAATAGGTGCATCGGAATTAGACGGGCAGTAGTGGAATTGGTTGCATCTTCATGTTATATATATATATATATATATATATATATATATATATATATATATATTCCTGTTTCTAGTATCGGTTTTCTAGGATGGGACGGTTCTCGGGATGGGTATTGCTTAAGATCCGGAACCATCCCAAAAGAAAATATATGTGATAGAAAGGGATAGGAAAAGTCAAAGTCAATGGATTTTTCTCAATCCCGATTCTTTTGGGACAAGACTTTGGGTTGGGTCACGAATCTCCGAGTCCCGTGAGCAGCCCTACTAAATGCATATAAAGTTAAATCAGTAAACTTTTAAATCCCGTAATGCCTAAATACATAAACCATTAAACCGCTAAATACTACTTAATAATTAATAAATCTAATTTTTATTGCTATTTATTATATTTTTAAGTATTCATTTTAATTATTTATTAGTGTATTTATTTAGAAATATTTATTACAAAATAAATTATGAGTGGGACAAATATAATTTAAATAATATATTTTATCAAATAAAAATAAATGCTTATAAAAGAAATATAAATTTAAAAATTAAAAATTATTTTCAAGTAATATAAGTTACTTTAATTTTGAATCAATTTGGGTTTTGTAAATATTTTTTAATTAATATCTATCTTAATATTAATAGTTTATAAATTTAATTTTTGATCATTATTATAATATCTATCAATAAAAATATTTATATTAAATTTATATGATATATAATTATTAATATTATTATAACAAAATATTGTATTAAAATTTTAAAAAATTTTAAAATTTATTATATTTTCAAATGTTATAAGCTATGAAAATGATAAAAAATTATAGAATTTTTTTTTGTATTTTTATTTTTTTAAATAAAACCTATAAACCAATAAAAGCCTAAAAACATAAATCCCTAAACTCTTAATGACAAAATCTCTAAATACTTAAATCATTAAACTGGTATACATTAATAAATAATCATAAATCTCATTTTAATTTTTATTCAATATAATTTTAAATTTTTATTTTAATTATTTATCAATTTATTTTATAGAAATTTAAATAACAAAATAAATTATTATTGAGACAAATCTAATTTAAATTAAACTGGTATCCCAAAATAATAAATAATAAATCTCATTTTATTTCATTATAATTTTAAATATTCATATTAATTATTTATTTGTTTATTTATATATAAATATTAATTACAAAATAAATTGAGATAGACAAATATAATTTATATAAATTATTTTTCATCAAATAATTATTGATAAACTTTTTAAAAGAAAAAAAAATTCAAAACAAAAAATTATTATAAAGTAATATATTTTGCTTTTCTTCTGAATCATTTTAGGTTTTGTAATTATATTTTAATTTATATCTATCTTATTAATAATAGATTATAATTTATTTTTTGATCATTATTAGAATATTTATCAATAAAATTGTTTATATTGAATTTATATGATATATAAATATAATGATTATTATAACTAAATATTGTATTTGCTTTTGAAAAAAATTTAAAAATTATTATATTTTCAAAGGTTAACCTTTGAAAATATCAAAAAATAAAAAAAATAAATATTTTTTATTTTATTTTTTAAATAAAACCTATAAACCACTAAATGCATACACAATTAAATCAGTATACTCTTAAACCCAATAAAACCTAAATACATAAACCATTAAACCGATATATAATACATAATAATTAATAAATCTAATTTATATTTTTATTTATTATAATTTTAAATTTTCATTTAATTATTTATTAGTTTATTTTTATAGAAATATTAATTACAAAATAAATTATGAGTAAGACAAATATAATTTAAATAATTTATTTTAAATCAAAAAATATATATATGCTTATAAAAGAAGTAAATTTATTAATTTAATTTTTGATCATTATTATAATAACTATCAATAAAATTGTTTATATTGAATTAATATGATATATGATTATTAATAATATTATAACTAAATATTATATTCACATTTCAGAAAATTTTAATTCTCAAAACCATTAAATTGGTATACATTAATAATAAATCATAAATCTCATTTTAATTTTTATTGAGTATAATTTAAAATTTTTATTTTAATTATTTATTAGTTTATTTTTATAGAAATATTAATTACAAAATAAATTATTAGTGAGACAAATATAATTTAAATAATTTATATTTCATTAAAAAAGTATAAGCTTATAAAAATAGGCACAATTTTAAAAACAAAAATTTATTATTTAGTAAAATATTTTAATTTGATTTTATATCATTTTAGATTTTGCATTTATATTTTAATTTATATCATTCTTTTTAATAATAGTTTATTAATTTTTATTGATCATTATTATAATATCTATTAATAAAATTATTTATATTAAGTTTACATTATATATAATTTTTAAGATTATATTATATTCACATTTAAAAAAATTAAAAATTATTATAATTTCAAATGTTATAACCTTCAAGAATTAAAAAAAAAATTAAAAAAATTAAAAAAATTAAAAAAATTAAATTTTTTATTTTTTCATTCTTTAAATAAAAACTATAAATCACTAAATGAATAAACACTTAAATCACTAAAGTCCAAAATACCTAAACCATTAAAACTTTATATCCTGAATAATAAATAAGAAATCTCACTTTTATTTGTATTCCTTATAATTTTAAATATTCATTTTAATTATTTTTTAGTTTATTTTTATAGAATTATAGATTACAAAATATATTATGAGGAAGACAAATATAAGTTAAATAATATACTTTTAAGTACAAAAAATATAAACATATAAAAAGAATCAAAACATGAAAAACATTATTATTTAGTAATTTATTTTACTTTGATTTTGAATAAATTTAGGTTTTGAAATTTATTTTAAATAATATCTATCTTATTTATAATTGTTTATTAATTAATTTTTTTATTTAGTATATTATTTATTTTAAATAATATACCTTTTTTATATTGAATTTATATGATATATAATTTAATATTATCAAAACTAAATATAGTATTCACATTTAATTTTTTGTTATATCATTGTTTAAATAAAACTTATAAACCATTAAATACCAAAACACATCAATCTCAAAAATTTTAAACCTCAAACCCACTAAATACATAAACATTTACACTCGTAAACCTTAAATATAATTTAAATAATTTATTGAAATATTAATTACAAAATAAATTATGAGTGATACAAATATAATTTAAATAATTTATTTTTTATCAAAAAAATATATATTCTTATAAATTGAGGCAAAAACTAAAAAACAAAAATTATTATTTTGTAATAAATTTACTTTGAGTTTTAATCATTTTAGTTTTTGTAATTAAATTTTAATTTATATCTATCATATTAATAATAGTTTATTAATTTATTTTTTGATAATTGATATAATATCTATCAATAAAATTGTTTATATTTAGTTTATATTATATATAATTATAATGATTATTATTACTAAATATTGTATTCATATTTTTAAAAAATTTTAAAATTATTATATTTTCAAAGGTTATAATCTTTGTAAATTTGAAAAAATATCAAAAATAATTTATTTGTTATTTCATTGTTTAAATATAACCTATGTACCATTAATTGCCTAAATTCTTAAATGAGTAACTTCTAAATCTCGAAAACTCTAAATAGATAATTATTTTATTCAGATATATCCTAAATAATAAATAATAAATCCATTTTTATTTTTTTTCATTATAATTTTAAATATTCATTTTAATTAATTTATTTGTTTAATTTTATATAAATATTAATTACAAAATAAATTATGAGTTAGACAATTATAAATTATATAAATTATTTTTCATCAAAAAAAATATAGATAAACTGATTAAAAGATAAAAAAATTAAAAACAAAATATTATTATATAATAATATAATTTGCTTTGCTTCTGAATCATTATTGGTTTTGTAATTATATTTTAATTGATATATATCTTATTAATAATAGATTATTAATTTATTTTTTGATCATTATTAGAATATTTATCAATAAAATTGTTTATATTGAATTTATATGATATTTAAATATAATGATTATTATAACTAAATAATGAACTCACTTTTGAAAAAAAATTTAAAATTATTATATTTTCTAAGATTATAACCTTTGAAAATGTGAAAAAATAAAAAAAATTATTTTTTTTGATAGTTCATTGTTTAAATAAAACCTATAAACCACTAAATGCCTAAACACTTGAATCAATAACTCCTAAATCTTTAAAACCCTAAATAATAAATAATATTCCTTTTAAACCGGTAACCATAAATAATAAATAATAAATCTTAATATTATTATTTTTTCATTATAATATTAAAAATACATTTTTATTATTTATCTGTTTATTTTTATATAAATATTAATTACAAAATAAATTATGAGTTAGACAAATATAATTTATATAAATTATTTTTCATCGAAAAATATAGATAAACTTATAAAAAGAATAAAAATTTAAAAACTAAAATATATTATATAGTAATATATTTTGCTCTCCTTCTGAATCATTTTAGGTTTTGTAATTATATTTTAATTGATATCTATCTTATTAATAATTGTTTATTAATTTATTTTTTGATCATTATTAGAATATTTATCAATAAAATTGTTTATATTGAATTTATATGATATATAAATATAATGATTATTATAACTAAATATTGAATTTACTTTTGAAAAAAATTTAAAAATCATAATATTTTCAAAGGTTATAAACTTTGAAAATATGAAAAAATAATAAAAATAAATGTTTTGTTATTTTATTTTGTAAATAAAACCTAAAACCACTTAATGCATACATAGTTAAATAAGTAAACTTCTAAACCTCATAATGCCTAAATACATAAACCGTTAAACCGCTATATACTACTTAATAATTAATAAATCTAATTTTTATTTCTATTTATTAAAATTTTAAATATTCATTTTAATTATTTATTAGTTTATTTTTATAGAATTATTTATTATAAATTAAATTATGAGTGTGACTTATATATTTTAATAAATTTATTTTTAATCAAAAAAAATATATGCTTATAAAAGAACTAAAAATTTAAAAATTAAAAATTATTATCCTGTAATATATTTTACTTTAATTTTGAATCAATTTGGGTTTTGTAATTATTGTTTAATTAATATCCATCTTTTTATTAATAGTTTATTAATTTAAATTTTGATTATTATTATATTATCTATCAATAAAATTGTTTATATTGAATTTATATGATATATAATTATTAATATTATTATAACTAAATATTGCATTCACATTTCTAAAAATTTTAAATATTATTATATTTTCAATGGTTATAACCTATGAAAATGAGAAAAAATTACAATTTTTTTTGGTTATTTTAATGTTTATAGAAAACCTATAAGCCACTAAATGCCTAAAAATATAAATTGCTAAACTACTAAATGATAAAACATCTAAATACATAAACCATTAAATAGGTGTACATTAATAAAAAATCATAAATCTAAATTTAATTTTTATTAAGTATAATTATAAATTTTTATTTTAATTATTTATAAGTTTATTTTTATAGAAATATTAATTACAAAATAAATTATAAGTGAGACAGATCTATTTTAAATAATTTATTTTTCATCAAAAAAATATATATCCATATAAAAAGAGGCAAAATTTTAAAAACAAAAATTTATTATTTAGTAATATATTTTATTTTTATTTTGAATCATTTTAGATTTTGCAATTATATTATAATTTATATCATTCTTTTTAATAATAGTTTATTAATTTTTTATTAATCATTATTATAATATCTATTAATAACATTATTTATATTGAGTTTACATTCTATATAATTATTAAGATTATAATATATTCACATTTAAAAAAATTAAAAATTAATATAATTTCAATGTTATAAGCATCAAGAATTAAAAAAAATCAAAAAATTAAATTTTTTATTTATTCATTCTTTAATTAATAACTATAAATCACTTAAGGCCTAAACACTTAAATCACTAAACCCCAAAATGCCTAAATACTTAAACCATTAAACTAGTTTATCATTAATAATAAATAATAAATCTCAATTTTATTTGTATTCATTATAATTTTAAATATTCATTTTAATTATTTATTAGTTTATTTTTATAGAATTATAAATTAAAAATAAATTATGAGGAATACAAATATAAATTAAATAATTTATTTTTAATAACAAAAAATATAAACTTATAAAAAGAAGCAAAACATCAAAGAAACTATTATTTTGTAATATATTTTACTTTGATTTTGAATAAATTTACATTTTGCAAATATATTTAAAATAATATCTATCTTATTAATAATAGTTTATTAATTTATTTTTGATCATTAATAAAATATATTTCAATATAATTGTTTATATTGAATTTACATGATATATAATTATTAAGATTATCATAACTAAATATAGTATTCACATATAAAAAAAATTTAAAAATTGTTATAGTTTCAAAGGTTATATCCTTCAAAAATAAGAACAAATAACAAAAATTTTTTTCGTTATTTTATTTTTTAAATAAAACCTATAAACTACTAAATGCCTAAACACTTAAATCACTAAATTCTTAAATCCCAAAACTCCTAAATATATAATCTTTTAAACCAGTATATTTTATCTTATTAATAATAGTTTTATTTAATATTTATGTTATTAATATAATTTACTTTGATTTTGAATCATTTTATGGTTTGCAAATAATTTTATTTAATATCTATCATATTAATAATAGTTTATTAATTTATTTTATTATCGTCATCATAATATCTATAAAAAAATTATTTATATTGAATTTAAATAATATATAATTATTTCGATTATTATAACAAAATAATATTTTTATATTTAAAAAAAATTTAAAAATTTTATTGTTTTCAATGGTTATATAAACTTTGAAAATAAGAAAAAATAAAAAAATAATTTTTTTGTAATTAGATTTTTTAAATAAAATCTATAAACCACAAAATACGTAAGTTCTTAATGACTAAACTAATAAACCCCGAAGCCCATAAATACATAAGCCTTTAAATTAGTATACTCTAAAAAATAAATAATAAATCTGATTTTTATTAGTATTTATTATAATTTTAAATATTTATTTTAATTATTTATTAGTTTATTTTTATAGAATTATAAATTACAAAATAAATTATGAGGAAGACAAATAAAATTTAAATAATTTATTTTTAATAACAAAAATATAAACTTATAAAAAAAGAAAAATATTAAAAAAAATTATTATTTAGTAATATATACTTTGATTTTGAATAAATTTAGATTTTGCAAATATATTTTAAATAATATCTATCTTATTAATAATAATTTATTAATATATTTATTGATCGTTATTATAATATCTAGCAATGTGATTATTTATATTGAATTTAAAAGACTTATATCTATTAAGATTTATAACTAAATATTATATTTACCTTCGAAAAAATTTTTGAAATTTTTATATTTTCAAAGGTTTTCTTCAAAAATTAGAAAACAAAATAAAAATAAATTTTTTGTTATATCTTTGTTTAAATAAAACTTATAGACCACTAAATGCCTAAACACTTAAATCTAAAAACACATAATCACAAAAGCCCCTAAATACTTAAAACTTTAAACATAAACCTTTAATATAATTTAAATAATTTATTTTTCGTCAAAAAAAATATTAGCTTATAAATAGAAGAAAAAACTAAAAAACAAAAATTATTATATGGAAATAAATTTACTTTGATTTTGAATAATTTTAGGTTTTGCAATTATGTTTTAATTTATATCTATCATATTAATAATAGCATATTAATTTATTTTTTGATAATTGATATCATATCTATCAATAAAATTGTTTATATTAGTTATATTATATATAATTATAAATTCTTATACTAAATATTGTATTCACATTTTTTAAAAATTTAAATTATTATATTTCAAATGTTAAAACCTTTGAAAATGTGAGAAGATATCAAATATAATTTTATTTGTTATTTCATTGTTTAAATAATCCAT
>JAREIK010002263.1:273316-315071 GCA_029783825.1 Sapria himalayana | reverse complement strand
ATTTTATTTTTAAATAAAACCTATATACCATTAAATGCTTACTTACTTAAATTAGTAAGCTCATAACCCGAAACCCCTAAATACATAAACATTTTACATCTATATACTACTTATAAATAATAAATCTCATTTGTAATTTTTATTTATTATATTTAAATATTCATTTTAAATTATTTATAGTTTAATTTTTAAAATAATACAAAATAAATTCGAGTGAGACAAATATTATTTAAATATTTATTTTTAATTAAAAAAAATATAAGTATATAAAATAAAAAAAGGAAAAATTTAAAAATTAAATATTAATTATTTAGTAATATATTTTGATTTGATTTTGAATCATTTTGTGTTATGTAAATATATTTTAATTAATATTTATATTATTAATAATATTTATTAATTTAATTTTGATCATTATTATATATCTATCATTAAATTGGTTATATTGAATTTATATGAAATATAATTAGTAAGATTAATATAATTATACATAGTATTCACATTTCAAAAATTTTAAAAATTATTTTATTTTTAAAGGTAACCTTTGAAAATCAGAAAAAATCTAAAATTTTTATTTCTATTTTTATATTATATAAAACCTATAAACCACTAAATACCTTAAAATATAAATTAATAAACTATTAAACGACAAAACTACTAAATAATCAAACTATTAAACCAGTATACCACATATAATAAATCATAAATCTATTTAATTTGTATTCATTATAATTTTAATATTCATTTTAATTATTTATTAGTTTATTTTGTATAGAAATATTAATTACAAAATAAATAATGAGCGAGACAACTATAATTTTAATAATTTATTTTAATCAAAAAAAAAATATAAGCATATAAAAAGAATTAAAAATTTTAAAACAAAAAGTTATTATTTAGTAATATATTTTACTTTGATTTTGAATCATTATATATAGGTTTTGCAATTATATTGTTATTGCGATCACTATTATTAAGAATAGTTTATTAATTTATTATTTGATCAATTTTAATATCTAACAATAAAATTACATATATTGAATTTAAATGTCTTATAATTATTAAGATTATTATAACGAACTATATATTTACATTGAAAAATTTTAAAAGTGTATTATATTTTCCAAAGCTTTTAACCTTCAAAAATGATAAAAAATCCACAAAATAATTTTTTTATTATTTTATTATTTAAATAAAACTTATAAACCACTAAATTCCTAAACAGTTAAATCTTTAGACTCCTAAACCCCAAAACCTCCTAAATACTTAACCCATTAACCTATATAACATAAATAATAATAATAAATAATAATAATAAATCTCATTTTATATGTATGCATTATTATTTTAAATTCATTTTAAGTATTTTTTAGTTTATTTTATAGAAATATTAATTACAAAATAATAATGAGTGAGACATATATAATTTAAATAAATTATTTTCTATGAAAAAAAAATATAAGCTTATAATAATTAACAAAATTTCAATAATTAAAATTTTATTTAGTTATATAATTTACTTTGATTTTGAATTATTTTTTGTTCTATAAATATATTTTAAATTAATATCTATCTTATTAATAATAGTTTATTAATTTATTTTTTGATCATCAAATAATATATATTAATAAAAATTTTTTATATTGAATTTACTTCAAATATAATTATTAAGATTATTATAACTAAGTATTGTATTCAAATTTTAGAACTATTAAAAATAATTATATTTTCAAAGGTTATAACCTTGAAAATCAAGAAAATCATAAAATAAATTTTTTGTTATTTCATTAATAAAATAAAACCTATAAATTAATAAATAAAACCTAAATGTGTAAACATATAAATCAATAAACTTATTAACCCCAAAACCACAATAAACTTAAATCATTAAATAGGTATACCCTAATAATAAATAATAAATCATATTTTATTAGTATTCATTATAATTTCATATATACATTTAATTATTTATTAGTTTATTTTTATAGAAATATAAATTAAAAAATAAATTAATAGTTAGACAAATATAATTTAAATAATTATTTTTCATCAAAAAATATATAAGCTTATAATTGATACAAAAATTTAAAAATTTAAAATTAATATTTAGTAAAATATTACACTTTTATTTTAATAATTTTAGGTTTTGTAAATATATTTTAAACAAAATTTAACTGATTAATAATTGTTTATTAATCTTTTGTATGATCACTATTATAATATATATCAATATAATTCTTCATATTTAATTTACATGATATATAATTTTAAGATTATCATAACTAAAAATATTATTCACATTTAAAAAAAATTTAAAAATTGTTATAGTTTGAAAGGTTATATCCTTCAAAAATGAGATCAAATAACAAAAAAAATTTTTTTGTTATTTTATTTTTAAATAAAACTTATAAACTACTAAATGCCTAAACACTTAAATCACTAAATTCTTAAATCCCAAAACTCCTAAATATATAATCTTTTAAACATGTATATTTTATCTTATTAATAATAGTTTTATTTAATATCTATCTTATTAATATATTTTACTTTGATTCTAATCATTTTAGGTTTTGTAAATAAATGTTATTTAATATCTATCTTATTAATAATAGTTTATTAATTTATTTTATTATCGTCATCATAATATCTATAAAAAAGTATTTATATTGAATTTGCATAATATATAATTATTTAGATTATTATAACAATATAATATTTTCATATTTTAAAAAAATTCAGAAATTATTTAGTTTTCAAAGGTTATAACTTTTAAAAATAAGAAAAAATAAAAAAAATAAATTTGTTGTTATTAGATTTTTTAAATAAAATTTATAAACCACAAAATACCTAAATTCTTATTGACTAAACTCCTAAACCCTGAAGCCCATAAATACATAAGCCTTTAAATTAGTATACTCTAAATAATAAATAATAAATAATAAATCTCATTTGTATTAGTATTCATTTTAATTTTAAATATTCATTTTAATTATTTATATGTTTATTTTTATTGAAATATTAATTACAAAATAAATTATTAGTGAGACGAATATAATGTAAATAATTTAATTTTCATCAAAAAATATAAAATTAAAAAAATAGGCAAAATTTTTAAAACAAAATATTATTATTTAGTAATTTATTTTAATTTAATTTTGAATAATTTTAGATTTTGCAATTATATCTTAATTTATAACATTCTAATTAATAATAGTTTATTATTTTATTTATTGATCTTTATTATAATATCTATTAATAAAATTTTTTATACTGATTTTACATTATATATAATTATAAAGATTATTATAACTAAATATTATATTCACATTTTGAAAAAAATTAAAAATTATTATATTTTAAAAGGTTATAACCTTCAAAAATTAGATAAAATCACCTAAGGCATAAACACTTAAATGACTAAACCCCAAAACACCTAAATACTTAAACCATTAAACCTGTATATCCTGAATAATAAATAATAAATCACAATTTTATTTGTATTCATTATAATTTTAATTATTTATTTTAATTATTTATTAATTTATTTTTATAGAATTATAAATTACAAAATAAATTATTTGGAAAACAAATATAATTTAAATAATTTATTTTTGATAACAAAAAAATAAACTTATAAAAAAAGCAAAATTATAAAAAAAAATTATTATTTAGTAATATATACTTTGATTTTGAATAAATTTATATTTTGAAAATATATTTTAAATAATATCTATTTTATTAATAATAGTTTATTAATTTATTTATTGATCGTTATTATAATATCTAGCAATGTGATTTTTATATTGAATTTAAATGACTTATATTTATTACGATTTTTATAACTAAATATTATATTTACATTTGAAAAAAAAATTAGAAATTTTATATTTTCAAAGGTTATAACCTTGAAAAATTAGAAAAAAAAATAAAATTAAATTTTTTGTTATATCATTGTTTAAATAAAACATATAGACCACTAAATGCCTAAACACTTAAATCTATAAACTCCTAAACACAAAAGCCCCTAAATACTTAAAACTTTAAACTCGTAAACCTTAAATATAATTTAAATAATTTATTTTTCATCAAAAAAAAATATATGCTAATAAAAAGAAGCAAAACTAAAAAACAAAAATTATTACTTGGTAATAAATTTTACTTTGATTTTGAATAATTTTAGATTTTGCAATTATATTTTAATTTATATCCATCATATTAATAATAGCATATTAATTTATGTTTTAATAATTGATATCATATCTACCAATAAAATTGTTTATATTTATTTTATATTATATATAATTATAATAATTCTTAATACTAAATATTGTATTCACATATTTATAAAAATTTAAAATTATTACATTTTCAAAGGTTATAACCTTTGAAAATGTGAGAAAATATCAAAAATAATTTTTTCTTATTTCATTGTTTAAATAAATCCTATAAACTACTAAATGCCTAAACACTTAAGTCAATAACTCCGAAATCTCTAAAACCCTAAATAGATAATTATTTTAAATTTGTATATCCTAAATAATAAATAATAAATCTCAATATTATTTTTTTCATTATAATTTAAAATATTCAATTTAATTATTTATTCGTTTTTTTATTAAATATTAATAACAATATAAATTATGAGTTAGACAAATATAATTTATATAAATTATTTTTTATCAAAAATATAGATAAACTTATAAAAAGAAGAAATAATTTCAAAACAAAAATTTATTATATAGTAATATATTTTGCTTTCCTTCTGAATTTTTAGCTTTTGTAATTATATTTAATTGATATCCATCTTATTAATAATAAATTATTAATCTATTTTTTGATCATTATTAGAATATTTATCAATAAAATTATTTATATTGAATTTATATGAATATAAAAATAATGATTTTATTACTAAATATTGAATTCACTTTTAAAAAAAATTTAAAAATTATTATATTTTCAAAGGTTATAACATTTGAAAATATCAAAAAATAATATAAATAAATTTTTTGTTTATTTATTTTTTAAATAAAGTTATAACCACTAAATGCATACACAGTTAAATCAGTAAACTCCTAAACCTCATAATGCCTAAATACATAAACCATTAAACCGCTATATACTACTTAATAATTATTAAATCTAACTTTTATTCTATTTATAATAATTTTAATATTCATTTTGATTATTTATTTTTTTATTCTTATAGAAATATTTATTATAAAATAAAGTATGAGTGCGAGAATATAATTTAAATAATTCATTTTTAATCAATAAAAATATTTACGCTTATAAAATAAGTAAAAATTTAAAAATTAAGAATTATTATCCAGTAATATTTTTTACTTATATTTTGAATCAATTTGGGTTTTGTAAATATTTTTTAATTAATATTAATCTTATTATTAATAGTTTCTTAATTTAATTTTTGATCATTATTATAATATCTATCAATAAAATTATTTATATTGAATTTATATGATATATTTTTATTAATATTATTATAACTAAATATTATATTCACATTTCAAAAAATATTAATACTATTATATATGGTATTCACATTTAATGTTAAATAATTTAAATAATTAAATTATTTATATTTAATTTATATGATATATAATTTGTAGGATTAATATAATTATACATGGTATTCACATTTCAAAAAATTTTAAATATTATTATCTTTTCAAAGTTTATGACCTTTGAAAATCAGAATAAATCAAAAAATTTTATTTTTTTATTTTTATTATATAAATAAAACCTATAAACCACTAAAAGCCTAAAAAGTTAAATTGCTAAATTTCTAAATGACAAAACCCCTAAATAATCTAAAGATTAAACCGGTATACTATATATAATAAATAATAAATAATAAATAATAAATAATAAATCTCATTTTTATTAGTATTCTTTATAATTTAAAACATACATCTGTATTATTTATTAGTTTATTTTTATAGAAATATAAATTATTGTTGAGACAAATATAATTTAAAAAAATTATTTTTCATCAAAAAATATATAAGCATAAAAATGGATACAAAAATTAAAAATTTTAAAATTAATATTTAGTAAAATATTTCACTTTGATTTTGAATAATTTTAAGTTTTGCAAATATATTTTAAACAATATTTATCTTATTAATAATTGTTTATTATTTTTTATGATCATTATAATAATATATACCAATAAAATAATTTATATTGAATTTATATGATATTTAATTATTATGATTATTAACTTCATATTGTATCCACTTTTCAAAAAAAAAATTAAAAATTATTATATTTTCAAAGGTTATCACCTTCAAAAATGAGAAAAAATAACAAAAATACTTTTTTTTATTTTATTTTTTAAATAAAACCTTTAAACCACTAAATGACTAAATACTAAAATGACTAAACTCCTTATCCCCGAAGCTCATAAATACTCGAAACATTAAATTAATATAGGCTAAATAATAAATCATAATTCTCAATATTATTAGTATTCATTATAATTTTAAATATTCATTTTAATTATTTATCAGTTTATTTTTATAGAAATATTAATTACAAAACAAATTATTAGTGAGATAGATATAATTAATATAATTTATTTTTCATCAAAATAAATATATATGCTTTTAAAATGAGGCAAAATTTTAAAAATAAAAAATTATTTTTTATTAATATATTTTATTTTGATTTTGAATCATTTTAGATTTTACAATTATATTTTAATTTACATCATTCTTATTAATACTAGTTTATTAATTAATTTATTGATCATTATTATAATATTTATTAATAAAATTATTTATATTTAGTTTACATTATATTAAATTATTAAGATTATTATAACTAAATATTATATTCAAATTTAAAAAATATTAAAAATTATAATATTTTCAAAGGTTATAATCTTCAAAAATGAAAAAAATCAAAAAATTAAATTTTTTGTTTTTTCATTATTTAATTGAAATCTATAAATCACTAAAGGTCTAAACAATTAAATCACTAAACTCTTAAACTACAAAACACCTAAATACTTAAACCAATAAACTGGTATATCCTAAATAATAAATAATAAATCTCAATTTTATTTGTATTCAATATAAATTTAAATATTCATTTTAATTATTTCTTAGTTTATTATTATAGAATTATAATTTACAAAAAAATTATGAGTAAGACAAATATAATTTAAATAATTTATTTTTAAAAACAAAATTATAAACCTATAAAAAAAGCAAATCATTAAAAAAAATTATTATTTAGTAATATATTTTACTTTGATTTTGAATAAATTTAGATTTTGCAAATATATTTTAAATAATATCTATCTTATTAATTATAGTTTATTAAATTTTTCTTGATCATTATTATAATATCTAGCAATCTAATTATTTATATTGAATTTAAATGACTTATAATTATTAAGATTATTATAACTAAATATTATATTTACATTTGAAAAAATTTAAAAATTATTATATTTTCATATGTTATAACCTTTGAAAATCTAAAAAATATCAAAAATAATTTTTTTGTTATATCATTGTTTAAATAAAACTTATAAACCACTAAATGCATAAAAACATAAATCACTAAACTTCTAAATGACAAATCATCTAAATACTAAAACCATTAAACTGGTATAAATTAAGAATAATTAATAAATCTAATTTTAATTTTTATTCATTATAATTTTAAATTTTTATTTTAATTATTTAACGGTTTATTTTTATAGAAATTTAATTACAAAATAAATTATTAGTAAGACAAATATAAAAAAAATTAAACCGGTGTACCCTAAATAATAAAGAATAAATATCCTTTTTTTCATTATAATTTTAAATATCATTTTAATATTTATTTGTTTATTTTTAAATAAATATTAATTAACAAATAAATTATGAGTTAGACAAATATAATTTATATAAATTATTATTCATCAAAAAAATATAGATAAACTTTAAAAAAAAAAAATTTAAAACAAAATATTATTATTTAGTAATATATTTTCCTTTGCTTCTGAATCATTTTTTGTTTTGTAATTATATTTTAATTGATATCTATCTTATTAATAATAGATTATTATTTTATTTTTTGATAGTTATTAGAATATCTATCAATAAAATTATTTATATTGAATTTATATGAAATATAAATATAATGATTATTATAACTAAATATTTTATTCACTTTTAAAAAAAATAAAAATTATTATATTTTCAATGGTTATAACCTTTGAAAATATCAAAAAATAATAAAAATAATTTTTTGTTATTTTATTTTTTAAATAAAACCTATAAAGCACTAAATGCATACACAATTAAATTAGGAAACTCCTAAACCCCGTAATACCTAAATACATAAACCATTAAACCCCTATATAATACATAATAATTAATAAATCTATTTTATTTATATTTCTATTTATTATAATTTTAAATATCCATATTAATTATGTATAGTTTAATTATTTAGAAAAATTAATTACAAAAAATATTTTGAGTGAGACAAATATTATTTAAAAAATTTATTTTTAATCAATAAAAATATAAGCTTATAAAAAGAAGGAAATATTTGAAAATTAAATATTATTATTTAGTAATATATTTTGATTTGATTTTGAATCATTTTGTGTTATGTAAATATATTTTAATTAATATTTATATTTTTATTAATAGTTTATTAATTTAATCTTTGATCATTATTATACTATATATCATTAAAATTGTTTATTCTGAATTTATATGATATATAATTAGTAAGATTTATATAATTATTCATGGTATTCACATTTCAAAAAATTTTAAAAATTATTTTATTTTTAAAGGTTATAAGCTTTGAAAATCAGATAAAATCAATAAAAAAATTTTTTATTTTTATTATAAAATAAAAACTATAAACCACTAAATGCCTAACAACATAAATTGCTAAACAGCTAAACGAAAAAACCCCTAAATTAACAATCCATTAAACCGGTATACCATATATAATAAATCATAAATCTCATTTTAATTTGTATTCATTATAATTTTAAATATTCATTTTAATTATTTATTCGTTTAATTTTTATAGAAATATTAATTGCAAAATAAATAAAGAGTGAGATAAATATAATTTTAATAATTTATTTTTAATAAAAAAATAAATATAAGCTTATAAAAAGAAGTAAAAATTTAAAAACAAAAAATATCATTTAGTAATATCTTTTACTTTGATTTTGAATCATTATAGGTTTTTCATTTATATATTAATTGCTATCAATCTTATTAATAATAGTTTATTAATTTATTTTTTGATCATTATTATAATATATATCAATAAAATTACTTATATTGAATTTAAATGTCTTATAAATATTAAGATTATTATAACTAAATATTATATTTACATTTGAAAAAAAATTAAAAATTATTATATTTTCAAAGGTTATAACCTTCAAAAATGATAATGAATCACAAAAATAATTTTAATTATTATTTTATTATTTAAATAAAACATATAAACCACTAAATGCCTAATCATTTAATTATCTAGACTCCTTAACCACAAAACCTCCTAAATACTTAAACCATTAAACCTATATAACCTAAATAATCAATAATAAATTTCATTTTTATTTGTATTCATTATAATTTTAAATATTCATTTTAATTATTTTTCAGTTTATTTTTATAGAAATATTAATTACAAAATAAATAATGAGTGAGACATATAATTTAAATATATTATTTATTATGAAATAAAAATAAGCTTATAAAAATAAAAAAAATTTCAAAAATTTAAAATTTTGTTTAGTAATATAATTTACTTTGATTTTGAATTATTTTGGGTTCTACAAATATATTTTAATTAATATCTATCTTATAAATAATAGTTTATTAATTTATATTTTGATCATTATAATAATATATATTAATAAAATTTTTTATATTAGATTTAAATCAAATATAATTATTAAGATTATTATAACTATGTATTGTATTCATATTTTAGAAAGATTAAAAAATTATTATATTTTCAAAGTTTATAACCTTTGAAAATCACGAAATTTCATAAAAATACATTTTTTTTGTTATTTCATTGATTAGATAAAACCTATAAACACCTAAATGTGCAAACATATAAATCAATAAACTCCTTAACCCCAAAACCACAAAAAACTTAAACCATTCAATAGGTGTACTCTAAATAATAAATCATATATCTCTTTTTTATTTGTATTCATTATAATTTAAATATTTATTTTAATTATGTATCAATTTATTTTTATAGAAATATTAATTACAAAATAAATTATAAGCAAGACAGATATAATTTAAATAATTTATTTTTCATCAAAAAAATATATATGCTTATAAAATGAGGCAAAATTTTTAAAATAAAAAATTATTATTTAGTAATATATCTTATTTTGATTTTGAATCATTTTAGATTCTACAATAATATTTTAATTTATTACAATCTTATTAATACTAGTTTATTAATTTATTTATTGATCATTATTATAATATCTATTAATAAAATTATTTATATTTAGTTTACATTATATATAATTATTAAGATTATTATAACTAAATATTATATTGACATTTAAAAAAATTTAAAATTATTATATTTTCAAAGGTTACAACCTTCAAAAATTAAAAAAAATTCAAAAAATTAAATTTTTTGTTTTTTAATTATTTAGATAATAACTATAAATCACTAAAGGTCTAAAAACTTAAATCACTAAACTCCTGAACCAAAAAACACTTAAAAATTTAAACCATTAAACCGGTATATCCTAAAGAATAAATAATAAATCTAAATTTTATTTGTATTCATTATAAATTTAAATAATTATTTTAATTATTTATTAGTTTATGATTATAGAATTATAAATTACAAAAAAAATTATGAGTAAGACAAATTAATTTAAATAACTTATTTATAATAACAAAAATTTAACGTTATAAAAAAAGCAAAACATTAAAAAAATTATTATTAAGTAATATATTTTACTTTGATTTTGAATAAATTTAGATTTTGCAAATATATTTTAAATAATATCTATCTTATTAATAATAGTTTATTAAATTTTTTTTGATCATTATTATAATATCTAGCAATGTAATTAATTATATTGAATTTAAATGACTTATAATTATTATGTTTTTTATAACTAAATATTATATTTACATTTGAAAAAAAATTAAAAATTATTATATTTTCAAAGGTTATAACCTTCAAAAAATAAAAAAATAATAAAAATAAATTTTATGTAATATCATTGTTTAAATAAAACTTATAAACCACTAAATGCCTAAACACTTAAACCTCTAAACTCTGAAACACAAAAGCCACTAAATACTAAAACCTTTAAACTCATAAACCTTAAATATAATTTAAATAATTTATTAAAATATTAATTACAAAATAAATTATGAGTGATACATATATAATTTAAATAATTTATTTTTCATCAAAAAAATATATAAGCTTATAAAAAGAAGCAAAAAAAATATTAATATTTAGTCATAAATTTTACTTGGATTTTGAATATTTTTAGGTTTTGCAATTATATTTTAATTTATATCTATCATATTAATAATAGCATATTAATTTATTTTTTGATAATTGATATCATATCTACCAATAAAATTGTTTATATTTAGTTTATATTATATATAATTATAATGATTGTTATTACTAAATATTGTATTCACATTCTTTAAAAAGTTTTAAAATTATCACATTTTCAAAGGTTATATAACCTTTGAAAATGTGAAAAAATATCAAAAATATTTTTTTTTGTTATTTTATTGTTTAAATAAAACCTATAAACCACTAAATGCCTAAAAACATAAATTGCTAAAGCCATAAATTAAAAAACCTTTAAATACATAAAATATTAAACTGGTATACATTAATAATAATTCATAAATCTCATTTTAATTTTTATTCAGTATAATTTTTAATTATTATTTTAATTATATCAGTTTATTTTTATAGAAATATTAATAAAAAAATAAATTATTAGTGAGACAGATCTAATTTAAATTAGACTGGTATACCCAAAATAATAAAGAATAAATCTTAATATTATCTTTTTCATTATAATTTTAAATATTTATTTTAATTATTTATTTGTTTATTTTTATATAAATATTAATTATAAAATAAATTGAGTTAGACAAATATAATTTATATAAATTAATTTTGATCATAAAAATATGGATAAACTTTTTAAAAGAAAAAAAATTTCAAAACAACAAATTATTATATAGTAATATATTTTGCTTTCTTCTGAATCATTTTTATATAGTAATATATTTTGATTTGATTTTGAATCATTTTGTGTTATGTAAATATATTTTAATTAAAATTTATTTTATTAATAATAGTTTATTAATTTAATTTTTGATCATTATTATAATATTTATTTTAAAAATTGTTTATATTGAATTTATATGATATATAATTAATAAGATTAATATAATTATACATAGTATTTACATTTTAATCACATTTTAAATATTATTATATTATCAAAGGTTATAACCTATGAAAATGAGAAAAAATTTCAAATTTTTTTTTGTTATTTTATTGTTTTAATAAAACCTATAAACCACTAAATGCCTAGAAACATAAATAGCTAAACTCCTAAATGACAAAACTTCTAAATACTTAAACTATTAAATTGGTATACATTAATAATAAATCATAAATCAAATTTATTTTTTATTAAGTATAATTTTAAATTTTAATATTAATTATTTATCAGTTTATCTTTATAAAAATATTAATTACAAAATAAATTATTAGGGAGATAGATCTATTTTAAATAATTTATTCATTATCAAAAAAATATATATATGCTTATAAAAAGAGGAAAAATTTTAAAAACAAAATTTTATTATTTTGTAATATATTTTATTTTGATTTTGAATCATTTTAGTTTTTGTAATTATATTTTAATTTATATCATTCTTATTAATAATAGTTTATTAATTTTTTATTGATCATTAATATAATATCTATTAATAAAATTATTTATATTGAGTTTAATTATATATAATTATTAAAAATATAATAACTAAATATTATATTAACATTTGAATAAAATTAAAAATTATTATATTTTCAAAGGATATAACCTTCAAAAATTAAAAATAATAAAAAAATATAATTTTTTATTTTTTCATTTTTTAAATAAAAACTATAAATCACTAAAGACCTAAACACTTAAATCACTAAATCCCAAAACACCTAAATACTTAAACCATTAAACTAGTATATCCCGAATAATATATAATACATCTCAATTTTATTTGTATTCATTATAATTTTAAATATTCATTTTAATTATTTTTTAGTTTATTTTTATAGAATTATAAATTAAAAATAAATTATGTGGAAGACAAATATAATTTAAATAATTTACTTTTAATAAAAAAAATATAAACTTATAAAAAGAAGCAAAACATCAAAAAAATTATTATTTAGTATTATATTTTACTTTGATTTTTAATAAATTTACGTTTTGCAAAAATATTTTAAAAAATATCTATCTTATTAATAATAGTTTATTAATTTATTTTTTGATCAGTAATATAATATCTATCAATATAATTGTTTATATTGAATTAACATGATATATAATTATTAAGATTATCATAACTAAATATAGTATTCACATAAAAAAATTTAAAAATTATTATATTTTCAAAGGTTATAACCTTCAATAATGAGAAAAAATAACAAAAACAAATTTTTTGTTATATCATTGTTTAAATAAAACTTATAAGCCATTAAATGCCTAAAAACATAAATCTCTAAACTCCTAAACCTAGAAGCCCCTAAATACCTAAACCTTTAAACTCATAAAACTTAAATATAATTTAAATAATTTATAGAAATATTAATTACAAAATAAATTATGAGTGACAAATATAATTTAAATAATATATTTTTCATTAAAAAAAATATAAGCTTATAAAATGATGCAAAAACTAAAAAAAAAAGTTATTTAGTAATAACTTTTACTTTGATTTTGAATCATTTTAGGTTTTTTAATTATATTTTAATTTATATCTATCATATTAATAATAGTTTATTAATTTATTTTTTGATAATTGATATAATTTTTATCAATAAAATTATTTATATTTATTTTATATTATATACAGTTATAATAATTTGTATTACTAAATATTGTATTCACATTTTTAAAAAATTTTAAAATTATTATATATTCAAATGTTATGACATTTGAAAATTTGAAAAAATATCAAAAATAAATTTTTTGTTATTTCATTGTTTAAATAAAATCTATAAACCATTAAATGCCTAAATACTTAAATCAATAACTTCTAAATCTCGAAAACTCTAAATAGATAAATATTGTTAAATAGGTATGTCCTAAAAAATAAATAATAAATCTCATTTTATTTTTTTCATTATAATTTTAAATATTCATTTTAGTTATTTATTTGTTTATTTTTATATAAATTTTAAATACAAAATAAATTATAAGTTAGAAAAATATAATTTATATAAGTTATTTTTCAACAAAAAAATATAGATAAACTTATTAAAAGAAGAAAAAAATTAAAAACAAAAAATTATTATATAGTAATTATTTTACTTTGTTTCTGAATCATTTTTGGTTTAATAATTATATTTTAATTGATATCTAACTTATTAATAATCGATTATTAATTTATTTTTTATTCATTATTAGAATATTTATCAATAAATATATTTATATTTAATTTAAATGATATATAAATTTAATAATTATTATAAGTAACTATTATATTCACTTTTAGAAAAAATTTTAAAATTATTATATTTTCAAAGATTATAACCTTTGAACATGTTAAAAAAGAAAAAAAAATTTTATTATTTCATTATTTAAATAAAACCTATAAATCACTAAATGCCTAAACACTTAAATCACTAAACTACAAAATCCCGATACCCCTATATAGATAATTGTTTAAATGGGCATCCCCTATATAATAATTAATAAATCTCATTTTTATTTTTTTTCATTTTAATTTAAAAAATTCATTTTGATTGTTTAGTTCTTTATTTATCTATATATATTAATTATAAAATAAATTATGAGTTAAAATTATAATTTATAAAAATTATTTTTCATCAAAAAATATATAAGCTTATAAAAAGAATAAAAATTTAAAAACAAAAAATTATTATTAAGTAATATATTTTACTTTGCTTTTGAATCATTTTAGGTTTTGATATTATATTTTAAGTAATATCAATCTTATTCATAATAGATTTTTAATTAATTTTTTGATAATTATTAGAATATCTATCAATAAAATTGTTTATATTTAATTTATATGATATATAATTATTATGATTATTATAAATAAATATTTATTCACTTTTGAAAAAAATTTAAAAATTATTATATTTTCAAAGGTTATAACCTTTGAAAATATCAAAAAATTAAAAATTTTTTTTTAATTTTTTTTTTAAATAAAACCTATAAACCACTAAATGCATCCATAGTTAAATCAGTAAACTCCTAAACCCTATAATGCCTAAATACATAAACCATTAAACTGATATATACTACTTAATAATTAGTAAATCTAATTTTTATTTTTATTTATTATAATTTTAAATATTCATTTTAATTATTTATTAGTTTATTTTTATTGAAATATTTATTACAAAATAAAGTATTAGTGCGACAAATATAATTTAATTAATTTATTTTTAATAAAAAAAATATACGGTGCTAAAAGAAGTAATAATTTAAAAATTTAAAATAATTATCCACTAATATATTTTAATTTAATTTTGAATCAATTTGGGATTTGTAAATATTTTTTTATTAATATATATCTTTTTATTAAGAATTTTTTAATTTAATTTTTGATCATTATTATATTATCGATCAATAAAATTGTTTATATAGAAATTATATGATATATAATTATTAATAATATTAAAATTAAATATTATATTCACATTTCAAAAAATTGTAAATATTATTATATTTTCAAAGGTTATAACCTATAAAATGATAATAAATTATTGAAATTTTTTTTATTATTTTATTTTTTTATATAAAACCTATAACCTACTAAAAGCCTAATAACATAAATTGCTAAACTCCTAACGAAAAAACCTCTAAATACTTAAACTATTAAACTGGTATACATTAATAATAAATTAAAATTTCATTTTAATTTTTATTCAGTATAATTTTAAATTTTTATTTTAAATATTTATCAGTTTATTTTTATATAAATATTAATTACAAAAAAAATTATTAGTGAGATGGATCTAATTTAAATTAAACCAGTATCCCTAAATAATAAATAATAAATCTCATTTTTTTTTCATTATAATTTTAAATATTCATTTTAATTATTTATTTTTTTATTTATATAAAAATAATAATTACAAAATAAATTGAGATAGACAAATATAATTTATATAAATTATTTTTCATCAAAAAATTATTCATAAACTTTTTAAAAGAAAAAAAAATTCAAAACAAAAATTTATTATAGAGATTATATTTTGTTTTTCTTCTGTATCATTTTAGGTTTTGTAATTATATTTTAATTGATATCTATATTATTAATAATAGATTATTAATTTATTTTTCGATCATTATTAGAATATTTATCAATATAATTGTTTATATTGAATTTATATGATATATAAATATAATGATTAGTATAACTAAATATTCTATTCACATTTGAAAAAAATTTAAATATTATTATATTTTCAAAAAATAATAAAAGTAAATTTTTTGTTATTTTATTTTTTAAACAAAATCTATAAACCACTAAATGCTAGGGGTGCTCATGGGAAGGGACGGGATGGGGATTACAAATCTCCAATCCCTTCCCACAGTTCGGAGATTTTTTTTTGAATATTCAGACCCGTCCCATAGGTTGAAAATATCGGGATTGGACGAGACATAGATTTGGTATTTTGGGTAGGTGAAAATGGTTCCGGGATGGAACTGAGTACGGACATTATTTTCAATTTATTTTCTTCAAACCGGCCAAGTTAGTTCATGTCGAAACCTTTTGTTGTACAATTTATCATTCCTTAGTTATGTATCTTTAAAACACAAATTGGGTCAATTTTGTTTTGTCAAATAGGCTCAATACCACAAATGAGTTCCATTACCTTGTCGAAAGCTTTGATGTGTAGAAAAGGATAGAAATGTTAAATAGAATGGGACCGAGTTGTGTGCTTAATTTGGTTCTTTGTTTTATCATAAGTTGGCTTTGTTCAGCCGAGTAAAAGTTAATCATAATAGCAATACTACATTTTTTAAACAATTACTTAAAATAATAAGGAATAACTAAAGATGACCATAAACATTAGTAGCAGCAATTACTACTTAAGTAATTGCTAAAATTAGGCAGCTTAATATAACAAAAACATACAACTAATAACAACCATGATAATAATCATTTCAAAGGTCTGTCCCGGAACAATAACGAAAATCCAAACCCAATTAATTATCTCTTTTACAACTCCTCTCTTTTCTTCCTCCACCATAGAAGGACATCCAAAGATGAAAACGTGTTAATCATGTAGACATAAATTTCTAAGATGAAAGAGTAATAAAAAAACAAAATATTACCTTATAAAATTTAATACACCCATTCCAAATTTAGTTGACCAACTATAGTTGGAAGAATATTTGGATCTTGTGACCCCTCTGAAAATTGTAATTGAACCATATTTTTATTAAATTGAATGAATAAAATAAGTAAAAAGTGAAATTAAAATTTACAAGAATTGTATAATAACCTGATTCATTATCATCAAGGTGTTGAACTAATTCTTCAATTTCAATAGGTTTGTTTGTGCTTCTCAATCAATCTTGTAGACATATGATAACTTCAGCTGTTAAAGGTGTTAAAGAACTCCTCAATTTATCTAAAGTTCTCCCCCGAGTGCTAAATGTAGATTCGTAGGCCACAGTAAATACTTGGATAGCAAATACATCACTTGCTACATTTTCCAAAGAAGGATACATACCCTTATTTACCTTCCACCAGTTTAGAAGATCAAAATAAATTCTATTTTTTTCAAGTTTGTCCTCCAAGTACCTATCCAATTCTTCCAAAGCTACAACTTATTGTTCTTTCTCCAATTCAATAAAAAAAATAATCAACATAAATATCACTATCCAACACTACTACTTCAAAAAGCATAATATTTGCTGACTAAAGAGAACCCCAATATTTGTTGAATTTATGCCTCATTTTCATACCCATTTCAGACACCATTGTATCTCTACTATTTTCACAAAGCTCAATTTTTTTTCAAAATTCGAATAATCTCAGGAAAATAAACACTAGAGGTAGAATATTATGAGCCAGAAAATTTACAAGTTACCTCATAAAAAGTTTTCAAGAAACGAGCCGAAACCCTGGGATTTGTTCAGTCTCTCTCAGTTGGAACGTTTGAACCAAACTCTTTCAAAAACCTTTTGTCTTTGTCCTCCAACTTATCAAATTCTTTGTGATATTTTATATCAGTTTGTAGCATCAAATAAGTTTAATTCCATCTTGTAGGACAATCTAATTGCAATGAAGATCCATATTTTAAGTTTGCTTCTTCAACACAAAACTTAAACATATCTAATCTTTTAGGACTGCTCCTCACATATTTCACCACAGCTCTAATTTATTGAATAGCACCCTCAACTACTTAAATGTCATCTCTGATAATTAAGTTTATGATATGAGCACAACATCTCATATGAAAATGGTCGCCTCTAAAAGGTACCACACTTTTCTTCACAAGGCTTTTTTTCAATTGTTCAACTGCAACATCATTATTTGATGCATTGTCAACAGTAATGCACATCAACTGTCTCAAACCCCATTCATTCATGAAAAATACTTTAGCATTTCTAATATTAACTCCAGAATGAGTTTTAATTAGACAAAAGTTCAAAAGCCTTTTATGCGTATTCCATTGAGAATCAATGAAATGAACAGTCAAACATATATAAGACAAATATTGAATGCTAGTCCAAGTGTCGGTAGTCAATGAAACTCTACAACAATGAGATGATATGCTATCAAATTATTTCTTCTTTTACTTCACAAACAAAGAAAAATAATTCCTCAATATAGAGTGCCTAGATGGAATTTTAAATTGAGGCACACTAACTTCACAAAACTCCTTAAACTCATCCCTCTCAACAAAACAAAAAGACAATTCATCTTTTATGATCTTTTTCACCAAAGTATCTCTAACTAGTTGTTGATCAAATTGCCAACAAGTTAATTTGTTATTCTCTGAACTAGTACCTTTAGTGAAACTCAATAAAGATTGTGACTTGTCTTTACCTTTGTGAGCTTCTATTAATTATTTTCTTGTGTGGAAATTTCCTACAAGTCTCTCTCAAGTATTTCCATAAACTCAATGTACCTTGATCACTTTTTGCCAAATATTCTTTACTACACCATATACAAGCTACCTTACCAGTTTCATTTCTCTCTGAATCAACTAATATCTCATAAGTTTCGCAAATAGCAGACTTATACTTGTTATGAGCTTGAGGTTCAGATGTCCCTTGACTTTATTTTACAATTTGAATTGAAGAACCTGCCATAACAATAGGAGGGTTCGTGAAAGGATGATGATTCGATTTACCAGTACTTTGATCATTTGAGATCTGATCGTCTTCAATTTATTGTATTTTTCATTTACCACTGTATTGTGTCATCTGCATTACCATTAATTAATATGATATTTTAAGCATAAATATATATAAATATTTCAAACAAGCTAACTCTACAAAACTGACTGTAACACATTCAGCCCACTCATTCGTCCCAACCACAACACCACAACCAATACTCAACAAAACTAACTATGACGCATAATAATAATAATTAATCACTCAATTCTCGTCAAAAAAACAAACGAAAAGGCTGGTAGCATCTGGGACATGATGGAGGCCACCAGAAGTACGACAGACAAGGGCTGGACCTAACTAAACACGGCTGGAATGGCATGAGGTGGCCTGGAACTCATCGGAACAGCAATAGGTGCGTCGGAATTGGATGGGCAGTAGTAGAATTGGTGGTATCTTCATGTTATATATTTATATATATTCCTGGTTCTAGTATCGGTTTTTTAGGACGGGACGGTTCTCGGGATGAATATTGCTTAAGATCCGGAACCATCCCCGAAGAAAAAATACGTGATAGAATAGGACTGGGAAAAGTCAAAGTCAATGGACTTTTCTCAGTCCCGTTCTTTCGGGACATAACTTCTGGTCCGGTCACGGATCTCCGAGTGCCGTGAGCACCCATACAAAATGCATATAAAGTTAAATCAATAAACTTCTAAACCCCATAATGCCTAAATACATAAACTATTAAACCACTAAATTCTACTTAATAATTAATAAATCTATTTTTTATTGCTATTTATTATATTTTTAAATAGTTATTTTAATTATTTATTAGAGTATTTATTTAGAAATATTTATTACAAAATAAATTATGAGTGTGACAAATATAATTTAAATAATATATTATTTATCTAAAAAAATATACGCTTATAAAAGAAGTATAAATTTAAAAATTAAAAATTATTATCAAGTAATATAAGTTACTTTAATCTTGAATCAATTTGGGGTTTGTAAATATTTTTTAATTAATATCTATCTTAATATTTATAGTTTATAAATTTAATCTTTGATCATTATTATAATATCTATCAATAAAATTATTTATATTAAATATATATGATATATAATTATTAATATTATTATAACAAAATATTGTATTAAAATTTCAAAAAATTGTAAATATTATTATATTTTCAAATGTTATAACCTATGAAAATGATAAAAAATTATAGAAATTTTTTCTGTTATTTTATTTTTTTAAATAAAACCTATAAACCACTAAAAGTCTAAAAACATAAATCGCTAAACTCCAAATGACAAAACCTCTAAATACTTAAATCATTAAAGTGATATACAATAATAATAAATCATAAATCTCAATGTAATTTTTATTCAGTATAATTTTAAATTTTTATTTTAATTATGTATAAATTTATTTTATAGAAATATTAAATACAAAATAAATTATAGTGAGGCAGATGTAATTTAAATTAAACCGATATCCCTAAATAATAATAATAAATCTCATTTTTTTCATTATAATTATAAATATTCATTTTTATTATTTATTTGTTTATTTATATATAAATATTAATTACAAAATAAATTGAATTAGACAAATATAATATATATAATTTATTTTTCATCATAAAATTATTGATAAACTTTTTTAAAGTAAAAAAGTTTCAAAACAAAAAATTATTATATAGTAATATATTTTACTTTTCTTCTGAATCATTTTAGGTTTTGTAATTATATTTTAATTGATATCTATCTTATTAATAATAGATTATTAATTTATTTTTTGATCATTATTAGAATATTTATCAATAAAATTGTTTATATTAAATTAATATGATATATAAATATAATGATTATTATAACTAAATATTGTATTCGCATTTAAAAAAAAATTAAAAATTATTTAATTTTCAAAGATTATAATCTTTGAAAATATCAAAAAAAAATAAAATAAAAATTTTTATTATTTTATTTTTTTAATAAAACCTATAAACCACTAAATGCATACACAATTAAATCAGTAAACTCCTAAACCTCATAATGCCTAAATACATAAACCATAAACTGCTATATACTACTTAATAAATAATAAATTTAATTTTTATTTCTATTTATTATAATTTTAAAAAATCATTTTAATTATTTATTAGTTTATTTTTTTAGAAATATTTATTACAAATTAAATATTGAATGAGGCAGATATATTTTAAATAATTTATTTTGAATCACAAAAAATATTTGCTTATAAAATAAGTAAAAATTTAAAAATTAAAAATTATAATCCAGTAATATATTTTACTTTAATTTTGCATCAATTTAGGTTTTTTAAATATATTTTAATTAATATCAATCTTTTTATTAATAGTTTATTAATTTAAATTTTGATCATTATAATATTATCTATTAATAAAATTGTTTGCATTGAATTTATATGATATATAATTATTAATATTATTATAACTAAATATTGTATTCACATTTCAAAAAATTCTAAATATTATTAAATTTTCAATGGTTATAACCTATGAAAATGAGAAAAAATTACAATTTTTTTTTGTTATTTTATTGTTTAAATAAAACTTAAACCACTAAATTCCTAAAAACATAAATTTCTAAACTCCTAAATGAAAAAACCTTTAAATACTTAAAGCTTTAAAATGATGAAAAAACTAAAAAAATTATTATTTAGTAATAAATTTTACTTTGATTTTGAATCATTTTAGGTTTTTTAATTATATTTTAATTTATAGCGATCATATTAATAATAGTTTATTAATTTATTTGTTGATAATTGATATAATATCTATATATAATATTGTTTTATATTTAGTTTATATTATATATAGTTATAATATTTATTATTACTAAATATTGTATTCACATTTTTAAAAAAATTTTTAAATTATTATATTTTGAAATGTTATAACCTTTGAAAATTTCAAAAAATATCAAAAAATATCAAAAATAAATTTTTTATTATTTCATTGTTTAAATAAAACCTATAAACCACTAAATGGGTAAATACTTAAATCAATAACTTCTAAATCTCGAAAATCCTAAATAGATAATTTTTTTAAACATGTATATCCTAAATAATAAATAATAAATCTCATTTTTATTTTTTTCATTATAATTTTAAATATTCATTTTAATTATTTATTTGTTTATTTTTAGATAAATATTAATTACAAAATAAATTATAAGTTATTCAAATATAATTTATATAAATTATTTTTCAACAAAAAAAATATAGATAAACTTAATAAAAGAAGAAAAAAATTAAAAACAAAAAAATATTATATAGTAATATATTTTGCTTTGTTTCTGAATCATTTTAGGTTTTGTAATTATATTTTAATTGATATCTAACTTATTAATAATAGATTATTAATTTATTCTTTGATCATTATTAGAATATTTATCAATAATAAAGTTTATATTGAATTTATATGATAAATAAATTTAATAATTATTATAACTAAATATTGTATTCACTTTTGAAAAAAATTTTAAAATTATTATATTTTCAAAGATTATAACCTTTGAACATGTGAAAAAAGGAAAAAAAAATATTTTTTTTATTATTTCATTGTTTAAATAAATTATATAAATCACTAAATGCCTAATCACTTAAATCACTAAACTACAAAATCCCGATACCCCTATATATATAATCGTTTAAATGGGTATCCCCTAATTAATAATTAATAAATCTTATTTTTATTTGTTTTCATTTTAATTTAAAAAATTCATTTTGATTGTTTAGTTTTTTATTTATATATATATATTAATTATAAAATAAATTATGAGTTAAAAATAAAATTTATAAAAATTATTTTTCATCAAAAAATAGATAAGCTTATAAAAAGAATAAAAATTTAAAAAAATATTTATTATTAAGTAATATATTTTGCTTTGCTTTTGAATCATTTTTGGTTTTGATATTATATTTTAATTAATATTAATCTTATTCATAATAGATTTTTAATTTATTTTTTGATAATTATTAGAATATCTATGAATAAAATTGTTTATATTGAATTTATATGATATATAATTATTATGATTATTATAAATAAATATTGTTTTCACTTTTGAAAAAAATTTAAAAATTATTATATTTTAAAAGGTCTTAATCTTAAAAAATGAGAAAGAATACAAAAAATAAATTTTTTGTTATTTCTTTTTTAAATAAAACCTATAGACCACTAAATGTTTACATACTTAAATCAGTAGCTCATAAAACCCAAAACCCCTTAATACATAAACCTTATAATAGTAATATACAACTTACTAAATAATAAATCTCATTATTTTTTCTATTTATTATAATTTTAAATATTCATTTTAATTATTTATAATTTAATTTTTTGAAAAATTAATTACAAAATAAATTTCGAGTGAGACAGATATTATTTAAATAATTTATTTTTAATCATAAAAAAATATCAGCTTATAAAAATATGGAAACATTTAAAAATTAAATATTATTATTTAGTAATATCTTATTATTTGATTTTGAATCATTTTGTGTTGATGTAAAAATATTTTAAATAATATTTATATTATTAATAATAGATTATTAAATTAATTTTTGATAATTATTATAATATCTATCATTAAAATTATTTATATTGAATTTATATGATATATAATTAATAAGATTAATATAATTATACATGGTATTCAATTTTCAAAAGTTTTTATAAATTATTTTATTTTTAAAGGTTATAACCTTTGAAAATCTAAAAAAAATCAAAAAAAAAATTTATTTTTATTATATAAATAAAACCTATATACCACTAAATGCCAAAAAACATAAATTACTAAACTCCTAAATGACAAAACCCCTAAAAAATCGATCCATTAAACCGGTATACCATATATAATTGTTGGGTAATTGTGCTTCCATGGTAGTGAGATTAAGATACATAAACTCAGAAACAACAGAAAACAAGCAATATATATATCCCAATTCAGCAACCATCCATGATGGAATCAAAAAACGAGATATAAACACCGAAAATAATGTGGTTCGCTAGTCGCTCAGTATGACTAGCTAAATCCACCAGAAAATACTTATGCGTTACAGATTAAAGCAACATAAATGTCATACAGTATGTAGCACACAGAATAGTCGCGATAAATCGCACAGAGAGAAGAAAGAGAGAGACGATGAATAGTTCCACGAGTCCAAAAAAAGCCACCCAAAAATAAAATTACAAAACATTTTATATTAAAATTTCTCTCGGTTCATTTAACCGGAGTGGGTCGGATCATGAGGCGGGTCAGGCTCTGCTCCATTTTCGCCGTGCTGTCCGGTCAGCGAGACCATTGTTATTGTGATACTGCTGCATCCCCGGCCTCTTAATATTTCCTTTTCCTGCTCTTACATGAAAATATTAAAAAAGAAAACATATTTGGTTATACAAATAGATTATCAAAAAATATTAAATTACATATACAGTAATAATAAATCTTAAAACTCATTTTAATTTGTATTCATTATAATTTTATATATTCATTTTAAATATTTATTAGTTTATTTTTTATATAAATATTAATTATAAAATAAATAATTAGTTTAACAAATATAATATTAATAATTTACTTTTAATAAAAAAAATAATCTTATAAAAAGAAGTAAAAATTTAAAATCAAATAATTATTATTTAGTAATAATTTTTTTTTGATTTTGAATTATTTTAGGTTTTGTAATTATATTTTAATTTATATCAATAATATTAATAATAGTTTATTAATTTATTTTATGATAATTGATATCATATCTATCAATAAAATTATTTATAATTAGTTTATATTATATATAATTATAATGATTAATATTACTAAATATTTTATTCACATTTTAAAAAAATTTTAAAATAATTATATTTTCAAATGTTATAACCTTTAAAAATGTGAAAAAATAACAAAAATAATTTTTTTGTTATTTCATTGTTTAGATAAATCTTATAAACCACTAAATGCCTAAATACTTAAATCAATAACTCCTAAATCTCGAAAACCATAATAGATAATCATTTTAAACTGGTATACCCGAAATAATAAATAATAAATCTCAATATTATTTTTTTCATTATAATTTAAAATATTCATTTTAATTATTTATTCGTTTATTTTTATATAATTATTAATTGCAGAATAAATTGAGTTAGAAATATATAATTTATATAATTATTTTTCATCAAAAAAATAATACTAAACTTTTTAAAATAAAAAAAATTCAAAACAAAAAATTATTATATAGTAATATATTTTGCTTTATTTCCGAATCAATTTAAGTTTTGTAATTATATTTAAATTGATATCTATCTTATTAATAATAGATTATTAATTTATTCTTTGATCATTATTAGAATATTTATCAATAAAAATATTTATATTGAATTTATATGATATCTACATATAATGATTATTATAACTAATATAGTATTCACTTTTAAAAAAAATTTAAAAATTTTTATATTTTCAAAGGTTATAACCTTTGAAAATATCAAAAAATAAAAAAAATAATTTTTTTGATATTTTTTTTAAATAACACCTATAAACCACTAAATGAATACACAGTTAAAATAGTAAACTCTTAAACCCCATAATTCCAAAATACATAAACCATTAAACCACTATATACTATTTAATAATTAATAAATCTAATTTTTAATATTATTTATTATAATTTTAAATATTCATTTTAATTATTTATTAGTTTATTTTTATAGAAATATTTATTACAAAATAAATTATGAGTGCGACAAATATAATTTAAAAAAATATATATGCTTATAAAAGAAGTAAAAATTTAAAAATTAAAAATTGTTATCCAGAAGTATATTTTACTATAATTTTGAAACAATTTTGGTTTTGTAATTATTTTTTAATTAATATCTATCTTAATATCAATAATTTATAAATTTAATTTTGATCATTATTATAATATATATCAATAAAATTGTTTATTGAATTTATATGATATATAATTATTAATATTATTATAACTAAGTATTGTATTCACATTTCAAAAAATTTTAAATATTATTATATTTTCAAAGGTTATAACCAATGAAAATGAGAAAAAATTATAGCACATTTTTTTGATATTTTATTTTTTTAAATAAAATGTATAAACCACAAAAAGCCTAAAAACATAAATCGCTAAAATCCTAAATGAAAACCTCTAAATACTTAAACCATTAAACTGGTATACAGTAATAATAAATCATAAGTCTCATTTAAATTTTATTCAGTATAATTTCAAATTTTTATTTTAATTATTTATCAGTTTATTTTTGTAGAAATATTAATTACAAAATAAATTATTAGTGAGACATATCTAATTAAAATTAAAACAGTATCTCTAAATAATAAATAATAAATCTTTTCTTTTCATTATAATTTTAAATATTCATTTTAATTATTTATTTGTTTATTTATATATAAATATTAATTACAAAATAAATTGGGCTAGACAAAAATAATTTATATAAATTATTTTTTATCAAAAAATTATAGATTAACTTTTTAAAAGAAGAAAAAATTTCAAAACAAAAAATTATTATATAGTAATATATTTTGCTTTGCTTCTGAATCATTTTAGGTTTTGTAATTCTATTTTAATTGATATCTATCTAAATAATAATAGATAATTAATTTATTTTTCGATCATTATTAGAATATTTATCAATAAAATTATTTATATTGAATTTACATGATATATTATTAAAATGATTATTATAACTAAATATTATATTTACATTTGGAAATAATTTAAAAATTATTATATTTTTAAAGGTTATCATCTTTGAAAATGAGATAATCACAAAAATAAATTTTTTGTTATTTTATTGTTTATATAAAATCTATAAACAACTAAGTACCTATACACTTAAATCATTAAACTCCTAAACCCCAAAACCCTTAAATACTTAAATATTTAAACCATCTTTAAAGGTTTAAGTATTTATAAATATATATAAATATTTATCAATAAATAATAGTTTATTAATTTATTTTTTGATCATTATTATATTTAAATTTATATTTAGTTTATTAATATCTATCAATAAAATTGTTTATTTTTAATTTACATGATATATAATTATTAAGTTTATTATAACTAAATATTGTATTCACATTTGAAAAAAATTTAAAAATTATTATATTTATAAAGGTTATAACCTTCAAATTTTATAAAAAATTTGAAAAATAATTTTTTTGTTATTTCATTATTTAAATAAAACATATAAACTACTAAATGCCTAAACACTTATTTCACTAAACTCCTAAACTCTTAAATGCTTAAACCATTAAACCGGTATACCCTAAATAATTAATCATAAATCTCATTTTTTTTGTATTCAATATAATATTAATATTCATTTTAATTATTTATTAGTTTATTTTTATTGAAATATTAATTGCAAAATAAAATTATGAATGAGACAAATATAATTTAAATAATTTATCTTCATCAAAAAAATTTATAAGCTTATAAAAAGAATCAAAAATTTAAAAACAAAAAATTATTATTTAGTAATATATTTTACTTTGATTTTTAATCATTTTAGGTTTTACAAATATATTTTAATTAATATCTATCTTATTAATAATAGTTTATTAATCTATTGTATGATCAGTATTACAATATTGATCAATAGAATTATTTATATTTAATTTACATGGTATTTATTTTTATGATTATTATAATTAAATATTGTATTAACATTTGAAAAAAAAAATTAAAAATTATAATATTTTCAATGGTTTAACCTTGAAAATGAGAAGAAATCATAAAAATAATTTTTTTGTTATTTAATTATTTAAATAAAACCTATAACCCACAAAATACCTAAATACTTAAATTACTAAACTACTAAACCCTGATACTGATGCACCACACACACATAGAGACAGACCACAGTACACACGTGCACATATTCTTGTCGATTTTGGTGTAGCATTTAGAGGGGCCAGCAAGTCCTAGAAGCGGCCAGAAGTATGAGCCACCAACTTGTAGAGGGTGCCACTATCAAGCCGAGATTATAACATTCAGACAACTAACGAGACCGTGCAATGTGATCGGGAGTAAACCCAAGAGTAGCTAGGAGTGGGTCCCACTAGCCCTATTAGGCAGCATAGAGGGCCACCCAACCGTCGCCCAACAGGAGTAGCGGGTAATCTATGATTAATTGGAGAGCCGGAAAAATCCGAAGCATCACTAAGCAGGACCAGTAAGCAATGGAGTCTAGACCATCCACACGAGAGCGAAAGATTCAAACTTGTAGTTTATATTTGTAGTCTTATTTGTCTTTTGGACTTTATATGCACCATGTACTTGTACAGACAGATCATGACATACTCACACACACAATCTTGTTTGTTCTCTATGTAGCATGCAATGAGGGCAACTGGACCCATGAGTGAATCTAAGTGGGGCACTCTAATACATTTTGTAAATACACATTAGGCGATGCTACACTCCCGGGAGCAGAAGACCTATCTTTATAACATTTTGTAATTTTACTTGTATTCTAGCTTGGTTGTACGCGTAGATAATTAGACTATAAGATGGACCTCATCACACATGCACACCGATGCATGCATATTTTTTGATATTTTGTTGGTGCAACATACAACAACTTATTGGAGCTCGAGGAGGAAGCATTCTAACCCAAGAGATACTCTTTTGAGGATAGTTGGAGCAAAAGAATGTGGAATTCAGAGGTGAGAATGAATTGACAAAGTGTCGTAGATATGGACTTGTGGATTTATGGGTATTCAGTTTTACATGTATTCCATTGCATAGCAATGACATAGGCAAATGCTTGATGCTGCATGTCACACACATGCACAATCTTATATTTGCATAGTTTTAATATGGTTCATCATTCAGGTTCCTCCAAAAGGCTTGGACAAATCTGAATGGAAAGGACGCAGTGCGCATAATGACTCAATGCCAACTCTGAAGTCCGGGAATGCCAGGTAATTTTAATTGTATTCATACGATTGGAATTATTAGGCATTATCTTTTTTTATGTATTTTATGCATAGAATCATTAAGGTGCATAGGATTTGGTGGGCAGGCCTAAATTAGTCAGCCTTTTAGTCTCTTGTAATTTGTGTGCCTAAATGATAAATAAAGTGTGTATTTTCAAAAAAAAACATAAAAAACATAACCCCTAAACTTTAAATCCTAAACTTTAAACCATAAACTATAACCCTAACACATAAACCCTAAATCCTAAATCTCATGTTTTGCACTTTTATAATCAAATGACTAAGTGTTAAATTTAAATTTAAATTCACAACTTTTAGGAATGTCACAGATTTATCTTTTTGTATATGTTACACAAAGTCATGACTCAATGGGTGGGTTATGGATTCAGTCACTTTCTTGCTTTAGATTATTGTAGCATTAGCAATGGTCATGATTGTATATTTTGTCTCTAGAACACAAAATCATATCGATGAGAAAATGCCATAACTTGTGTCTCTCTGTTGAACATATTGTTATGGCACTAAGAATGATCATGAATACATATTTAATCACTATAATACAAGTTCACAGTATTGGATATGACCATTGCTTGTACATTTTATCATTATATTTCAAAGTCATTGCACTAGGAATGATTGTAACTTTGGACATTCCTCAAGAGCAAAAGTCATGACCCTAGAAATAGTTAAAGCTCGAGTACTACTCTTTATAACTTTTTATAGCTAATATTCTTGGGATTGGAAATATCACTATGGCTTTTTCCTTTGATTTGTGACCTCAAGTGTCAATATGAAAGACTAATATATTGAGCAATGATTAAAACCTTTTATACAATTGTATATGATTCATTTTAACCTTTTTGGGTATTGTGACCTTGTATACATAACTCATTTAATATAAAAAGAAATAAATGATACTTTACATATCCATGAGGGTATAATAAGGGGGCTTAGACAGTCCAATAAAATATATTTTTTGATTCTTGATTGAAAGAGAGCCCATACTTCTTTCCCTGCTCAATCTGCCATGGGGCTAGTTTGTTCTAATAGGCTATAAGGTCATTATTTTTTTAGAGGTGAACTATGTTTTAAAAAAATTGCTTTGAGTGTGTGCATTAGAGATATTTTAGAAGAAATATATAATCAATATAAATAGTATCCTCAACAACTAGCTATTTCACCATATAGGGGTACAACTTTGGTTTAGTCTGTTAGCGTGCATGAGTCAAATACCTTTGATAGCCTAGTGAATCAACATCAAATATGATGAGACATAATAGAGATAAAGTAAAAGCTCCTATTATTTTGGTTAGAGCTTTAGCAATCATTCTAGAGTTGAGAGAGGAACAAAATAAATTATTTTAATTATTCAGTATAATTTAAATTTTTATTTTATTTATTTATCAGTTTATTTGTATAGAAATATTAATTACAAAATAAATTATTAGTGAAACGGATCTAATTTAAATTTAACTGGTATATCCTAAATAATAAAGAATAAATCTCATTTTTTTCATATTAATTTAAATATTCAAATTTAATTATTTATTTGTTTATTTTTATATAAATATTAATTACAAAATAAATTATGAGTTACACAAATATAATTTATATAAATAATTTTTTATCAAAATAATATAGACAAACTTTTTAATAGAAAAAAAAATATCAAAACAAAAAATTATTATATAGTAATATATTTCCATTTGATTCTATTTCATTTTAGGTTTTGTAAATATATTTTAATTGATATCTATCTTATTAATAATAGATTATTAAGTTATTTTTTCATAATTATTAGAATTTTTATCAATAAAAATGTTTATATTGAATTTATATGATATATAAATATAATGATTATTATAACTAAATATTGTATTCACTTTTGAAAAAGAAATTTAAAATTATCACATTTTCAAAGGTTTTAACCTTTGAAAATGTGAAAAAATAAAAAAAAATAAATTTTTTGTTATTTCATTTTTTATATAAAAACTATAGATCATTAAATGCTTACTTACTTAAATTATTAAGCTCATAAATCCTGAAACCCCTAAATAAATAAACCTTTTAATACCTATATACTACTTAATAAATAATAAATCTCATTTTTTTTTCTATTTATTATAATTTAAATATTCATTTTAATTATTTATAGTTTAATTTTTTAGAAAAATTAATTACAAAATAAATTTCGAGTGAGACAAATATTATTTAAATAATTTATTTTAATAAAAAAAATAAAAGCTTATAAAAAGAAAGAAAATTTTAATAATTAAATATTTTTATTTAGTAATATATTTTGATTTGATTTTGAATCATTTTTGTTATTTAAATATATTTTTATTTATATTAATTTTATTAATAATAGTTTATTAATTTAATTTTTGATTATTATTATAATATCTATCATTAAAATTATTTATATTGAATTTATATGATATATAATAAGTAAGATTAATATAATTATACATGGTATTCACATTTCAAAAAATTTTATAAAATTATTTTATTTTCAAAGGTTATAACCTTTGAAAATCAGAAAAAATCAAAAATAGAATTTTAAATTTTTATTATATAAATAAAACCTATAAATCACTAAATAATCAACCCATTAAACCGGCATACCATATATAATAAATCATAAATCTCATTTTAATTTGTATTCATTATAATTTTAAATATTCATTTTATTTATTTATTAGTTTATTTTTTATAGAAATATGAATCACAAAATAAATAATGAGTGATACAAATATAATTTTAATAATTTATTTTTAATCGAAACAAAATAAGCTTATATAAAGAAGTAAAAATTTAAAAACAAAAAATTATTATTTAGTAATATATTTTACTTTGATTTTGAATCGTTATATATAGGTTTTCAAAATTATATTTTAATTGCGATCAATCTTATTAATAATAGTTTATTAATTTATTATTTGATAATTTTTATAATATCGAACAATAAAATTACTTATATTCAATTAAAATGTCTTATAATTATTAAGTTATTATAACTAAATATTATATTTACATTTTAAAAAAATTTAAAATTATTATATTTTCAAAGGATACAACCTTCAAAAATTAAAAAAATCAAAAAATTAAATTTTTTGTTTTTTCATCCTTTAAAAAAAACTATAAATCATTAAAGGTCTAAAAAATTAAATCTCTAGATTCCTAAACCCCAAAACCGCCTAAATACTTAAACCATTAAACCTATATAACCTAAATAATAAATAATAAATCTCATTTTTATTTGTATTCAGTATAATTTTAAATATTCATTTTAATTATTTTTTAGTTTATTTTTATAGAAATATTAATTACAAAATAAATAATGAGTGAGAGAGATATAATTTAAATAAATTATTTTTATGAAAAAAAAATATGATTATAAAAATAAACAAAATTTAATAATTTTAAAATTTTATTTAGTAATATAATTTACTTTGATTTTGAATTATTTTGGGTTCGGAAATTTATTTTAATTAATATCTATCTTATTAATAATAGTTTATTAATTTATTTTTTGATCATTTTTATAATATATATTAATACATTTTTTTATATTGAATCTACAACAAATATAATTATTAAGATTATTATAAACAAGTATTGTATTCATATTTTAGAACTATTAAAAAATTATTATATTTTTAAGGGTGATAACCTTTGAAAATCACGAAAATTCATAAAAATAATTTTTTTGTTATTTCATTGATTAAATAAAACCTATAAACACGAAAATGTGTAAACATATAAATAAATAAACTCCTTAACCCTAAAACCACAAAAAACATAAACAATTAAATAGTTATACACTAAATAATAAATCATAAATCTCATTTTTTTAGTATTCATTATAATTTTAAATATACATTTTAATTAATTATTAGTTTAATTTTATAGAAATATAAATTAAAAAATAAATTATTATTGAGACAAATATAATTTAAATAATTTATTTTTCATCAAAAAATATATAGCCTTATAAATGGATACACAAATTTAAAAATTGAAAATTAATATTTAGTAAAATATTTCACTTTGATTTTGAGTCATTTTAGGTTTTGCAAATATATTTTAAACAATATTTATCTTATTAATAATTGGTTATTACTTTTTTATGATCATTATTATAATAAATATCAATAAATAGTTTATATTGAATTTATATGATATATAATTATTATGATTATTATAACTTCATATTGTATTCATTTTTCAAAAAAAATTAAAAATTATTATATTTTCAAAGGTTATAACCTTCAAAAATGACAAAAAATAACAAAAATAAATTTTTTGTTATTTTATATTTTATATAAAACCTATAAACCACTAAATGACTAAATATTAAAATGAGTAAACTCCTAAGCCTATAAATAGTTAAAACATTAAATTAGTAAGTCTAAATAATAAATCATAACTCTCAGTTTTATTAGTATTCATAATAATTTTAAATATTAATTTTAATTATTTATCAGTTTATTTTTATAGAAATATTAATTACAAAATAAATTATTAGTGCGACATATAAAATTTAAATAATTTATTTTTCATCAAAAAAAATGCTCATAAAAAGAGGCACAATTTTAAAAATACAAAATTATTATTTAATATTATATCTATTTAGATTTTGAATCATTTTAGATTATACAATTATATTTTAATTTATATCATTCTTATAAATACAAATTTATTTATTTATTTATTGATCATTATTATAATATCTATCAATAAAATTATTTATATTGTGTTTACATTATATAAAATTAAAATTATTATATTTTCAAAGGTTATAACCTTCAAAAATTAAAAAAAATCAAAAATTAATTTTTTTGATTTTTCATTCTTTAAATAAAAACTATAAATCACTAAAGGTCTAAACAATTTAATAACTAAACTTTTAAACCACAAAACACCTAAATACTTAAACCATTAAACGGTATATCCTGAATAATAAATAATAAATCTCAATTTTATTTGTATTCATTATAATTTTAAATATTCATTTTAATTATTTAGTAGTTTATTATTATTATAGAATTATAAATTTCAAAATAAATTATGAGTAAGACAAATATAATTTAAATAATTTATTTTTAATAACAAAAATATAAACTTATAAAAAAAGCAAAACATTAAAAAATATTATTATTTAGTAATATATTATACTTTGATTTAAAATAAATTTAGATTTTGCAAATACTTTTTAAATAATAACAATTTTATTAATAATAATTTATTAATTTATTTTTTGATCATAATTATAATATCTATCAATATAATTATTTATATTGAATTTAAAAGAATTATAATTAGGAAGATTATTATAAATAAATATTATATTTACATTTGAAAAAAATTTAAAAATTATTATATTTTCTAAGGATATAATCTTCAAAAATTAAAAAAAAATAATAAAAATAAATTTTTTGCCATATCATTGTTTAAATAAACCTTATAAACCATTAAATGCCTAAACACTTAAACATCTGAACTCCTAAATACAAAAGCTTCTAAATACTTAAACCTTTAAACTCGTAAACCTTAAATATAATTTAAATAATTTATTAAAATATTAATTACAAAATAAATTATGAGTGATACAAATATAATTTAAATTAATTAATTTTCATCAAAAAAATATATAAGCTTATAAAAAGAAGCAAAAACTAAAAAACAAAAATTTTTATTTAGTAATAAATTTTCCTTGTATTTTGAATAATTTTAGGTTTTGCAATTATATTTTAATTTATATCCATCATAATAATACTAACATATTAATTCATTTTTTATAAGTTTATATTTTTGTTATTAAAAATAAATTATTTAAATTATATTTGTCTTCCTCATAACTTATTTTGTAATTATAATTTTATAAAAATAAACTAATAAATAAATAAAATAAATATTTAAAATTATAATGAATACAAATAAAATTGAGATTTATTATTTATTATTCAGGATATAGTAGTTTAATGGTTTAAGTATTTAGGTGTTTTGGGGTTTAGTGATTTAGGTGTTTAGGACTTTGGTGATTTAGAGTTTTTATTTAAAGAATGAAAAAATAAAAAATTAAATTTTTTGATTTTTTTTAATTTATGAAGGTAATAACCTTTGAAAATATAATACTTTTTATTTTTTTTAAATGTTAATATTATATTTAGTTATAATAATCTTTATAATTATATATAATGTAAAATCAATATAAATAATTTTATTAATAGATATTATAATAATGATCAATAAAAAATTAACAAACTATTATTAATAAGAATGATATAAATTAAAATATATATGCAAAAACTAAAATGATTCAAAATCATAATAATATATATTACAAAATAATAAATTTTTGTTTTTAAAATTTTGCCTCGTTTTATAAGCACATATATTTTATTTTGATGAAAAATAAATTATTTAAAATAGTTCTGTCTCACTAATAATTTATTTTGTAATTAATATTTCTATAAAAATAAAATGATAAATAATTAAAATAAAAATTTAAAAATACACTTAATAAAAATTAAAATGAGATTTATGATTTATTATTAATGTATACCAATTTAATAGTTTAAGTATTTAGAAGTTTTGTCGTTTAGAAGTTTTGCGATTTATGTTTTAGGCATTTAGTGGTTTATGCCTTTGAAAATATAATAATATTTAAAATTTTTTGAAATGTGAATATAATATTTAGTTATAATAATGTTAATAATTATATATCATATAAATTCAATATAAACGATTTTATTAATAGATATTATAATAATGATCAAAAATTAAATTAATAAACTATTAATAATAAGATTGATATTAATTAAAAAATATTTACGAAATACAAATTGATTCAAAATTAAAGTAAAATATATTACTGGATAATAATTTTTAATTTTTAAAATTTTACTTCTTTTATAAGCGTATATATATTTTTTGATTAAAAATAAATTATTTAATTTATATTTATCGCACTTATAATTTATTTTGTAATAAATATTTCTATAAAATAAACTAATAAATAATTAAAATGAATATTTAAAATAATAATAAATTGAAATAAAAATTAGATTTATTAATTATTAAGTAGTATATATCAGTTTAATGGTTTATGTATTAAGGCATTACGGGCCTTAGGAGTTTACTAATTTTAATGTGTATGCATTTAGTTTTTTATAGGTTTTATTTAAAAATTAAAAAAAATATATATTTATTTTTAATATTTTTTTATATTTTCAAAGGTTATTACATTTGAAAATATAATAATTTTTAAATTTTTTTCAAATGTGAATTCAATATTTAGTTATAATAATCATTATATTTATATATCATATAAATTCAATACAAACAATATTATTGATAAATATTCTAAAAATGATCAAAAAATAAATTAAAAAGCTATTATTAATAAGATAGATATCAATTAAAATATAATAAAAAAACCTATAATGATTCAGAAGAAATCAAAATATATTACTATATAATAATTTGTTGTTTTAAATTTTTTTTTCTTTTAAAAAGTTTATCCCATATTTTTTTGATTATAATTAATTTATATAAATTATATTTGTCTAACTCATAACTTATTTTTAATTAATATTTATATAAAAATAAACAAATAAATAATTAAAATGAATATTTAAAATTATAATGAAAAAGATAATATTGAGATTTATTCTTTATTATTTTGGGTATATCAGTCTAATTTAAATTAGATCTGTCTTACTAATAATTTATTTTGTAATTAATATTTCTATAAAAATTAACTGATAAAAAATTAAAATAAAAATTTAAAATTATACTGAATAAAATTTAAAATGAGATTTATGAATTATTATTAATGTATACAAGTTTAATATTTTAAGTTTTTATATGTTTTTTCGTTTATGACTTTAGCGATTTATGTTTTAGGCATTTAGTGGTTTATAGGTTTTATTTAAACAATGAAGTAACAAAAAAATTATTGTTGATATTTTTTCACATTTTCAAAGGTTATAACCTTTGAAAATATAATAATTTTAAATTTTTTTAAAATGTGAATACAATATTTAGTAATAATAATCATTATAATTATATTTAATATAAACTAAATAAAAACAATTATATTAATAGTTATGATATAAATTTTCAAAAAATAAATTAAAATGATGTTATTAATATGATTGATATAAATTAAAATATAATTGAAAAACCTAATAATATAAAAAATCCAAGTAAAATTTATTATTAAATAATAATTTTTTTTAGTTTTTGCTTCTTTTTATAAGCTTATATTTTTTTTGATGAAAAATAAATTATTTAAATTATATTTGTATCACTAATAATTTATTTTGTAATTAATATTTTAATAAATTATTTAAATTATATTTAAGGTTTACTAGTTTAGAGATTTAACTATTTAGGGGCTTTTGTATTTAGGAGTTTAGAGGTTTAAGTGTTTAGGCATTTAGTGGTCTATAAGTTTTATTTAAACAATGTTTAATTATATTTATATTACTAATTATATATGATATAAATTCAATATAAATAATTTTAATGATAAATATTATAATAATGATCAAAAATTAAATTATAAAACTATTAATTATAATATAAATATTAATTAAAATATATTTAAATAACACAAAATGATTCAAAATCAAATCAAAAGATATTACTAAATAATAATATTTAATTTTTTAAATTTTCCATCTTTTTATAAGCTTACATTTTTTTTATTAAAATAAATTATTTAAATAATATTTGTCTCACTCGAAATTATTTTGTAATTAATTTTTATAAAAAATTAAACTATAAATAATTAAAATGAATATTTAAAATTATAATAAATAGAAATAAAAATGAGATTTATTATTTATTAGGTAGTATACAGCTGTTATAAGGTTTATGTATTTAGGGGGTTCGGGTGTTATGAGCTTCTGATTTAAGTAAGTAAACATATAGTGGTCTATAGGTTTTATTTAAAAAAGAAATAACAAAAAATTATTTTTTGTATTCTTTCTCATTTTTTAAAATTATAACCTTTGAAAATATAATAATTTTTAAATTATTTTTAAAAGTGAATACAATTTTATTTATAATAATCATAATAATTATATATCATATAAATTCAATATAAACAATTTATTGATAGATATTCTAATAATTATCAAAAAATAAATTAAAAATTTATTATTAATAAGATTGATATTAATTAAAATATAATATCAAAACCTAAAATGATTCAAAAACAAAGCAAAATATATTTCTTAATAATAGTTATTTGTTTTTAAATTTTTATTCTTTTTATAGGCTTATCAATTTTTTGATGAAAAATTATTCTTATAAATTATATTTTTAACTGATAATTTATTTTATAATTAATATATATATATATATATATATAACTTAACAAACAAAATGAATTTTTAAATTATAATGAAAACAAATACAAATGAGATTTATTAATAATTATTAAGGGTATACATATTCAAAAGGATTATATATATAGGGGTATCGGGATTTTGTAGTTTAGTGATTTAAGTGTTTAGCCATTTAGTGATTTATAGGTTTTATTTAAACAATGAAATAACAATAAAATTATTTTTGATATTTTTTCACAATTTCAAATATGATAACCTTTAAAAATATAATAATTTTAAGATTTTTTACAAAAAGTGAATACTATATTTAGTTATAATAATATTTATATTTATATATCATATAAATTCAATATAAACATTTTTATAGAAAAATATTCTAATAATGATTAAAAAATAAATTAATAATCTATAATTAATAAGATAGATATCAATTAAAATATAATTAAAAACCCTAAAATGATTCAGAAGCAAAGTAAAATATATTACTATATAATAATTTTTTGTTTTAAAATTTTTTTTATTTTAAAAAGTTTATCTATATTTTTATGATGAAGAATAAATAAACTTATATTTAAAAATGATAAATTAAATTAAACTGGTATACCCTAAATAATAAATAATAAATCTCATTTTTTTTCATTATATTTTAAATATTCATTTTAATTATTAATTTTTTATTTTTATATAAATAATAAATTAAAAATAAATTATGAGTTAGAAAAATATAATTTATGTAAATTATTTTTAATCAAAAAAATATAGATACTTTTTAAAATAAAAAGAAAATTCAAAACAAAAAATTATTATATAGTAATATATTTTCCTTTGCTTATGAATCATTTTTTGTTTTGTAATTATATTTTAATTGATATCTATCTTATTAAAAATAGATTATTAATTTATTTTTTGATCATTATTAGAATATTTATCACTAAATTTGTTTATGTTGAAATATAATATATAAATATATTGATTATTATAACTAAATATTGAATTCACTCTTGAAAAAAATTAAAAAATTATTATATTTTCAAAGGTTATAACCTTTGAAAATATCAAAAAATAATAAAAATAAATGTTTTTTTATTTTATTTTTTAAATAAAACCTATATACCACTAATGCATACACAATTAAATCAGTAAACACCTAAACCCAGTAATACCAAAATACATAAACCATTAAACCGCTATATAATACATAATAATTAATAATCTAATTTTAATTTCTATTTATTATAGTTTTATATATTCATTTTAATTATTTATTAGTTTATTTTTATAGAAATATTTATTATAAAATAAATTATGAGTGCAACAAATATAATTTAAATAATTTATTTTTAATAAAAAAAATATATACGCTTATAAAAGATGTAAAAATGTAAAAATTAAAAATTATTATCCAATAATATTTTTTACTTTAATTTTGAATGAATTTGGGTTTTGAAAATATTTTTTAATTAATATTTATCTAATTATTAATAGTTTATTAATTTAATTTTTGATCATTATTATAATGTCTATCAATAAAATTATTTATATTAAATTTATATCATATATAATTATTAATATTATTATAACTAAATATTTCATTCACATTTAAAAAAATTTTAAATATTATTATATTTTCAAAGGTTATAACCTATGAAAATCAGAAAAAATTACAAAATTTTTTTTGTTATTTTATTGATTAAATAAAACCAATAAACCACTAAATGCCCAATAACCTAAATCGCTAAACTCTTAAAAGACAAAACCTCTAAATACTTAAACCATTAAACAAGTGTACATTAATAATAAATCATAAATATCATTTTAATTTTTATTCAGTATAATTTTAAATTTTTATTTTAATTAATTTTCAGTTTATTTTTATAGAAATATTAATTACAAAATTAATTATTAGTAAGAGAGATCTAATTTAAATTAGACCGGTATACCCTAAATAATAAATAATAAATCTCATTATTTTTAATTACAATTTTAAATATTCATTTTAATTATTAATTTTTTATTTTTATATAAATATTAATTAAAAAATAAATTATGAGTTAGACAAATATAATTTATGTAAATTATTTTTAATCAAAAAATTATAGATACTTTTTAAAATAAAAAAAAATTCAAAACAGAAAATTATTATATAGTAATATATTTTCCTTTCCTTATGAATCATTTTATGTTTTGTAATTATATTTTAATTGATATCTATCTTATTACTAATAGATTATTAATTTATTTTTTGATCATTATTAGAATATTTATCACTAAATTTGTTTATGTTGAAATATAATATATAAATATATTGATTATTATAACTAAATATTGAATTCACTTTTGAAAAAAAATTTAAAAATTATTATATTTTCAGAGGTTATAACCTCTGAAAATATCAAAAAATAATAATAATAAATGATTTGTTATTTTATTTTTTAAATAAAACCTATAAACCACTAAATGCCTAAACATTTAAATCAATAAACACCTAAACCCCATAATACCTAAATACATAGACCATTATACTTCTATTTAATACATAATAATTAATAAATCTAATTTTAATTTCTATTTATTATAGTTTATATATTCATTTTAATTATTTATTAGTTTATTTTTATAGAAATATTTATTATAAAATAAATTATGAGTGCGACAAATATAATTTAAATAATTTATTTTTAATAAAAAAAATATACGCCAATAAAAG
>JAREIK010002263.1:187794-267864 GCA_029783825.1 Sapria himalayana | reverse complement strand
AATAACTTAATAATCTATTATTAATAAGATAGATATCAATTAAAATATATTTACAAAACCTAAAATGAAATAGAATCAAATGGAATATATTACTATATAATAATTTTTTGTTTTGATATTTTTTTTTCTATTAAAAAGTTTGTCTATTATTTTGATAAAAAATTATTTATATAAATTATATTTGTGTAACTCATAATTTATTTTGTAATTAATATTTATATAAAAATAAACAAATAAATAATTAAATTTGAATATTTAAATTAATATGAAAAAAATGAGATTTATTCTTTATTATTTAGGATATACCAGTTAAATTTAAATTAGATCCGTTTCACTGATAATTTATTTTGTAATTAATATTTCTATACAAATAAACTGATAAATAAATAAAATAAAATTTAAATTATACTGAATAATTAAAATAATTTATTTTGTTCCTCTCTCAACTCTAGAATGATTGCTAAAGCTCTAACCAAAATAATAGGAGCTTTTTCTTTATCTCTATTATATCTCATCATATTTGATGTTGAATTACTAGGCTATCAAAGGTATTTGACTCATGCACGCTAACAGACTAAACCAAGGTTGAACCCCTATATGTTGAAATAGCTAGTTGTTGAGGATACTATTTATATTGATTATATAATTTCTTCTAAAATATCTCTAATGCACACACTCAAAGCAATTTTTTTAAAACATAGTTCACCGCTAAAAAAATAATGACCTTATAGTCTATTAGAACAACTAGCCCCATGGCGGATTGAGCAGGGAAAGAAGTATGGGCTCTCTTTTAATCAAGAATCAAAAAATATATTTTATTGGAATGTCTAAGCCCCCTTATTATATCCTCATAGATATGTAAAGTATCATTTATTTCTTTTTATATTAAATGAGTTATGTATACAAGGTCACAATACCCAAAAAGGTTAAAATGAATCATATACAATTGTATAAAAGGTTTTAATCATTGCTCAATATATTAGTCTTGCATATTGACACTTGAGGTCACAAATCAAAGGAAAAAGCCATAGTGATATTTCCAATCCCAAGAATATTAGCTATAAAAAGTTATAAAGAGTAGTACTCGAGCATTAACTATTTCTAGGGTCATGACTTTTGCTCTTGAGGAATGTCCAAAGTTACAATCATTCCTAGTGCAATGATTTTGAAATATAATGATAAAATGTACATGCTATGGTCATATCCAATACTGTGAACTTGTATTATAGTGATTAAATATGTATTCATGATCATTTTTAGTGCCATAACAATATGTTCAACCAGAGAGACACAAGTTATGGCATTTTCTCATCGATATGATTTTGTGTTCTAGAGACAAAATATACAATCATGACCATTTCTAATGCTACAATAATATAAAGCAAGAAAATGACTGAATCCATAACCCACCCATTGAGTCATGACTTTGCGTAACATATACAAAAAGATAAATCTGTGACATTCCTAAATGTTGTGAATTTAAATTTAAATTTAACACTTAGTCATTTGATTATAAAAGTGCAAAACAAGAGATTTAGGATTTAGGGTTTATGTGTTAGGGTTATAGTTTATGGTTTAAAGTTTAGGATTTAAAAGATAGGGGTTATGTTTTTTTTGTTTTTTCTTTGAAAATACACACTTTATTTATCATTTAGGCACACAAATTACAAGAGACTAAAAAGCTGACTAATTTATGCCAGCCCACCAAATCCTATGCACCTTAATGATTCTATGCATAAAATACATAAAAAAAGATAATGCCTAATAATTCCAATCGTATGAATACAATTAAAATCACCTGGCATTCCCGGACTTCAGAGTTGGCATTGAGTCATTATGCGCACTGCGTCCTTTCCATTCGGATTTGTCCAAGCCTTTTGGAGGAACCTGAATGATGAACCATATTAAAACTATGCAAATTTAAGATTGTGCATGTGTGTGACATGCAGCATCAAGCATTTGCCTATGTCATTGCTATGCAATGGAATACATGTAAAACTGAATACCCATAAATCCACAAGTCCATATCTACGGCACTTTGTCAATTCATTCTCACCTCTGAATTCCACATTCTTTTGCTCCAACTTTCCTCAAAAGAGTATCTCTTGGGTTAGAATGCTTCCTCTTCGAGCTCCAATAAGTTGTTGTATGTTGCACCAACAAAATATCAAAAAATATGCATGCATCGGTGTGCATGTGTGATGAGGTCCATCTCATAGTCTAATTATCTACGCGTACAACCAAGCTAGAATACAAGTAAAATTACAAAATGTTATAAAGATGGGTCTTCTGCTCCCGGGAGTGTAGCATCGCCTAATGTGTATTACAAAATGTATTAGAGTGCCCCACTTAGATTCACTCATGGGTCCAGTTGCCCTCATTGCATGCTACATAGAGAACAAACAAGATTGTGTGTGTGAGTATGTCATGATCTGTTCTGTACAAGTACATGGTGCATATAAAGTCCAAAAGACAAATAAGACTACAAATATAAACTACAAGTTTGAATCTTTCGCTCTCGTGTGGATGGTCTAGACTCCATTGCTTACTGGTCCTGCTTAGTGATGCTTCGGATTTTGTCGGCTCTCCAATTAATCATGGATTACCCGCTACTCCTGTTGGGAGATGGTTGGGTGGCCCTCTATGCTGCCTAATAGGGCTAGTGGGACCCACTCCTAGCTACTCCTGGGTTTTCTCCCGACCACTTTGCTCGGTCTCATCACTTATCTAAATGTTATCATCCCGGCCTGCTAGTGGAGCCCTCTACAAGCCGGTGGCCCATACTTCTGGCTGCTTCCAGGACTTGCTGGTCCCTCTAAATGCTACACCAAAATGGATAAGAATATGTGCATGTGTGTACTGTGGTCCGTCTCTATGTGTGTGTGGTGCAGCAGTATCAGGGTTTAGTAGTTTAGTAATTTAAGTATTTAGGTATTTTGTGGTTTATAGGTTTTATTTAAATAATTAAATAACAAAAAAATTATTTTTATGATTTCTTCTCATTTTCAAGGTTATAACCATTGAAAATATTATAATTTTTAATTTTTTTTTCAAATGTTAATACAATATTTAATTATAATAATCATAAAAATAAATACCATGTAAATTAAATATAAATAATTCTATTGATCGATATTGTAATACTGATCATAAAATAGATTAATTAACTATTATTAATAAGATAGATATTAATTAAAATATATTTGCAAAACCTAAAATGATTAAAAATCAAAGTAAAATATATTACTAAATAATAATTTTTTGTTTTTAAATTTTTGATTCTTTTATAAGCTTATAAATTTTTTTGATGAAGATAAATTATTTAAATTATATTTGCCTCATTCATATTTTTAATTTGCAATTAATATTTCAATAAAAATAAACTAATAAATAATTAAAATGAATATTAATATTATATTGAATACAAAAAAAATGAGATTTATGATTAATTATTTAGGGTATACCGGTTTAATGGTTTATGTATTTAAGAGTTTAGGAGTTTAGTGATTTAAGTGTTTAGGCATTTAGTAGTTTATATGTTTATTTAAATAATGAAATAACAAAAAAATTATTTTTCAAATTTTTTATCAAATTTGAAGGTTATAACCTTTATAAATATAATAATTTTTAAATTTTTTTCAAATGTGAATACAATATTTAGTTATAATAAACTTAATAATTATATATCATGTAAATTAAAAATAAACAATTTTATTGATAGATATTAATAAACTAAATATAAATTTAAATATAATAATGATCAAAAAATAAATTAATAAACTATTATTTATTGATAAATATTTATATATATTTATAAATACTTAAACCTTTAAAGATGGTTTAAATGTTTAAGTATTTAAGGGTTTTGGGGTTTAGGAGTTTAATGATTTAAGTGTATATGTACTTAGTTGTTTATAGATTTTATATAAACAATAAAATAACAAAAAATTTATTTTTGTGATTATCTCATTTTCAAAGATGATAACGTTTAAAAATATAATAATTTTTAAATTATTTCCAAATGTAAATATAATATTTAGTTATAATAATCATTATAATAATATATCATGTAAATTCAATATAAATAATTTTATTGATAAATATTCTAATAATGATCGAAAAATAAATTAATTATCTATTATTATTTAGATAGATATCAATTAAAATAGAATTACAAATCATAAAATGATTCAGAAGCAAAGCAAAATATATTACTATATAATAATTTTTTGTTTTGAAATTTTTTTTTCTTTTAAAAAGTTAATCTATAATTTTTTGATAAAAAATAATTTATATAAATTATTTTTGTCTAGCCCAATTTATTTTGTAATTAATATTTATATATAAATAAACAAATAAATAATTAAAATGAATATTTAAAATTATAATGAAAAAAAAGATTTATTATTTATTATTTAGAGATACTGTTTTAATTTTAATTAGATATGTCTCACTAATAATTTATTTTGTAATTAATATTTCTACAAAAATAAACTGATAAATAATTAAAATAAAAATTTGAAATTATACTGAATAAAATTTAAATGAGATTTATGATTTATTATTACTGTATACCAGTTTAATGGTTTAAGTATTTAGAGGTTTTCATTTAGGATTTTAGCGATTTATGTTTTAGGCTTTTTGTGGTTTATAAGTTTTATTTAAAAAAATAAAATATCAAAAAAATGTGCTATAATTTTTTCTCATTTTCATTGGTTATAACCTTTGAAAATATAATAATATTTAAAATTTTTTGAAATGTGAATACAATACTTAGTTATAATAATATTAATAATTATATATCATATAAATTTAATAAACAATTTTATTGATATATATTATAATAATGATAAAAATTAAATTTATAAATTATTGATATTAAGATAGATATTAATTAAAAAATAATTACAAAACCCAAATTGGTTCAAAATTATAGTAAAATATACTTTTGAATAACAATTTTTAATTTTTAAATTTTTACTTCTTTTATAAGCATATATATTTTTTTAAATTATATTTGTCGCACTCATAATTTATTTTGAAATAAATATTTCTATAAAAATAAACTAATAAATAATTAAAATGAATATTTAAATTTATAATTAATAATATTAAAAATTAGATTTATTAATTATTAAGTAGTATATAGCGGTTTAATGGTTTATGTATTTTGGCATTATGGGGTTTAAGAGTTTACTATTTTAACTGTGTATGCATTTAGTGGTTTATAGGTGTTATTTAAAAAAATATCAAAAAAATTATTTTTTTTATTTTTTGATATTTTCAAAGGTTATAACCTTTGAAAATATAAAAATTTTTAAATTTTTTTTAAAAGTGAATACTATATTAATTATAATAATCATTATATGTAGATATCATATAAATTCAATATAAATATTTTTATTGATAAATATTCTAATAATGATGAAAGAATAAATTAATAATCTATTATTAATAAGATAGATATCAATTTAAATATAATTACAAAACTTAAATTAATTCGGAAATAAAGCAAAATATATTACTATATAATAATTTTTTGTTTTGAATTTTTTTTATTTTAAAAAGTTTAGTATTATTTTTTTGATAAAAAATAATTATATAAATTATATTTTTCTAACTCAATTTATTCTGCAATTAATAATTATATAAAAATAAACGAATAAATAATTAAAATGAATATTTTAAATTACAATGAAAAAAATAATATTGAGATTTATTATTTATTATTTAGGGTATACCAGTTTAAAATGATTGTCTATTATGGTTTTCGAGATTTAGGAGTTATTGATTTAAGTATTTAGGCATTTAGTGGTTTATAGGATTTATCTAAACAATGAAATAACAAAAAAATTATTTTTGTTATTTTTTCACATTTTTAAAGGTTATAACATTTGAAAATATAATATTTTAAAATTTTTTTAAAATGTGAATAAAATATTTAGTAATATTAATCATTATAATTATATATAATATAAACTAATATTAAATAATTTTATTGATAGATATGATATCAATTATCATAAAATAAATTAATAAACTATTATTAATATTATTGATAAAAATTAAAATATAATTACAAAACCTAAAATAATTCAAAATCAAAAAAAAATTATTACTAAATAATAATTATTTGATTTTAAATTTTTACTTCTTTTTATAAGATTATTTTTTTTATTAAAAGTAAATTATTAATATTATATTTGTCAAACTAATTATTTATTTTATAATTAATATTTATATAAAAAATAAACTAATAAATATTTAAAATGAATATATAAAATTATAATGAATACAAATTAAAATGAGTTTTAAGATTTATTATTACTATATATGTAATTTAATATTTTTTGATAATCTATTTGTATAACCAAATATGTTTTCTTTTTTAATATTTTCATGTAAGAGCAGAAAAGGAAATATTAAGAGGCCGGGGATGCAGCAGTATCACAATAACAATGGTCTCGCTGACCGGACAGCGCGCCAAAAATGGAGCAGAGCCTGACCCGCCTCATGATCCGACCCACTCCGGTTAAATGAACCGAGAGAAATTTTAATATAAAATGTTTTGTAATTTTATTTTTGGTTGGCTTTTTTTGGACCCGTGGAACTATTCATCGTCTCTCTCTCTCTTCTCTCTGTGCGATTTATCGCGACTATTCTGTGTGCTACATACTGTAAGACATTTATGTTGCTTTAATCTGTAACGCATAAGTATTTTCTGGTGGATTTAGCTAGTCATACTGAGCGACTAGCGAACCACGTTATTTTCGGTGTTTATATCTCGTTTTTTGATTCTATCATGGATGGTTGCTGAATTGGGATATATATATTGCTTGTTTTCTGTTGTTTCTGTGTTTATGTATCTTAATCTCACTACCATGGAAGCACAATTGCCCAACAATTATATATGGTATACCGGTTTAATGGATCGATTTTTTAGGGGTTTTGTCATTTAGGAGTTTAGTAATTTATGTTTTTTGGCATTTAGTTGTATATAGGTTTTATTTATATAATAAAAATAAATTTTTTTTTTGATTTTTTTTAGATTTTCAAAGGTTATAACCTTTAAAAAATAAAATAATTTATAAAAACTTTTGAAAATTGAATACCATGTATAATTATATTAATCTTATTAATTATATATCATATAAATTCAATATAAATAATTTTAATGATAGATATTATAATAATTATCAAAAATTAATTTAATAAACTATTATTAATAATATAAATATTATTTAAAATATTTTTACTCAACACAAAATGATTCAAAATCAAATAATAAGATATTACTAAATAATAATATTTAATTTTTAAATGTTTCCATCTTTTTATAAGCTGATATTTTTTTATGATTAAAAATAAATTATTTAAATAATATATGTCTCACTCGAAATTTATTTTGTAATTAATTTTTCTAAAAATTAAATTATAAATAATTAAAATGAATATTTAAAATTATAATAAATAGAAAAAATAATGAGATTTATTATTTAGTAAGTTGTATATTACTGTTATAAGGTTTATGTATTAAGGGGTTTTGGGTTTTATGAGCTACTGATTTAAGTATGTAAACATTTAGTGGTCTATAGGTTTTATTTAAAAAAGAAATAACAAAAAATTTATTTTTGATATTCTTTCTCATTTTTTAAGATTAAGACCTTTTAAAATATAATAATTTTTAAATTTTTTTCAAAAGTGAAAACAATATTTATTTATAATAATCATAATAATTATATATCATATAAATTCAATATAAACAATTTTATTCATAGATATTCTAATAATTATCAAAAAATAAATTAAAAATCTATTATGAATAAGATTGATATTAATTAAAATATAATATCAAAACCAAAAATGATTCAAAAGCAAAGCAAAATATATTACTTAATAATAAATATTTTTTTAAAATTTTTATTCTTTTTATAAGCTTATCTATTTTTTGATGAAAAATAATTTTTTTAAATTTTATTTTTAAATCATAATTTATTTTATAATTAATATATATATATAAATAAAAAAGTAAACAATCAAAATGAATTTTTTAAATTAAAATGAAAACAAATAAAAATAAGATTTATTAATTATTATTTAGGGGATACCCGTTTAAACAATTATATATATAGGGGTATCGGGATTTTGTAGTTTAGTGATTTAAGTGATTAGGCATTTAGTGATTTATATAATTTATTTAAACAATGAAATAATAAAAAAAATATTTTTTTTCCTTTTTTCACATGTTCAAAGGTTATAATCTTTGAAAATATAATAATTTTAAAATTTTTTTCAAAAGTGAATACAATATTTAGTTATAATAATTATTAAAATTATATATCATATAAATTCAATATAAACTTTTTTATTGATAAATATTCTAATAATGATCAAAGAATAAATTAATAATCTATTATTAATAAGTTAGATATCAATTAAAATATAATTACAAAATCTAAAATGATTCAGAAACAAAGCAAAATATATTACTATATAATATTTTTTTGTTTTTAATTTTTTTCTTCTTTTATTAAGTTTATCTATATTTTTTTTGTTAAAAAATAATTTATATAAATTATATTTGAATAACTTATAATTTATTTTGTAATTAATATTTATATAAAAATAAACCAATAAATAATTAAAATGAATATTTAAAATTATAATGAAAAAAATAAAAATGAGATTTATTATTTATTATTTAGGATATACATGTTAAAAAAATTATCTATTTAGGGTTTTCGAGATTAGAAGTTATTGATTTAAGTATTTACCTATTTAGTGGTTTATAGGTTTTATTTAAACAATGAAATAATAAAAAATTTATTTTTGATATTTTTTGAAATTTTCAAAGGTTATAACATTTCAAAATATAATAATTTAAAAATTTTTTTAAAAATGTGAATACAATATTTAGTAATAATAAATATTATAACTATATATAATATAAACTAAATATAAAAAAATTTTATATATAGATATTATATCAATTATCAACAAATAAATTAATAAACAATTATTAATATGATCGCTATAAATTAAAATATAATTAAAAAACCTAAAATGATTCAAAATCAAAGTAAAATTTATTACTAAATAATAATTTTTTTTAGTTTTTTCATCATTTTAAAGCTTTAAGTATTTAAAGGTTTTTTCATTTAGGAGTTTAGAAATTTATGTTTTTAGGAATTTAGTGGTTTAAGTTTTATTTAAACAATAAAATAACAAAAAAAAAATTGTAATTTTTTCTCATTTTCATAGGTTATAACCATTGAAAATTTAATAATATTTAAAATTTTTTGAAATGTGAATACAATATTTAGTTATAATAATATTAATAATTATATATCATATAAATTCAATACAAACAATTTTATTAATAGATAATATAATAATGATCAAAATTTAAATTAATAAACTATTAATAAAAAGATTGATATTAATTAAAATATATTTAAAAAACCTAAATTGATGCAAAATTAAAGTAAAATATATTACTGGATTATAATTTTTAATTTTTAAATTTTTACTTATTTTATAAGCAAATATTTTTTGTGATTCAAAATAAATTATTTAAAATATATATGTCCTCATTCAATATTTAATTTGTAATAAATATTTCTAAAAAAATAAACTAATAAATAATTAAAATGATTTTTTAAAATTATAATAAATAGAAATAAAAATTAAATTTATTATTTATTAAGTAGTATATAGCAGTTTATGGTTTATGTATTTAGGCATTATGAGGTTTAAGAGTTTACTGATTTAATTGTGTATGCATTTAGTGGTTTATAGGTTTTATTAAAAAAATAAAATAATAAAAATTTTTATTTTATTTTTTTTTGATATTTTCAAAGATTATAATCTTTGAAAATTAAATAATTTTTAATTTTTTTTAAATGCGAATACAATATTTAGTTATAATAATCATTATATTTATATATCATATTAATTTAATATAAACAATTTTATTGATAAATATTCTAATAATGATCAAAAAATAAATTAATAATTTTATTATTAATAAGATAGATATCAATTAAAATATAATTACAAAACCTAAAATGATTCAGAAGAAAAGTAAAATATATTACTATATAATAATTTTTTGTTTTGAAACTTTTTTACTTTAAAAAAGTTTATCAATAATTTTTTGATGAAAAATAAATTATATATATTATATTTGTCTAACTCAATTTATTTTGTAATTAATATTTATATATAAATAAACAAATAAATAATAAAAATGAATATTTAAAATTATAATGAAAAAAAATGAGATTTATTATTTATTATTTAGGGATACCGGTTTAATTTAAATTACATCTGCCTCACTAATAATTTATTTTGTAATTAATATTTCTATAAAATAAATTATACATAATTAAAATAAAAATTTAAAATTATACTGAATAAAAATTACATTGAGATTTATGATTTATTATTATTGTATATCACTTTAATGATTTAAGTATTTAGAGGTTTTGTCATTTGGAGTTTAGCGATTTATGTTTTTAGACTTTTAGTGGTTTATAGGTTTTATTTAAAAAAATAAAATAACAGAAAAAATTTCTATAATTTTTTATCATTTTCATAGGTTATAACATTTGAAAATATAATAATATTTACAATTTTTTGAAATTTTAATACAATATTTTGTTATAATAATATTAATAATTATATATCATATATATTTAATATAAATAATTTTATTGATAGATATTATAATAATGATCAAAAATTAAATTTATAAACTATAAATATTAAGATAGATATTAATTAAAAAATATTTACAAAACCCAAATTGATTCAAGATTAAAGTAACTTATATTACTTGATAATAATTTTTAATTTTTAAATTTATACTTCTTTTAAAAGCGTATATTTTTTTAGATAAATAATATATTATTTAAATTATATTTGTCACACTCATAATTTATTTTGTAATAAATATTTCTAAATAAATACTCTAATAAATAATTAAAATAACTATTTAAAATATAATAAATAGCAATAAAAAATAGATTTATTAATTATAAGTAGAATTTAGTGGTTTAATAGTTTATGTATTTAGGCATTATGGGGTTTAGAAGTTTATTGATTTAACTTTATATGCATTTTGTATGGGTGCTCACGGCACTCGGAGATCCGTGACCTGACCAGAAGTTATGTCCCGAAAGAACGGGACTGAGAAAAGTCCATTGACTTTGACTTTTCCCAGTCCTATTCTATCACGTATTTTTTCTTCGGGGATGGTTCCGGATCTTAAGCAATATTCATCCCGAGAACCGTCCCGTCCTAAAAAACCGATACTAGAACCAGGAATATATATAAATATATAACATGAAGATACCACCAATTCTACTACTGCCCATCCAATTCCGACGCACCTATTGCTGTTCCGATGAGTTCCAGGCCACCTCATGCCATTCCAGCCGTGTTTAGTTAGGTCCAGCCCTTGTCTGTCATACTTCTGGTGGCCTCCATCATGTCCCAGATGCTACCAGCCTTTTTGTTTGTTTTTTTGACGAGAATTGAGTGATTAATTATTATTATTATGCGTCATAGTTAGTTTTGTTGAGTATTGGTTGTGGTGTTGTGGTTGGGACGAATGAGTGGGCTGAATGTGTTACAGTCAGTTTTGTAGAGTTAGCTTGTTTGAAATATTTATATATATTTATGCTTAAAATATCATATTAATTAATGGTAATGCAGATGACACAATACAGTGGTAAACGAAAAATACAATAAATTGAAGACGATCAGATCTCAAATGATCAAAGTACTGGTAAATCGAATCATCATTTTTTCACGAACCCTCCTATTGTTATGGTAGGTTCTTCAATTCAAATTGTAAAATAAAGTCAAGGGACATCTGAACCTCAAGCTCATAACAAGTATAAATCTGCTATTTGCGAAACTTATGAGATATTAGTTGATTCAGAGACAAATGAAACTAGTAAGGTAGCTTGTATATGGTGTAGTAAAGAATATTTGGCAAAAAGTGATCAAGGTACATTGAGTTTATGGAAATACTTGAGAGAGACTTGTAGGAAATTTCCACACAAGAAAATAATTAATAGAAGCTCACAAAGGTAAAGACAAGTCACAATCTTTATTGAGTTTCACTAAAGGTACTAGTTCAGAGAATAACAAATTAACTTGTTGGCAATTTGATCAACAACTAGTTAGGGATACTTTGGTGAAAAAGATCATAAAAGATGAATTGTCTTTTTGTTTTGTTGAGAGGGATGAGTTTAAGGAGTTTTGTGAAGTTAGTGTGCCTCAATTTAAAATTCCATCTAGGCACTCTATATTGAGGAATTGTTTTTCTTTGTTTGTGAAGTAAAAGAAGAAATAATTTGATAGCATATCATCTCATTGTTGTAGAGTTTCATTGACTACCGACACTTGGACTAGCATTCAATATTTGTCTTATATATGTTTGACTGTTCATTTCATTGATTCTCAATGGAATACACATAAAAGGCTTTTGAACTTTTGTCTAATTAAAACTCATTCTGGAGTTAATATTAGAAATGCTAAAGTATTTTGCATGAATGAATGGGGTTTGAGACAGTTGATGTGCATTACTGTTGACAATGCATCAAATAATGATGTTGCAGTTGAACAATTGAAAAAAAGCCTTGTGAAGAAAAGTGTGGTACCTTTTAGAGGCGAGCATTTTCATATGAGATGTTGTGCTCATATCATAAACTTAATTATCAGAGATGACATTTAAGTAGTTGAGGGTGCTATTCAAAAAATTAGAGGTGTGGTGAAATATGTGAGGAGCAGTCCTAAAAGATTAGATATGTTTAAGTTTTGTGTTGAAGAAGCAAACTTAAAATATGGATCTTCATTGCAATTAGATTGTCTTACAAGATGGAATTAAACTGATTTGATGCTACAAACTGATATAAAATATCACAAAGAATTTGATAAGTTGGAGGACAAAGACAAAAGGTTTTTGAAAGAGTTTGGTTCAAACGTTCCAACTGAGAGAGACTGAACAAATCCCAGAGTTTCGGCTCGTTTCTTGAAAACTTTTTATGAGGTAACTTGTAAATTTTCTGGCTCATAATATTCTACCTCTAGTGTTTATTTTCCTGAGATTATTCGAATTTTGAAAAAAAATTGAGCTTTGTGAAAATAGTAGAGATACAATGGTGTCTGAAATGGGTATGAAAATGAGGCATAAATTCAACAAATATTGGGGTTCTCTTTAGTCAGCAAATATTATGCTTTTTGAAGTAGTAGTGTTGGATAGTGATATTTATGTTGATTATTTTTTTTTATTGAATTGGAGAAAGAACAATAAGTTGTAGCTTTGGAAGAATTGGATAGGTACTTGGAGGACAAACTTGAAAAAAATAGAATTTATTTTGATCTTCTAAACTGGTGGAAGGTAAATAAGGGTATGTATCCTTCATTGGAAAATGTAGCAAGGGATGTATTTGCTATCCAAGTATTTACTGTGGCCTACGAATCTACATTTAGCACTCGGGGGAGAACTTTAGATAAATTGAGGAGTTCTTTAACACCTTTAACAGCTGAAGTTATCATATGTCTACAAGATTGATTGAGAAGCACAAACAAACCTATTGAAATTGAAGAATTAGTTCAACACCTTGATGATAATGAATCAGGTTATTATACAAATCTTGTAAATTTTAATTTCACTTTTTACTTATTTTATTCATTCAATTTAATAAAAATATGGTCCAATTACAATTTTCAGAGGGGTCACAAGATCCAAATATTCTTCCAACTATAGTTGGCCAACTAAATTTGGAATGGGTGTATTAAATTTTATAAGGTAATATTTTGTTTTTTTATTACTCTTTCATCTTAGAAATTTATGTCTACATGATTAACACGTTTTCATCTTTGGATGTCCTTCTATGGTGGAGGAAGAAAAGAGAGGAGTTGTAAAAGAGATAATTAATTGGGTTTGGATTTTCGTTATTGTTCCGGGACAGACCTTTGAAATGATTATTATCATGGTTGTTATTAGTTGTATTTTTTTGTTATATTAAGCTACCTAATTTTAGCAATTACTTAAGTAGTAATTGCTGCAACTAATGTTTATGGTCATCTTTAGTTATTCCTTATTATTTTAAGTAATTGTTTAAAAAATGTAGTATTGCTATTATGGTTAACTTTTACTCGGCTGAACAAAGCCAATTTATGATAAAACAAAGAACCAAATTAAGCACACAACTCGGTCCCATTCTATTTAACATTTCTATCCTTTTCTACACATCAAAGCTTTCGACAAGGTAATGGAACTCATTTGTGGTATTGAGCCTATTAGACAAAACAAAATTGACCCAATTTGTGTTTGAAAGATACATAACTAAGGAATGATAAATTGTACAACAAAAGGTTTCGACATGAACTAACTTGGCCGGTTTGAAAAAAATAAATTGAAAAAAATGTCCGTACTCAGTTCCATCCCGGAACCATTTTCACCTACCCAAAATACCAAATCTATGTCTCGTCCCGTCCCGATATTTTCAACCTATGGGACGGGTCTGAATATTCAAAAAAAAATCTCCAAACTGTGGGAAGGGACTGGAGATTTGTAATCCCCATCCCGTCCCTTCCCATGAGCACCCCTAGCATTTAGTGGTTTATAGGTTTTGTTTAAAAAATAAAATAACAAAAAATTTACTTTTATTATTTTTTGAAAATATAATAATTTTTAAATTTTTTTCAAATGTGAATAGAATATTTAGTTATACTAATCATTATATTTATATATCATATAAATTCAATATAAACAATTATATTGATAAATATTCTAATAATGATCGAAAAATAAATTAATAATCTATTATTAATAATATAGATATCAATTAAAATATAATTACAAAACCTAAAATGATACAGAAGAAAAACAAAATATAATCTCTATAATAAATTTTTGTTTTGAATTTTTTTTTCTTTTAAAAAGTTTATCAATAATTTTTTGATGAAAAATAATTTATATAAATTATATTTGTCTATCTCAATTTATTTTGTAATTATTATTTTTATATAAATAAAAAAATAAATAATTAAAATGAATATTTAAAATTATAATGAAAAAAAAATGAGATTTATTATTTATTATTTAGGGATACTGGTTTAATTTAAATTAGATCCATCTCACTAATAAATTTTTTTGTAATTAATATTTATATAAAAATAAACTGATAAATATTTAAAATAAAAATTTAAAATTATACTGAATAAAAATTAAAATGAGATTTTAATTTATTATTAATGTATACTAGTTTAATAGTTTAAGTATTTAGAGGTTTTTACGTTAGGAGTTTAGCAATTTATGTTATTAGGCTTTTAGTAGGTTATAGGTTTTATATAAAAAAATAAAATAATAAAAAAATTTTCAATAATTTATTATCATTTTATAGGTTATAACATTTGAAAATATAATAATATTTACAATTTTTTGAAATGTGAATATAATATTTAATTTTAATATTATTAATAATTATATATCATATAATTTCTATATAAACAATTTTATTGATCGATAATATAATAATGATCAAAAATTAAATTAAAAAATTCTTAATAAAAAGATATATATTAATAAAAAAATATTTACAAATCCCAAATTTGATTCAAAATTAAAGTAAAATATATTAGTGGATAATTATTTTAAATTTTTAAATTATTACTTCTTTTAGCACCGTATATTTTTTTTATTAAAAATAAATTAATTAAATTATATTTGTCGCACTAATACTTTATTTTGTAATAAATATTTCAATAAAAATAAACTAATAAATAATTAAAATGAATATTTAAAATTATAATAAATAAAAATAAAAATTAGATTTATTAATTATTAAGTAGTATATATCAGTTTAATGGTTTATGTATTTAGGCATTATGGGGTTTAGGAGTTTACTGATTTAACTATGGATGCATTTAGTGGTTTATAGGTTTTATTTAAGAAAAAAATTAAAAAAAAAATTTTAATTTTTTGATATTTTCAAAGGTTATAACCTTTGAAAATATAATAATTTTTAAATTTTTTTCAAAAGTGAATAAATATTTATTTATAATAATCATAATAATTATATATCATATAAATTAAATATAAATAATTTTATTGATAGATATTCTAATAATTATCAAAAAATTAATTAAAAATCTATTATGAATAATATTGATATTACTTAAAATATAATATCAAAACCTAAAATGATTCAAAAGCAAAGTAAAATATATTACTTAATAATAATTTTTTGTTTTTAAATTTTTATTCTTTTTATAAGCTTATATATTTTTTGATGAAAAATAATTTTTATAAATTATAATTTTAACTCATAATTTATTTTATAATTAATATATATAGATAAATAAAGAACTAAACAATCAAAATGAATTTTTTAAATTAAAATGAAAAAAAATAAAAATGAGATTTATTAATTATTATATAGGGGATGCCCATTTAAACAATTATCTATATAGGGGTATCGGGATTTTGTAGTTTAGTGATTTAAGTGTTTAGGCATTTAGTGATTTATAGGTTTTATTTAAATAATGAAATAATAAAATTTTTTTTTCTTTTTTAACATGTTCAAAGGTTATAATCTTTGAAAATATAATAATTTTAAAATTTTTTCCAAAAGTGAATATAATAGTTACTTATAATAATTGTTAAATTTATATATCATTTAAATTAAATATAAATATATTTATTGATAAATATTCTAATAATGAATAAAAAATAAATTAATAATCGATTATTAATAAGTTAGATATCAATTAAAATATAATTATTAAACCAAAAATGATTCAGAAACAAAGTAAAATAATTACTATATAATAATTTTTTGTTTTTAATTTTTTTCTTCTTTTAATAAGTTTATCTATATTTTTTTGTTGAAAAATAACTTATATAAATTATATTTTTCTAACTTATAATTTATTTTGTATTTAAAATTTATATAAAAATAAACAAATAAATAACTAAAATGAATATTTAAAATTATAATGAAAAAAATAACAATGAGATTTATTATTTATTTTTTAGGACATACCTATTTAACAATATTTATCTATTTAGAGTTTTCGAGATTTAGAAGTTATTGATTTAAGTATTTAGGCATTTAATGGTTTATAGATTTTATTTAAACAATGAAATAACAAAAAATTTATTTTTGATATTTTTTCAAATTTTCAAATGTCATAACATTTGAATATATGATAATTTTAAAATTTTTTAAAAATGTGAATACAATATTTAGTAATACAAATTATTATAACTGTATATAATATAAAATAAATATAAACAATTTTATTGATAAAAATTATATCAATTATCAAAAAATAAATTAATAAACTATTATTAATATGATAGATATAAATTAAAATATAATTAAAAAACCTAAAATGATTCAAAATCAAAGTAAAAGTTATTACTAAATAAATTTTTTTTTTTAGTTTTTGCATCATTTTATAAGCTTATTTTTTTTTTAATGAAAAATATATTATTTAAATTATATTTGTCACTCATAATTTATTTTGTAATTAATATTTCTATAAATTATTTAAATTATATTTAAGTTTTACGAGTTTAAAGGTTTAGGTATTTAGGGGCTTCTAGGTTTAGGAGTTTAGAGATTTATGTTTTTAGGCATTTAATGGCTTATAAGTTTTATTTAAACAATGATATAACAAAAAATTTGTTTTTGTTATTTTTTCTCATTTTTGATGGTTATAACCTTTGAAAATATAATAATTTTTAAATTTTTTTATGTGAATACTATATTTAGTTATGTAATCTTAATAATTATATATCATGTTAATTCAATATAAACAATTATATTGATAGATATTATATTACTGATCAAAAAATAAATTAATAAACTATTATTAATAATATAGATATTTTTTAAAATATTTTTGCAAAACGTAAATTTATTAAAAATCTAAGTAAAATATAATACTAAATAATAATTTTTTTGATGTTTTGCTTCTTTTTATAAGTTTATATTTTTTTTATTAAAAGTAAATTATTTAAATTATATTTGGCTTCCACATAATTTATTTTTAATTTATAATTCTATAAAAATAAACTAAAAAATAATTAAAATGAATATTTAAAATTATAATGAATACAAATAAAATTGAGATGTATTATATATTATTCGGGATATACTAGTTTAATGGTTTAAGTATTTAGGTGTTTTGGGATTTAGTGATTTAAGTGTTTAGGTCTTTAGTGATTTATAGTTTTTATTTAAAGAATGAAAAAATAAAAAATTATATTTTTTTATTATTTTTAATTTTTGAAGGTTATATCCTTTGAAAATATAATAATTTTTAATTTTATTCAAATGTTAATATAATATTTAGTTATTATATTCTTAATAATTATATATATTTAAACTCAATATAAATAATTTTATTAATAGATATTATATTAATGATCAATAAAAAATTAATAAACTATTATTAATAAGAATGATATAAATTAAAATATAATTACAAAAACTAAAATGATTCAAAATCAAAATAAAATATATTACAAAATAATAAATTTTTGTTTTTAAAATTTTTCCTCTTTTTATAAGCATATATATATTTTTTTGATAATGAATAAATTATTTAAAATAGATCTATCTCCCTAATAATTTATTTTGTAATTAATATTTTTATAAAAATAAACTGATAAATAATTAATATTAAAATTTAAAATTATACTTAATAAAAAATAAATTTGATTTATGATTTATTATTAATGTATACCAATTTAATAGTTTAAGTATTTAGAAGTTTTGTCATTTAGGAGTTTAGCTATTTATGTTTCTAGGCATTTAGTGGTTTATAGGTTTTATTAAAACAATAAAATAACAAAAAAAAAATTGAAATTTTTTCTCATTTTCATAGGTTATAACCTTTGATAATATAATAATATTTAAAATATGATTAAAATGTGAATACTATGTATAATTATATTAATCTTATTAATTATATATCATATAAATTCAATATAAAAAATTTTTAAAATAAATATTATAATAATGATCAAAAATTAAATTAATAAACTATTATTAATAAAATAAATTTTAATTAAAATATATTTACATAACACAAAATGATTAAAAATCAAATCAAAATATATTACTAAATAATAATATTTAGATTAAAACTATATTACTATATAAAAATGATTCAGAAGAAAGCAAAATATATTACTATATAATAATTTGTTGTTTTGAAATTTTTTTTCTTTTAAAAAGTTTATCCATATTTTTTTGATCAAAATTAATTTATATAAATTATATTTGTCTAACTCAATTTATTTTATAATTAATATTTATATAAAAATAAACAAATAAATAATTAAAATAAATATTTAAAATTATAATGAAAAAGATAATATTAAGATTTATTCTTTATTATTTTGGGTATACCAGTCTAATTTAAATTAGATCTGTCTCACTAATAATTTATTTTTTTATTAATATTTCTATAAAAAGAAACCGATATAATTAAAATAATAATTAAAAATTATACAGAATAAAAATTAAAATGAGATTTATGAAATATTATTAATGTATACCAGTTTAATATTTTATGTATTTAAAGGTTTTTTAATTTATGGCTTTAGCAATTTATGTTTTTAGGCATTTAGTGGTTTATAGGTTTTATTTAAACAATAAAATAACAAAAAAATTTTTTTGATATTTTTTCACATTTTCAAAGGTTATATAACCTTTGAAAATGTGATAATTTTAAAACTTTTTAAAGAATGTGAATACAATATTTAGTAATAACAATCATTATAATTATTTATTATATAAACTAAATATAAACAATTTTATTGGTAGATATGATATCAATTATCAAAAAATAAATTAATATGCTATTATTAATATGATAGATATAAATTAAAATATAATTGCAAAACCTAAAAATATTCAAAATCCAAGTAAAATTTATGACTAAATATTAATATTTTTTTTGCTTCTTTTTATAAGCTTATATATTTTTTTGATGAAAAATAAATTATTTAAATTATATATGTATCACTCATAATTTATTTTGTAATTAATATTTTAATAAATTATTTAAATTATATTTAAGGTTTAGGAGTTTAAAGGTTTTAGTATTTAGGGGCTTTTGTGTTTCAGAGTTTAGAGGTTTAAGTGTTTAGGCATTTAGTGGTTTATAAGTTTTATTTAAACAATGATATTACATAAAATTTATTTTTATTATTTTTTTATTTTTTGAAGGTTATAACCTTTGAAAATATAATAATTTTTAATTTTTTTTCAAATGTAAATATAATATTTAGTTATAAAAAACATAATAATTATAAGTCATTTAAATTCAATATAATTAATTACATTGCTAGATATTATAATAATGATCAAAAAAAATTTAATAAACTATTATTAATAAGATAGATATTATTTAAAATATATTTGCAAAATCTAAATTTATTCAAAATCAAAGTAAAATATATTACTTAATAATAATTTTTTTAATGTTTTGTTTTTTTATAATGTTAAATTTTTGTTATTATAAATAAGTTATTTAAATTAATTTGTTTTACTCATAATTTTTTTTGTAATTTATAATTCTATAATCATAAACTAATAAATAATTAAAATAATTATTTAAATTTATAATGAATACAAATAAAATTTAGATTTATTATTTATTCTTTAGGATATGCCGGTTTAATGGTTTAAGTTTTTAAGTGTTTTTTGGTTCAGGAGTTTAGTGATTTAAGTTTTTAGACCTTTAGTGATTTATTGTTATTATCTAAATAATTAAAAAACAAAAAATTTAATTTTTTGAATTTTTTTTAATTTTTGAAGGTTGTAACCTTTGAAAATATAATAATTTTAAATTTTTTTAAATGTCAATATAATATTTAGTTATAATAATCTTAATAATTATATATAATGTAAACTAAATATAAATAATTTTATTAATAGATATTATAATAATGATCAATAAATAAATTAATAAACTAGTATTAATAAGATTGTAATAAATTAAAATATTATTGTAGAATCTAAAATGATTCAAATTCAAAATAAGATATATTACTAAATAATAATTTTTTATTTTAAAAATTTTGCCTCATTTTATAAGCATATATATTTTTTTGATGAAAAATAAATTATTTAAATTATATCTGTCTTGCTTATAATTTATTTTGTAATTAATATTTCTATAAAAATAAATTGATAAATAATTAAAATAAATATTTAAATTATAATGAATACAAATAAAAAAGAGATATATGATTTATTATTTAGGGTACACCTATTCAATGGTTTAAGTTTTTTGTGGTTTTGGGGTTAAGGAGTTTATTGATTTATATGTTTGCACATTTAGGTGTTTATAGGTTTTATCTAATCAATGAAATAACAAAAAAATGTATTTTTATGAAATTTCGTGATTTTCAAAGGTTATAAACTTTGAAAATATAATAATTTTTTAATCTTTCTAAAATATGAATACAATACTTAGTTATAATAATCTTAATAATTATATTTGATTTAAATCTAATATAAAAAATTTTATTAATATATATTATTATAATGATCAAAATATAAATTAATAAACTATTATTTATAAGATAGATATTAATTAAAATATATTTGTAGAACCCAAAATAATTCAAAATCAAAGTAAATTATATTACTAAACAAAATTTTAAATTTTTGAAATTTTGTTTATTTTTATAAGCTTATTTTTTTTTCATAATAAATAATATATTTAAATTATATGTCTCACTCATTATTTATTTTGTAATTAATATTTCTATAAAAATAAACTGAAAAATAATTAAAATGAATATTTAAAATTATAATGAATACAAATAAAAATGAAATTTATTATTGATTATTTAGGTTATATAGGTTTAATGGTTTAAGTATTTAGGAGGTTTTGTGGTTAAGGAGTCTAGATAATTAAATGATTAGGCATTTAGTGGTTTATATGTTTTATCTAAATAATAAAATAATAATTAAAATTATTTGTGTGATTCGTTATCATTTTTGAAGGTTATAACCTTTGAAAATATAATAATTTTTAATTTTTTTTCAAATGTAAATATAATATTTAGTTATAATAATCTTAATATTTATAAGACATTTAAATTCAATATAAGTAATTTTATTGATATATATTATAATAATGATCAAAAAATAAATTAATAAACTATTATTAATAAGATTGATAGCAATTAATATATAAATGAAAAACCTATAATGATTCAAAATCAAAGTAAAAGATATTACTAAATGATATTTTTTGTTTTTAAATTTTTACTTCTTTTTATAAGCTTATATTTATTTTTTTATTAAAAATAAATTATTAAAATTATATTTATCTCACTCTTTATTTATTTTGCAATTAATATTTCTATAAAAAATAAACGAATAAATAATTAAAATGAATATTTAAAATTATAATGAATACAAATTAAAATGAGATTTATGATTTATTATATATTTTATACCAGTTTAATGGATTGTTAATTTAGGTGTTTTTTCGTTTAGCTGTTTAGCAATTTATGTTGTTAGGCATTTAGTGGTTTATAGTTTTTATTTTATAATAAAAATAAAAAAATTTTTTATTGATTTTATCTGATTTTCAAAGCTTATAACCTTTAAAAATAAAATAATTTTTAAAATTTTTTGAAATGTGAATACCATGAATAATTATATAAATCTTACTAATTATTTATCATATAAATTCAAAAATAAACAATTTTAATGATAGATAGTATAATAATGATCAAAAATTAAATTAATAAACTATTAATAAAAATATAAATATTAATTAAAATATATTTACATAACACAAAATGATTCAAAATCAAATCAAAATATATTACTAAATAATAATATTTAATTTTCAAATATTTCCTTCTTTTTTATAAGCTTATATTTTTTATTGATTAAAAATAAATTTTTTAAATAATATTTGTCTCACTCAAAATATTTTTTGTAATTAATTTTTCTAAATAATTAAACTATACATAATTAATATGGATATTTAAAATTATAATAAATAGAAATATAAATAAAAATAGATTTATTAATTATTATGTATTATATAGGGGTTTAATGGTTTATGTATTTAGGTATTACGGGGTTTAGGAGTTTCCTAATTTAATTATGTATGCATTTAGTGCTTTATAGGTTTTATTTAAAAAATAAAATAACAAAAAAATTATTTTTATTATTTTTTGATATTTTCAAAGGTTATAACCATTGAAAATATAATAATTTTTATTTTTTTTAAAAGTGAATAAAATATTTAGTTATAATAATCATTATATTTATATTTCATATAAATTCAATATAAATAATTTTATTGATAGATATTCTAATAACTATCAAAAAATAAAATAATAATTTATTATTAATAAGATAGATATCAATTAAAATATAATTACAAAACAAAAAATGATTCAGAAGCAAAGGAAAATATATTACTATATAATAATATTTTGTTTTAAAATTTTTTTTTTCTTTTTAAAAGTTTATCTATATTTTTTTGATGAATAATAATTTATATAAATTATATTTGTCTAACTCATAATTTATTTGTTAATTAATATTTATATAAAAATAAACAAATAAATATTAAAATGATATTTAAAATTATAATGAAAAAAATGATATTTATTCTTTATTATTTAGGGTACACCGGTTTAATTTTTTTTATATTTGTCTTACTAATAATTTATTTTGTAATTAAATTTCTATAAAAATAAACCGTTAAATAATTAAAATAAAAATTTAAAATTATAATGAATAAAAATTAAAATTAGATTTATTAATTATTCTTAATTTATACCAGTTTAATGGTTTTAGTATTTAGATGATTTGTCATTTAGAAGTTTAGTGATTTATGTTTTTATGCATTTAGTGGTTTATAAGTTTTATTTAAACAATGATATAACAAAAAAATTATTTTTGATATTTTTCAGATTTTCAAAGGTTATAACATATGAAAATATAATAATTTTTAAATTTTTTCAAATGTAAATGTAATATTTAGTTATAATAATCTTAATAATTATAAGTCATTTAAATTCAATATAAATAATTAGATTGCTAGATATTATAATAATGATCAAGAAAAATTTAATAAACTATAATTAATAAGATAGATATTATTTAAAATATATTTACAAAATCTAAATTTATTCAAAATCAAAGTAAAATATATTACTAAATAATAATTTTTTTAATGATTTGCTTTTGTTATAGGTTTATAATTTTGTTTTTAAAATGAAATTATTTAAATTATATTTGTCTTACTCATAATTTTTTTGTAAATTATAATTCTATAATAATAAACTAAGAAATAATTATAATGAATATTTAAATTTATATTGAATACAAATAAAATTGAGATTTATTATTTATTATTTAGGATATACTAGTTTATTGGTTTAAGTATTTAGGTGTTTTGTAGTTTAAGAGTTTAGTGATTTAATTGTTTAGACCTTTAGTGATTTATAGTTTTCAATTAAATAATGAAAAAACAAAAAATTTAATTTTTTGATTTTTTTCATTTTTGAAGATTATAACCTTTGAAAATATTATAATTTTTAATATTTTTTAAATTTGAATATAATATTTAGTTATAATAATCTTAATAATTTAATATAATGTAAACTAAATATAAATAATTTTATTAATAAATATTATAATAATGATCAATAAATTAATTAATAAACTAGTATTAATAAGAATGATGTAAATTAAAATATAATTGTAAAATCTAAAATGATTCAAAATCAAAATAAAATATATTAATAAAAAATAATTTTTTATTTTTAAAATTTTGCCTCATTTTAAAAGCATATATATTTATTTTGATGAAAAATAAATTATATTAATTATATCTATCTCACTAATAATTTGTTTTGTAATTAATATTTCTATAAAAATAAACTGATAAATAATTAAAATGAATATTTAAAATTATAATGAATACTAATAATAATGAGAATTATGATTTATTATTTAGCCTATATTAATTTAATGTTTCGAGTATTTATGAGCTTCGGGGATAAGGAGTTTAGTCATTTTAGTATTTAGTCATTTAGTGGTTTAACGGTTTTATTTAAAAAATAAAATAAAAAAAAGTATTTTTGTTATTTTTTCTCATTTTTGAAGGTGATAACCTTTGAAAATATAATAATTTTTAATTTTTTTTTTGAAAAGTGGATACAATATGAAGTTAATAATCATAATAATTAAATATCATATAAATTCAATATAAATTATTTTATTGGTATATATTATTATAATGATCATAAAAAATAATAAATAATTATTAATAAGATAAATATTGTTTAAAATATATTTGCAAAACTTAAAATTATTCAAAATCAAAGTGAAATATTTTACTAAATATTAATTTTAAATTTTTTAATTTTTGTATCCATTTTTATGCTTATATATTTTTTGATGAAAAATAATTTTTTTAAATTATATTTGTCTCAACAATAATTTATATTTCTATAAAAATAAACTAATAAATAATACAGATGTATGTTTTAAATTATAAAGAATACTAATAAAAATGAGATTTATTATTTATTATTTATTATTTATTATTTATTATTTATTATTTATTATTTATTATTTATTATTTATTATATATAGTATACCGGTTTAATCCTTAGATTATTTAGGGGTTTTGTCATTTAGAAATTTAGAAATTTAACTTTTTAGGCTTTTAGTGGTTTATAGGTTTTATTTATATAATAAAAATAAAAAATAAAATTTTTTGATTTATTCTGATTTTCAAAGGTCATAAACTTTGAAAAGATAAAAATATTTAAAATTTTTTGAAATGTGAATACCATGTATAATTATATTGATCCTACAAATTATATATCATATAAATTAAATATAAATAATTTAATTATTTAAATTATTTAACGTTAAATGTGAATACCATATATAATAGTATTAATATTTTTTGAAATGTGAATATAATATTTAGTTATAATAATATTAATAAAAATATATCATATAAATTCAATATAAATAATTTTATTGATAGATATTATAATAATGATCAAAAATTAAATTAATAAACTATTAATAATAAGATTAATATTAATTAAAAAATATTTACAAAACCCAAATTGATTCAAAATATAAGTAAAAAATATTACTGGATAATAATTCTTAATTTTTAAATTTTTACTTATTTTATAAGCGTAAATACTTTTATTGATTAAAAATGAATTATTTAAATTATATTTCTCGCACTCATACTTTATTTTATAATAAATATTTCTATAAGAATAAAAAAATAAATAATCAAAATGAATATTTAAAATTATTATAAATAGAAATAAAAGTTAGATTTAATAATTATTAAGTAGTATATAGCGGTTTAATGGTTTATGTATTTAGGCATTATGAGGTTTAGGAGTTTACTGATTTAACTGTGTATGCATTTAGTGGTTATAACTTTTATTTAAAAAATAAATAAACAAAAAATTTATTTATATTATTTTTTGATATTTTCAAATGTTATAACCTTTGAAAATATAATAATTTTTAAATTTTTTTAAAAGTGAATTCAATATTTAGTAATAAAAATCATTATTTTTATATTTCATATAAATTCAATATAAATAATTTTATTGATAAATATTCTAATAATGATCAAAAAATAGATTAATAATTTATTATTAATAAGATGGATATCAATAAAATATAATTACAAAATCTAAAAAATTCAGAAGGAAAGCAAAATATATTACTATATAATAAATTTTTGTTTTGAAATTATTTCTTCTTTTTATAAGTTTATCTATATTTTTTGATAAAAAATAATTTATATAAATTATATTTGTCTAACTCATAATTTATATTGTTATTAATATTTAATAAAAAAACGAATAAATAATTAAAATGAATATTTTAAATTATAATGAAAAAAATAATATTGAGATTTATTATTTATTATTTAGGATATACAAATTTAAAACGATTATCTATTTAGGGTTTTAGAGATTTCGGAGTTATTGACTTAAGTGTTTAGGCATTTAGTAGTTTATAGGATTTATTTAAACAATGAAATAAGAAAAAAATTATTTTTGATATTTTCTCACATTTTCAAAGGTTATAACCTTTGAAAATGTAATAATTTTAAATTTTTATAAATATGTGAATACAATATTTAGTATTAAGAATTATTATAATTATATATAATATAAAATAAATATAAACAATTTTATTGGTAGATATGATATCAATTATTAAAACATAAATTAATATGCTATTATTAATATGATGGATATAAATTAAAATATAATTGCAAAATCTAAAATTATTCAAAATCAAAGTAAAATTTATTACCAAGTAATAATTTTTGTTTTTTAGTTTTTGCTTCTTTTTATTAGCTTATATATTTTTTTTGATGAAAAATAAATTATTTAAATTATATTTAAGGTTTACGAGTTTAAAGTTTTAAGTATTTAGGGGCTTTTGTGTTTAGGAGTTTATAGATTTAAGTGTTTAGGCATTTAGTGGTCTATATGTTTTATTTAAACAATGATATAACAAAAAATTTAATTTTATTTTTTTTTCTAATTTTTCAAGGTTATAACCTTTGAAAATATAAAAATTTCTAATTTTTTTTCAAATGTAAATATAATATTTAGTTATAAAAATCGTAATAAATATAAGTCATTTAAATTCAATATAAAAATCACATTGCTAGATATTATAATAATGATCAATAAATAAATTAATAAACTATTATTAATAAGATAGATATTATTTAAAATATATTTTCAAAATCTAAATTTATTCAAAATCAAAGTATATATTACTAAATAATAATTTTTTTTATAATTTTGCTTTTTTTATAAGTTTATTTTTTTATTATCAAAAATAAATTATTTAAATTATATTTGTTTTCCAAATAATTTATTTTGTAATTTATAATTCTATAAAAATAAATTAATAAATAATTAAAATAAATAATTAAAATTATAATGAATACAAATAAAATTGTGATTTATTATTTATTATTCAGGATATACAGGTTTAATGGTTTTAGTATATAGGTGTTTTGGGGTTTAGTCATTTAAGTGTTTATGCCTTTGGTTATTTTATCTAATTTTTGAAGGTTATAACCTTTGAAAATATAATAATTTTTAATTTTTTTTAAAATATGAATATAATATTTAGTTATAATAATATTGATAATTGTATATAATGTAAAATCAATATAAATAATTTTATTAATAGATATTATAATAATGATCAATAAATAAATTAATAAACTATTATTAATTAGAATGATATAAATTAAAATATAATTGCAAAATCTAAAATTATTCAAAATTAAATTAAAATAAATTTCTAAATAAAAATATTTTGTTTTAAAAATTTTGCCTCTTTTTATAATCTTATATTTTTTTAATGAAAAATAAATTATTTAAATTATATCCGTCTCACTAATAATTTATTTTGTAATTAATATTTCAATAAAAATAAACTGATTAATAATTAAAACGAATATTTAAAATTATAATGAATACTAATACAAATGAGATTTATTATTTATTATTTAGAGTATACTAATTTAAAGGCTTATGTATTTATGGGCTTCAGGGTTTAGGAGTTTAGTCAATAAGAATTTAGGTATTTTGTGGTTTATAAATTTTATTTAAAAAATCTAATAACAACAAATTTATTTTTTTTATTTTTTCTTATTTTTAAAAGTTATAACCTTTGAAAACTAAATAATTTCTAAATTTTTTTAAAATATGAAAATATTATATTGTTATAATAATCTAAATAATTACATATTATGCAAATTCAATATAAATACTTTTTTATAGATATTATGATGACGATAATAAAATAAATTAATAAACTATTATTAATAAGATAGATATTAAATAACATTTATTTACAAAACCTAAAATGATTTAGAATCAAAGTAAAATATATTAATAAGATAGATATTAAATAAAACTATTATTAATAAGATAAAATATACATGTTTAAAAGATTATATATTTAGGAGTTTTGGGATTTAAGAATTTAGTGATTTAAGTGTTTAGGCATTTAGTAGTTTATAAGTTTTATTTAAAAAATAAAATAACAAAAAAATTTTTTTTGTTATTTGATCTCATTTTTGAAGGATATAACCTTTCAAACTATAACAATTTTTAAATTTTTTTTAAATGTGAATAATATTTTTAGTTATGATAATCTTAAAAATTATATATCATGTAAATTAAATATGAAGAATTATATTGATATATATTATAATAGTGATCATACAAAAGATTAATAAACAATTATTAATCAGTTAAATATTGTTTAAAATATATTTACAAAACCTAAAATTATTAAAAATAAAAGTGTAATATTTTACTAAATATTAATTTTAAATTTTTAAATTTTTGTATCCATTTATAAGCTTATATATTTTTTGATGAAAAATAAATTATTTAAATTATATTTGTCTAACTATTAATTTATTTTTTAATTTATATTTCTATAAAAATAAACTAATAAATAATTAAAATGTATATATGAAATTATAATGAATACTAATAAAAATATGATTTATTATTTATTATTTAGGGTATACCTATTTAATGATTTAAGTTTATTGTGGTTTTGGGGTTAATAAGTTTATTGATTTATATGTTTACACATTTAGGTTTTATTTATTAATTTATAGGTTTTATTTAATTAATGAAATAACAAAAAATTTATTTTTATGAATTTTCTTGATTTTCAAAGGTTATAACCTTTGAAAATATAATTATTTTTTAATAGTTCTAAAATTTGAATACAATACTTAGTTATAATAATCTTAATAATTATATTTGAAGTAAATTCAATATAAAAAATTTTATTAATATATATTATTTTGATGATCAAAAAATAAATTAATAAACTATTATTAATAAGATAGATATTAATTAAAATATATTTGTAGAACAAAAAATAATTCAAAATCAAAGTAAATTATATAACTAAATAAAATTTTAAATTATTGAAATTTTGTTAATTATTATAAGCTTATATTTTTTTTCATAGAAAATAATTTATTTAAATTATATATGTCTCACTCATTATTTATTTTGTAATTAATATTTCTATAAAAATAAACTAAAAAATAATTAAAATGAATATTTAAAATAATAATGAATACATATAAAAATGAGATTTATTATTTATTATTTATTATTTATGTTATATAGGTTTAATGGGTTAAGTATTTAGGAGGTTTTGGGGTTTAGGAGTCTAAAGATTTAAATGTTTAGGCATTTAGTGGTTTATAAGTTTTATTTAAATAATAAAATAATAAAAAAATTATTTTTGTGATTTTTTATCATTTTTGAAGGTTATAAGCTTTGAAAATATAATAACTTTTAAAATTTTTTCAAATGTAAATATAATATTTAGTTATAATAATCTTAATAATTATAAGACATTTAAATTCAATATATGTAATTTTATTGTTAGATATTATAAAATTGATCAATTAATAAATTAATAAACTATTCTTAATAATAGTGATCGCAATAACAATATAATTGCAAAACCTATATATAATGATTCAAAATCAAAGTAAAATATATTACTAAATAATAACTTTTTGTTTTAAAATTTTTAATTCTTTTTATATGCTTATATTTTTTTTTGATTAAAAATAAATTATTAAAATTATAGTTGTCTCGCTCATTATTTATTTTGTAATTAATATTTCTATACAAAATAAACTAATAAATAATTAAAATGAATATTAAAAATTATAATGAATACAAATTAAATGAGATTTATGATTTATTATATGTGGTATACTGGTTTAATAGTTTGATTATTTAGTAGTTTTGTCGTTTAATAGTTTATTAATTTATATTTTAAGGTATTTAGTGGTTTATAGGTTTTATATATATAATAAAAATAGAAATAAAAATTTTTAGATTTTTTCTGATTTTCAAAGGTTACCGTTAAAAATAAAATAATTTTTAAAATTTTTTGAAATGTGAATACTATGTATAATTATATTAATCTTACTAATTATATTTCATATAAATTCAATATAACCAATTTAATGATAGATATTATAATAATGATCAAAAATTAAATTAATAAACTATTATTAATAATATAAATATTAATTAAAATATATTTACATAACACAAAATGATTCAAAATCAAATCAAAATATATTACTAAATAATAATATTTAATTTTTAAATTTTTCCTTCTTTTTATATGCTTATATTTTTTTTAATTAAAAATAAATTATTTAAAAATATTTGTCTCACTCGAAATTTATTTTGTAATTAATTTTTCAAAAAATTAAACTATAAATAATTAAAATGAATATTTAAATTATAATAAATAAAAATACAAATGAGATTTATTATTTATTAATTAGTATATAGATGTTAAAATGTTTATGTATTTAGGGGTTTCGGGGTTTATGAGCTTACTAATTTAAGTAAGTAAGCATTTAATGGTATATAGGTTTTATTTAAAAAATAAAATAACTAAAAATTTTATTTTTATTATTTTTTCTCATTTTTTAAGATTATAACCTTTGAAAGTATAATAATTTTTAAATTTTTTTCAAAAGTGTATACAATATTTATTTATAATAATCATAATAATTATATATCATATAAATTCAATATAAACAATTTTATTTATAGATATTCTAATTATTATCAAAAAATAAATTAAAAATCTATTATGAATAAGATTGATTTTACTTAAAATATAATATCAAAACCTAAAATGATTCAAAATCAAAGCTAAATATATTACTAAATAATAATCATTTGTTTTTAAATTTTTATTCTTTTTATAAGCTTATCACTTTTTTGATTAAAAATAATTTTTATAAATTATATTTTTAACTCATAATTTATTTTATAATTAATACATATATACAAATAAAAAACTAAAAATCAAAATAATTTTTTTAAATTATAATGAAAACAAATAAAAATGAGATTTATTAATTTTTATTTAGGTAATACCGATTTAAAGGATTATCTATACAGAGGTATCGGGATTTAGTAGTTTACTAATTTAAATGCTTAGGCATTTAGTGGTGTATAGGTTTTATTTAAACATTAGGATAACAAATAAAAATTTTTTTTTTATTTTTTCACATTTTCAAAGGTTATAACCTTTGAAAATTTAATATTTTTAAATTTTTTTTCAAAAGTGAATACAATATTTAGTTATAATAATCATTATATTTATATATCATATAAATTCAATATAAACATTTTTATTGATAAATATTCTAATAATGATGAAAAAATAACTTAATAATCTATTATTAATAAGATATATATCAATTAAAATATAATTACAAAACCTAAAATGATTCAGAAGGAAATCAAAATATATTACTATATAATAATTTTTTGTTTCGAAATTTTTTTTTCTTTTAAAAAGTTTATCTATAACTTTTTGATGAAAAATAATTTACATAAATTATATTTCTGTAACTCATAAATTATTTTGTAATTAATATTAATATAAAAATAAACAAATAAATAATTAAAATAAATATTTAAAATTATAATTAAAAAAATGAGATTTATTATTTATTATTTAGGGTATACCGGTCTAATTTAAATTTGATTTATCTTACTATTAATTTATTTTGTAATTAATATTTCTATAAAAATAACCTGAAAATTAATTAAGATAAAAATTTAAAATTATACTGAATAAAATAACAAAAAAAAATTTGTAATTTTTTCTCAATTTCATAGGTTTTAACCTTTGAAAATATAATAATATTTAAAATTTTTTGAAATGTAAATATAATATTTAGTTATAATAATATTAATAATTATATATGATATAAATTCAATATAAATAATTTTATTGATAGATATTATAATAATGATCAAAAATTATATTAATAAACTATTAATAATAATATAGATATTAATTAAAAAATATTTAGAAAACCCAAATTGATTCAAAATTAAAGTAAAATATATTACTGGATAGTAATTTTGAATTTTTAAATTTTTACTTCTTTTATAAGCGTATATATTTTTTTAATTAAAAATAAATTATTTTAATTATATTTATCGCACTTATAATTTATTTTATACTAAATATTTCTATAAAAATAAACTAATAAATAATTAAAATGAATATATAAACTATAATAAATAGAAATTAAAATTAGATTTTTTAATTATTATGTATTAAATAGAAGTATAATGGTCTATGTATTTAGGTATTATGGGGTTTTGGTGTTTATTGATTTAATTATTTAGGCATTTAGTGGTTTATAGGTTTTATTTAAAAAATAAAATAACAAATCATTTATTATGATTATTTTTTGATATTTTCAGAGGTTATAACCTCTGAAAATATAATAATTTTTAAATTTTTTTCAAAAGTGAATTCAATATTTAGTTAAAAAAACAATATTTTTATATATCATATTTCAACATAAACAATTTTAGTGAGAAATATTCTAATAATGATCAAAAAATAAATTAATAATCTATTATTAATAAGATAGATTTCTATTAAAATATAATTACAAAACCTAAAATGATTCAGAAGCAAAGCAAAATATATTACTATATAATAATTTTTTGTTTTGAAAATTTTTTTTCTTTTAAAAAGTTTATATATAATTCTTTGATGAAAAATAATCTATATAAATTATTTTTGCCTAGCTCAATTTATTTTATAATTAATATTTATATATAAATAAACAAATAAATAATTAAAATGAATATTTAATATTATAAAAAAAAGACATTTATTATTTCTTATTTAGGGATACTGGTTTAATTTAAATTAGATCTGTCTCACTAATAATTTATTTTGTAATTAATATTTCTATAAAATAAAATCATAAATAATTAAAATAAAAATTTGAATTTATACTGAATAAAAATTAAAATGAGATTTATGATTTATTATTAATGTATACCAGTTTGATGATTTAAGTATTTATAGGTTTTATCAGTTAGGAGTTTAGCGATTTATGATTTTAGGCTTTTAGTGGTTTATAGGTTTTATTTTAAAAAAATAAAATAACAAAAAAAAATTCATAATTTTTTATCATTTTCATAGGTTATAACATTTGAAAATATAATAATATTTAAAATTTTTCGATATTTTAATACAATATATTGTTATAAAAATATTAATAATTATATATCATATAAATTTAATATAAATAATTTTATTGATAGATATTATAATAATGTTCAAAAATTAAATTTATAAACTATTAATATAAAGATAGATATTAATTAAAAAATATTTACAAAACCCAAATTGATTCAAAATTAAAGTAACTTATATTACTTGATAATAATTTTTAATTTTTAAATTTATACTTCTTTTATAAGCATATATTTTTATTAGATAAATAATATATTATTTAAATTATATTTGTCCCACTCATATTTATTTTGTAATAAATATTTCTAAATAAATACACTAATAAATAATTAAAATGAATATTTAAAAATATAATAAATAGCAATAAAAAATTGATTTATTAATTATTAAGTAGTATTTAGCGGTTTAATGGTTTATGTATTTAGGCATTACAAGATTTAAGAGTTTACTGATTTAACTTTATATGCATTTAGTAGGGCTACTCACGGGACTCAGAGATTTGTGACCCAACCTGAACTCTTGTCCCAAAAGAATCGGGACTGAGAAAAATTCGTTGACTTTGACTTATCCCATCCTGTTCCGTCACATATTTTTTCTTTTGGGACGGTTCCGGATCTCAAGCAATATCCATCCCGAGAACTGTCCCATCCTAAAAATCCGATACTAGAACTAGGAATATATATATATATAACATGAAGATGCCACCAATTCCGGTACTGCCCATCCAATTCCGACGCACCTATTGCTGTTCCGATGAGTTCCAGGCCACCTCACGACATTCCAGCTGTGTTCAGTTAGGTCCAGCCCTTGTCCAGTCGCACTTCTGGTTGCCTCAACCGTGTCTCAGAGGCCACCAGCCTTTTGGTTTGTTTTTCTGACTGAGAATTGAGTGATTAATTATATTATTATGTGTCTTAGTCAGTTTTATTGCGTATTGGTTGTGGTGTTGTGGTTGGGCCGAATTAGTGGGCTAAATGTGTTAAAGTCAGTTTTGTAGAGCTTGCTTGTTTGAAATATTTATATGTTTTTATGCTTAACATATCATATTAATTAATGGCAATGTAGATGACAAAATCCAGCGGTAATCAAAAAATACAATAAATTGAAGATGATCACCATTCAAATGATCAAAGTACTTGTAAATCCAATCATCATCTTTTCACGAACCCTCTTATTGTTACGGAAAGTTCTTCAATTCCAGTTGTAAAAAAAAGTCACGGTTCATCTAAGCCTCAAGCTCATAAAAAGTATAAGTCTGCTGTTTGGGAAACTTATAAGATATTAGTTGATTCAGAGGGAAATGAAACTAGTAGGGCAGCTTGTATATGGTGTAGGAAAGAATATTTGGCAAAAAGTGATCAAGGTACTTTGGTTTATAGAAATACTTGAGAGAGACTTGTAAGAAATTTCCACGCAAAAAAGAATTAATAGAAGCTCACACAGGTAAAGACAAGTCATAATCTTTGTTGAGTTTCACTAAAGGTACTAGTTCAGAGGATAACAAATTAACTTGTTTGCAATTTGATCAACAACTAGTTAGGAAGGCTTTGGTGAAAAAGATCATAAAGATGAATTGTCTTTTTGTTTTGTTGAGAGGGATGAGTTTAATGAGTTTTGTGAAGTTAGTGTGCCTCAATTTAAAATTGCATATAGGCACACTATATTGAGGAATTGTTTTTCTTTGTTTGTGAAGGAAAAGAAGAAATTATTTGATAGCATATCATCTCATTGTTGTAGAGTTTCATTGACTACTGACTCTTGGACTAGCATTCAAATTTTGTCTTATATATGTTTGACTGTTCATTTCATTGATTCTCAATGGAATATGCATAAAAGGCTTTTGAACTTTTGTGTAATTAAAAGTCATTCTAGAGTTAATATTAGAAATACTATTGAGTTTTGCATGAATGAATGGGGTTTGAGAAAGTTAATGTGCATTACTATTGACAATGCTTCACATAATGATATTGCAGTTGAACAATTGAAAAAAAAGCCTTGTGAAGAAAAGTATTGTACCTTTGAGAGGCGAGCATTTTAATATGAGATGTTGTGCTCATATCCTAAACTTAATTGTCAGAGATGGCATTGCAATAGTTGAGGGTGCTATTCAAAAAATTAGAGGTGTGGTGAAATATGTGAGGAGCAGTCCTAAAAGATTAGATATGTTTAAGTTATGTGTTGAAGAAGCAAACTTGACATATGGATCTTCATTGCCATTAGATTGACCTAGAAGATGGAATTCAACTTATTTGATGCTACAAACTAATATAAAATATCACAAAGAATTTGATAAGTTGGAGGACAAAGACAAAAGGTTTTTGAAGGAGTTAGGTTCAAACGTTCAAACTGAGAGAGATTGAACAAACACCAAAAATTTCGCTCGTTTCTTTAAAAATTTTTATGAGGTAACTTGTAAATTTTCTGGTTCATAATATTCTACCTCTAGTCTTTATTTTCTTGAGATTATTCGAATTTTGAAAAAAATTGAGCTTTGTGAAAATAGTAGAGATACAATGGTGTCTGAAATGAGTATGAAAATGAGGCATAAATTCAACAAATATTGGGGTTCTCTTTAGTCATCAAATATTATGTTTTTTGTAGCAGTAGTGTTGGATCCTAGATATAACCTCAAATATCTCAAGGTTAAGTATACTTAGCATTATGGAGAGGAATTGGCAAAAAATTTGGTGAAAACAGTTATAAATACTTTAAATGAGATGATGGATGATTATAAAGATTTAAATGAAGATGAATCAAAAGAAAATGATTTCTCTTCTACTGTGTTGAAGAAAAATGATGATTTCTTTGATGATAGTGATACTTATGTTGATGATTTTTTTTGTTGAATTGGAGAAAGAACAAGAAGTTGTAGCTTTGGAAGAGTTGGATAGTTATTAGGAGGACGAACTTGAAAAAATAGAATTGATTTTGATCTTCTAAACTGGTGGAAGGTAAATGAGGTTAGGTATCCTTCTTTGGCAAATGTAGCAAGAGATGTATTTTCTATCCAAGCATCTAATGTGGCCTACGAATCTACATTTATCACTCGGGGGAAAACTTTATATAAATTTAGGAGTTATTTAACACCTATAACAGCAGAAGTTCTCATATGTCTACAAGATTGATTGAGAAGCTCAAACAAACCTATTGAAATTTAAGAATTAGTTCAACACCTTGATGATAATGAATCAGGTTAGTATACAAATCTTGTAAATTTTAATTTAACATTTTACTTATTTTATTCATTCATTTTAATAAAAATATGGTTCAATTACAATTTTCACAGGGGTCACAAGATCCAAATATTCTTCCAACTATAGTTGGCCAACTAAATTTGGAATGGGTGTATTAAATTTTATAAGGTAATATTTTGTTTTTTTATTAATCTTTAATCTTAGAAATTTATGTCTACATGATTAACACATTTTAATCTTTGGATGTCCTTCTACAGTGGAGGAAGAAAAGGGAGGAGTTATAAAAGAGATACTTAATTGGGTTTGGATTTTCGTTGCTGTTCCGGGACGGACCTTTGAAATGATTATTATCATGGTTGTTATTAGTTATATATATTTTTATATTAAGCTGCCTAATTTTAGCAATTACTTAAGTAGTAATTACTGCTACCAATGTTTGTGGTCATCTTTAGCTATTCCTTAATATTTTAAGTAATTGTTTAAAAAATGTAGTATTGCTATTATGGTTAACTTTCACTCGGCTGAACAAAGCCAACTTGTGAAAAAATAAAGAACCAAATTATGCACACAAATCGGTCTCGTTCTATTTAACATTTCTATCCTTATCTGCACATCAAAGCTTTTGAAAAGGTAATGGAAATCATTTGCGGTATTCAGCCTATTTGACAAAATAAAATTGGCCCAATTTAGTTCGAAAGATACATAACTAAGGAATGATAAATGGTACAACAAAAGGTTTCGACATGAACTAACTTGGCCGGTTTGAATAAAATAAATTGAAATAAATGTCTGAACTCCGTTTCGTCCCGGAACCGTTTTATCCTACCCAAAATCCCCGATCTATGTCCCCTCCCATCTCGATATTTTCAACCATGGGACGGGTTTGGATCTTACAAAAAAAAATCTTCGAACTATGGGAAGGGACTAGAGATCTGTAATCCCCATCCCGTCCCATCCCATGAGCACCCCTAGAATTTAGTGGTTTATAGGTTTTATTTAAAAAATAAAATTACAAAAAATTTATTTTTATTATTTTTTGATATTTCAAAGGTTATAACCTTTGAAAATATAATAATTTTTAAATTTTTTTCAAATGTGAATACAATATTTAGTTATACTAATCATTATATTTATATATTATATAAATTCAATATAAAGAATTTTATTGATAAACATTCTAATAATAATTAAAAAAATAAATTAATAATCCATTAAAAATAAGATAGATATTAATTAAAATAAAATTACAAAACTTAAAATGATTCAGAAATCAAAGAAAAATTTATTATTTTATAATAATTTTATGTATTTGAATTTTTTTTTCTTTTAATAAGTTTATCTATATTTTTTTGAATAAAAATAATTTATATAAATTATATTTGTTTAACTCATAATTTATTTTGTAATTAATATTTATATATAATAAACAAATAAATAATTAAAATTAATATTTAAAATTATAATAAAAAAATAAGAGATTTATTATTTATTATTTAGGGATACTGGTTTAATTTAAATTAAATCCGACTCACTAATAATTTTTTTATAATTAATATTTCTATAAAAATAAACTGATAAATAATTAAAATAAAAATTTAAAATTATACTGAATAAAAATTAAAATGAGATTTAAGATTTTTTATTAATGTATGCCAGTTTAATAGTTTGAGTATTTAGAGGTTTTGTCGTTAGGTAAATTTAGCAATTTATGTTTTTAGGCTTTTAGTGGTTTATAGGTTTTATATAAAAAAATAAAATAACAAAAATATTTTTCTATAATTTGTTAAAATTTTCAAAGGTTAACCTTTGAAAATATAATAATATTTAAACTTTTTCGAAATGTGAATACAATATTTAGTTATAATAATTTTAATAATTATATATCATATAAATTCAATATAAACAATTTTATTGATAGATATTATAATAATGATCAAAAATTAAATTAATAAACGATTAATAATAAGATAGAAATTAATTTAAAAATATTTACAAAACCCAAATTGAGTCATAATTAAAGTAAAAAATATTACTTGATAATAATTTTTAATTTTAAAAATTTTACTTCTTTTATAAGCATATATATATATTTTGATTAAAAATAAATTATATAAATTATATATGTCGCACTCATAATTTATTTTGTAATAAATATTTCTATAAAATAAACTTATAAATAAATAAAATGAATATTTAAAATAATAATAAATTGAAATAAAAATTAAATTTCTTAATTATTAAGTAGTATATAGCTGTTTAATGGTTTATGTATTTAGACATTACGGGCCTTAGAATATTTAGTTATAATAATCACAATATTTATATATCATATAAATTCAATATAAATAATATTATTGATAAATATTCTAAAAATGATCAAAAAATAAATTAATAATATATTATTAATAAGATAGATATAAATTAAAATATAATAAAACAACCTAAAATGATTCGGAAGAAATCAAAATATATTACTATATAATAATTTTTTGTTTTGAAATTTTTTTTTTAAAAAAGTTTATTCATATTTTTTTGATGAAAATTAATTTATATAAATTATATTTGTCTAATTCATAATTTATTTTTTAATTAATATTTATAAAAAATTAGCAAATAAATAATTAAAATGAATATTTAAAATTATAATGAAAAAAATAATATTGAGATTTATTATTTATTATTTTGGGTATACCAGTCTAAATTAAATTAGATCTGTCTCACTAATAATTTATTTGTAATTAATATTTCTATAAAAATAAACTGATAAATAATTAAAATAAAAATTTAAAATTATACAGAATAAAAATTAAAATGAGATTTATGAATTATTATTAATGTGTACTAGTTTAATATTTTAAGTATTTAGAGGTTTTTTCGTTTATGACTTTAGAGATTTATGTTTTTAGGCATTTAGTGGTTTATAGGTTTTATTTAAACAATGTAATAACAAAAAAATTATTTTTGATATTTTTTCACATTTACATAGGTTATAACCTTTGGAAATATAATAATATTAAAATTTTTTAAAAATGCGAATACAATATTTAATAATAATAATCATTATAATTATATATAATATAAACTAAATATAAACAATTTTATTGATAGATATGATATCAATTATCAAAAATAAAATTAATATGCTATTATTAATAGGATAGATATAAATAAAAATATAATTGCAAAACCTAAAAATATTCAAAATCCAAGTAAAATTTATTACTAAATAATATTTTTTTTAGTTTTTGCTTCTTTTTATAAGCTTATATTTTTTTTTTGATGAAAAATAAATTATTTAAATTATATTTGTATCACTCATAATTTATTTTGTAATTAATATTTTAATAAATTATTTAAAATATATTTAAGGCTTACGAGTTTAAAGGTTTATGTATTTAGGTGCTTTTGTGTATAGGAGTTTAGAGGTTTAAGTGTTTAGGCATTTAGTTGTTTATAAGTTTTATTTAAACAATGATATAACAAAAAATTTATTTTTATTATTTTTTTTAATTTTTGAAGGGTTATAACCTTTGAAAATAATATAATTTTTAAATTTTTTTCAAATGTAAATATAATATTTAGTTATAATAATCTTAATAATTATAAGTCATTTAAATTCAATATAAATAATTACATTGATATATATTATAATAATGATGAAAAAAAATTTAATAAACTATTATTAATAAAATAGATATTATTTAAAATATATTTGCAAAATCTAAATTTATTCAAAATCAAAGTAAAATATATTACTTAATAATAATTTTTTTAATTTTTTGAACCAAAATCCTTCAAAGACCTTGTCTTTGTCCTCCAACTTATCAAATTCTTTTTGATATTTTATATCAGTTTGTAGCATCAAATAAGTTGAATTCCATCTCGTAGGACAATCAAATTGCAATGAAGATCCATATGTCAAGTTTGCTTCTTCAACACATAACTTAAACATATCTAATCTTTTAGGACTGTTCCTCAAATATTTCACCACCCCTCTAATTTTTTGAATAGCACCGTCAACTACTGGATTGCCATCTTTGACAATTAAGTTTAGGATATGAGCACAACATTTCATATGAAAATCCTCGCCTCTCAAAGGAAAACACTTTTCTTTACAAGCCTTTTTTTCAATTGTTCAATTCCAACATAATTATTTTATGCATTGTCAATAGTAATGCACATCAACTTTTTCAAACCCCATTCATTCATGCAAAACTCAATAGCATTTCTAATATTAACTCCAGAATGACTTTTAATTACACAAAAGTTCAAAAGCCTTTTATGCATATTCCATTGAGAATCAATGGAATGAACAGTCAAACATATATAAGACAAATTTTGAATGCTAGTCCAAGTGTCGGTAGTCAATGAAACTCTACAACAATGAGATGATATGCTATCAAATAATTTCTTCTTTTCATTGACAAACAAAGAAAAACAATCCCTAAGTATAGAGTGCCTAGATGGATTTTTAAATTGAGGCACACTAACTTCACAAAACTCTTTAAACTCATGCCTCTCAACAAAACAAAAAGGCAATTCATCTTTTATGATAATTTTCACCAAAGCCTCCCTAACTAGTTGTTGATCAAATTTCCAACAAGTTAATTTGTTATTCTCTGAACTAGTACCTTTAGTGAAACTCAACAAAGATTGTGACTTGTCTTTACCTTTGTGAGCTTCTATTAATTCTTTTTTGTATGGAAATTTCCTACAAGTCTCTTTCAAGTATTTCCATAAACCCTAAGTACCTTGATCACTTTTTGCCAAATATTCTTTCCTACACCATATACAAGCTGCCCTATCAGTTTCATTTCCCTCTGAATCAACTAATATTTCATAAGTTTCCCAAGCAGCATACTTATACTTTTTATGGGGTTGAGGTTGAGGTTGAGATGTACCTTGACTTTCTTTTACAATTGGAATTGAAGAACATGTCATAACAATAGGAGGGTTTGTGAAAGGATGATGATTGGATTTACCAGTACTTTGATCATTTGAGATATGATCATCTTCAATTTATCGTATTTTTTGTTTACCATTGGATTGTGCCATCTGCATTGCCATTAATTAATATAATATGTTAAGCATAAATACATATAAATATTTCAAATAAGCAAGCTCTAAAAAATTGACTGTAACACATTCAGCCTACTCATTCTGCCCAACCACAACACCACAACAAATACTCAACAAAACTGACTGAGACACATAATAATAATAATTAATCACTCAATTCTCGTCAGAAAAACAAACCAAAAGGCTGGTGGCATCTGAGACACGTTGGAAGCAACCAGAAGTGTGACGGACAAGGACTGGACCGAACTGAACACGGCTGGAGTGGCGTGAGGTAGACTGGAACTCATCAGAAACACAAAAGGTGCGTCAGAATTGGATGGGCAGTAGCGGAATTGGGTGCATCTTCATGTTATATATATATATTCCTAGTTCTAGTATGAGTTTTTTAAGACGGGACGGTTATCGGGATGGATATTGCTTAAGATCTGAAACCATCCCAAAAGAAAAAATGCGTGCAAGAAAGGGACGGGAAAAGTTAAAGTCAACGGATTTTTCTAGGTCCCGATTCTTTCGGGACAAGACTTCGGGTCGGGTCGTGAATATCCGAGTCTCGTGAGCAGCCCTACTAAATGCATATAAATTTAAATCAGTGAACTCCTAAAGCCCGTAATGCCTAAATACATAAACCTTTTAAACCACTAAATACTACTTAATAATTAATAAATCTATTTTTTATTACTATTTATTATATTTTTAATTATTCATTTTAATTATTTATTAGTGTATTGATTTAGAAATATTTATTACAAAATAAATTATGAGTGAGACAAATATAATTTAAATAATATATTATTTATCTAATAAAAATATAAGCTTATAAAAGAAGTATAAATTTAAAAATTAAAAATTATTATGAAGTAATATAAGTTACTTTAATTTTGAATAAATTTGGGTTTTGTAAATATTTTTTAATTAATATCTATCTTAATATTAATAGTTTATAAATTTAATTTTTGATCATTATTATAATATCTATCAATAAAATTATTTATATTGAATTTATATGATATATACTTATTAATATTATTATAAAAAAATATTGTATTAAAGTTTTAAAAAATTTTAAATATTATTATATTTTCAAATGTTATAAACTAAGAAAATGATAAAAAATTATAGAAATTTTTTTTGTTATTTTATTTTTTTTAATAAAACCTATAAACCACTAAAAGCGTAAAAACATAAATCGCTAAACTCCAAACGACAAAACCTATAAATACTTAAATCATTAAATTGGTATACATTAATAATAAATCATAAATCTCATTTTAATTTTATTCAGTATAATTTTAAATTTTTATTTAATTATTTATCAATTTATTTTATAGAAATATTAATTACAAAATAAATTATTAATGAGACAGATCTAATTTAAATTAAACCTGTATCCCTAAATAATAAATAATAAATCTCATTTTTTTTCATTATAATTTTAAATATTCATTTTAATTATTTATTTGATTATTTATATATAAATATTAATTACAAAATAAATTGAGTTAGACAAATATAATTTATATAAATTATTTTTCATCAAAAAATTATTGATAAACTTTTTGAAAAAAAAAATTTAAAATAAAAAATTATTATATAGTAATATATTTTGCTTTTCTTCTGAATCATTTTAGGTTTTGTAATTATATTTTAATTGATATCTATCTTATTAATAAGAGATTATTAATTTATATTTTTATCATTATTGGAATATTTATCAATAATATTGTTTATATTGAATTTATATGATATATAAATATAATGATTATTATAACTAAATATTTTATTCACTTTTGAAAAAAATTTAAAAATTATTATATTTTAAAATGTTATGACCTCAAAAAATGAGAAAAAATAATAAAAATAAATTTTTTGTTATTTCATTTTTTAAATAAAACCTATATATCATTAAATCCTTACTTACTTAAATCAATAAGCTCATAAATCTCGAAACCCCAAAATACATAAACCTTTTAACAGCTATATACTACTTAATAAATAATAAATCTCATTTTTATTGTTAACTTTTTAGAAAAATTATTTACAAAATAATATTTGGGTGAAACAAATATTATTTAAATAATTTATTTTAATAAAAAAAATATAACATTATAAAAAGAAGAAAAATTTTAAAAATTAAATATTATTATTTAGTATTACATTTTTATTTGATTTTGAATCATTTGTGTTATGTAAATATATTTGAATTAATATTAATATTATAAATAATAGTTTATTAATTTAATTGTTCATCATTATTGAAATATCTATCATTAAGATTATTTATATTGAATTTATATGATATATAATTAGTAAGATTAATATAACTATACATTATAATCACATTTCAAACAATTTTAAAAATTATTTTATTTTCAAAGATTATAATCTTTGAAAATCAGAAAAAATCAAAAAAAGAATTATAAATTTTTATTATATAAATAAAACCAATAAACCAGTAAATGCCTAAAAAGATAAATTGCTAAACTCCTAAACGACAAAACTCTTAACTAATCAAACCATTAAATCGGTATACCATATATAAGAAATCATAAATCTCATTTTAATTTGTATTCATTATAATTTTAAATATTCATTTTAATTATTTATTAGTTTATTTTTTATAGAAATATCAATCACAAAATAAATAATGAGTGACAGAAATATAATTTTAATAATTTATTTTTAATAATAAAAAAAATAATCTTATATAAAGAAGTAAAAATTTAAAAAAAATATAGATATATGCTAAATATATGTTACAAAATCTAAAATGATTCAGAAGCAATGCTAAATATATTACTATATAATAATTTTTTGTTTTGAATTTTTTTTTCTTTTAAAAAGTCTATCTATATTATTTTGATGAAAAATAATTTATATAAATTATATTTGTGTAACTCATAATTTATTTTGTAATTAATATTTATATAAAAATAAACAAATAAATAATTAAATTTGAATATTTAAAATTAAAATGAAAATAAAAATGATATTTATTCTTTATTATTTATTATTTATTATATACCATTTTAATTTAAATTAGATCTGTCTCACTAATAATTTATTTTGTAATTAATATTTCTATAAAAATAAACTTATAAATAATTAAAATAAAAATTAAAATTATACAGAATAATTAAAATAATTTATTTTGTTCCTCTCTCAACCCTAGAATGATTGCTAAAGCTCTAACCAAAATAATATGAGCTTTTACTTTATCTCTATTATGTCTCATTATATTTGATATTGAATCACTAGGCTATCAAAGGTAATTTGACTCATGTACGCTAATAGAATATACCTAAGTTGTACCCCTATGTGTTTAAATAGCTAGTTATTGAGGATGCTATTTATATTGATTATTGTAATTTCTTCTTAAATATCTCTCAGGCACACACTCAACGAAATTTATTAAAACATTGTTCACCTCTAAAAAAATAACCACCTTGTAGCCTATTAGAACAAACTAGCCCCTGGGCGGTTTGAGCAGGGCAATAAGTATGGGCTCTCTTTCAATCAAGGATCAAAAAAATTATTTTATTGGCATGTCCAAGCCTTTTTTTTATATCCTCATGGATATGAAAAGTATCATTTATTTCTTTTTATATTAAATGAGTTATGTATACAAGCTCACAATACCCAAAAAGGTGTAAATGAATCATATTCAAACATATAAAAGGTTTTAATCATTGCTCTAAATATTAGTCTTGCATATTGACACTTGAGGTCACAAATCAAAGAAAAAAGCCATAGTGATATTCCAATCCCAAGAATTTTAGCTATAGAAAGTTATATAGAGTAGTACTCAAGCTTTAACTATTTCTAGGGTCATGACTTTTGCTCTTGAGGAATGTCCAAAGTTACAATAATTCTTAGTGCAATGACTTTGCAATATAAACATAAAATGCACAAGCTATGGTCATACCCAATATTGTGATCAGTATTATAGTGATTAAATATGTATTCTGATCATTCTTAGTGCCATAACAATATGTTCAACAGAGAGACACAAGTTATGTCATATTTTTATCGATATGATTTTGTGTTCTAGAGACAAAATATACAATCATGACCTTTGCTAATGCTACGATAATCTAAAGCAAGAAAGAGACTGAATCCATAACTTACCCCTTGAGTCATGACTTTGTGTTACATATACAAAAAGTAAAATCTGTGACATTCCTAAAAGTTGTGAATTTCAATTTAAATTTAACACTTAGTCATTTGATTATAAAAGTCCAAAAGATGAGATTTAAGATTTAGGGTTTATGGATTAGGGTTATAGTTTATGGTTTAAGCTTTATGATTTAAAGTTTAGGGTTTATGGTTTTTTTTGATTTTTTTTTGTAAAATACACACTTTATTTATCAGTTAAGCACACAACATTACAAGAGACTGAAAAGCTGACTAATTTAGGCCAGCCAACGAAATCCTATGCACCTTAATGTTTCTATGCAAAAAATACATAAAGAAACATAATACCTATTAATTCCAAGCATACGAATACAACTAAAATCACCTGGCATTCGCGGTACATCAGAGTTGGCATTGAGTCATTATGCACATTGCGGCCTTTCCATTCGAATTTGTCCAAGCCTTTTGGAGGAACCTGAATGATGCACCATATTAAAACTATGCAAATATAAGATTGTGCATGTATGTGACATGCAGCATCAAGCGTTTGCCTATGTAATTGTTATGCAATGGAATACATGTAAAACTAAATACCCATAAATCCACAAGTCCATATCTATGGCACTTTGTCAATTCATTCTCAGCTCTGAATTCCACATTCTTTTGCTCCAATGATCCTCAAAAGAGTATCTCTTGGGTTAGAATGCTTCTTACTTGAGCTCCAAGAAGTGGCTGTATATTGCACCGAAAACATATCAAAAAATATGCATTCATTAGTGTGCATTTGTGATGAGGTCCATCTCATAGTCTAATTATCTACGGGTACAACCAAGCTAGAATACAAGTAAAATTAGCAAAATGCTATAAAGATGGGTCTTCTGCTCCCGGGAGTGCAAGATCACCTAATGTGTATTTACAAAATGCATTAGTGGGCCCCACTTAAAGATATTCATGGGTCTAGTTGCCCTCATTGCATGCTACATAAAGAACAGACAAGATTGTGTGTGTGAGTATGTCATGATCCGTCTCTACAAGTACATGGTGCATACAAAGTCCAAAATACAAATAAGACTACCAACATAAACTACAAGTTTGAATCTTTCGCTCCCGTGTGGCTGGTCTGGACTCCATTGCTTACTGGCCCTACTTGGTGATGCTTCAGATTTTTCCGGCTCTCCAATTAATCATGGATTACCCGCTACTCCTATTGGGAGATGGTTGGGTGGCCCTCTATGCTGCCTGATAAGGCTAGTGAGACCCACTCCTAGCACATCTAGGTTTACTCCTGACCACTTTTCACGGTCTCGTCAGATGTCGGAATGTTATCATCCCAGCTTACTAGTGGGGCCCTCTACAAGCTGGTGGCCCATTCTTGTGGCTACTTCCAGGACTTGCTTCCCCCTCTAAATGCTACACCAAAATGGACAAGAATATGTGCACGTGTGTACTCTGGTCCGTCACTGTGTGTGTGGTGTAGAAGTATCAGGGTTAAAAAATTTAGTAATTTAAGTATTTAGGTATTTTGTGGTTTATAAGTTTTATTTAAATAATTAAATAACAAAAAAAATTATTTTTATGATTTTTTCTCATTTTCAAGGTTATAACCATTAAATTTATTATAATTTTTAATTTTTTTTTCAAATGTTAATACAATATTTAATTATAATAATCATAAAAATTAAATATCATGTAAATTCAATACAAATAATTTTATTGATATATATTATAATACTAATCATAAATAGATTAATAAACTATTATTAATAAGATAGATATTAATTAAAATATATTTGCAAAACCTAAAACAATTCAAAATCAAAGCAAAATATATTACTAAATAATAATTTTTTATTTTAAAATTTTTGATTCCATTAATAAGCTTATAAATTTTTTTGATGAAGATAAATTATTTAAATTATATTTGACTCATTCATAATTTTATTTTGCAATTAATATTTCTATAAAAATAAACTAATACATAATTAAAATGAATAATAAAATTATTATGAATACAAATAAAAATGAGATTTATGATTAATTATTTAGGGTATACCGGTTTAATGGTTTAAGTATTTAGGAGTTTAGGAGTTTAGTGATTTAAGTGTTTAGGCATTTAGTAGTTTATATGTTTTATTTAAATAATGAAATAATAAAATGAATATTAAAATTATTATGAATACAAATAAAAATGAGATTTATGATTAATTATTTAGGGTATATCGGTTTAATGGTTTAACTATTTAGGAGTTTAGGAGTTTAGTGATTTAAGTGTTTAGGCATTTAGTAGTATATATTTTTTAATTTTTTTATCAATTTTGAAGGTTATAACATTTATAAATATAATAATTTTTAAATTTTTTTCAAATGTTAATACAATATTTAGTTATAATAAACTTAATAATTATATATCATGTAAATTAAAAATAAACAATTTTATTGATAGATATTAATAAACTAAATATAAATATAATAATGATCAAAAAATAAATTAATAAACTATTATTTATTGATAGATATTTATATATTATTTATAAATACTTAAACCTTTAAAGATTGTTTAAATGTTTAAGTATTTAAGGGTTTTGGGGTTTTGGTGTTTAAAAGTTTAATGATTTAAGCATTTAGGCATTTAGTAGTTTATAGGTTTTATATAAACAATAAAATAACAAAAAATTTATTTTTGTGATTTTTTCTCATTTTCAAAGATGATAACCTTTAAAAATATAATAATTTTTAAATTATTTTCAAATGTAAATATAATATTTAGTTATAATAATCTTAATAATTATATATCATGTAAATTCAATATAAACAATTTTATTGATAAATATTCTAATAATGATCAAAAAATAAATTAATAATATATTATTAATAAGATAGATATCAATTAAAATATAATGTCAAACCTTAAATGATTCAGAAGCAAAGCAAAATATATTATTATATAATAATTTTTTGTTTAAATTTTTTTTCCTTTTAAAAAGTTTATCTATAATTTTTTGATGAAAAATAATTTATATAAATTATTTTTGTATAGCTCAATTTATTTTGTAATTATTATTTGTATATAAATAAACAAATAAATAATTAAAATGAATATTTAAAATTATATTGAAAAAAATGAGATTTATTATTTATTATTTAGGGATAATGTTTTAATTTAAATTAAATCTGTCTCGCTAATAATTTATTTTTTAATTAATATTTCTATAAAAATAAATTGATAAATAATTAAAATAAAAATTTAAAATTATACTGAATAAAATTTAAAATGAGATTTATGATTTATTATTACTGTATACCAGTTTAATGGTTTAAATATTTAGAGGTTTTTTCATTTAGGATTTTAGCGATTTATGTTTTTAGGCTTTTAGTGTTGTATACGTTTTATTTAAAAAAATAAAATATCAGAAAAATTTGCTATATTTTTTTATTATTTTCATAGGTTTTAATCTTTGAAAATATAATAATATTTAAAATTTTTTGAAATGTGAATACAATACTTAGTTATAATAATATTAATAATTATATATCATATAAATTCAATAAACAATTTTATTGATATATATTATAATAATGATCAAAATTAAATTTATAAACTATTGATATTAAGATATATATTAATTAATAAATAATTACAAAACTCAAATTGATTCAAAATTATAGTAAAATATATTTCTGGATAACAATTTTTAATTTTTAAATTTTTACTTCTTTTATAAGCATATATATTTTTAAAATTATATTTGTCGGACTCATAATTTATTTTGTAATAAATATTTCTATAAAAATAAACAAATAAATAATTAAAATGAATATTTAAAATTATAATAAATAAAATTAAAAATTAGATTTATTAATTATTAAGTACTATATAGCGGTTTAGTGGTTTATGTATTTTGTCATTACGGGGTTTAGGAGTTTACTGATTTAACTATGCATACATTTAGTGGTTTATAGGTGTTATTTATAAAAAAATATCAAAAAAAATTAATTTTTTTATTTTTTTGATATTTTCAAAGGTTATAATCTTTGAAATTATAATAATTTTAAATTTTTTCAAAAGTGTATACTATATTTAGTTATAATAATCATATATTTATATATCATATAAATGCAATATAAATATTTTTATTGATAAATATTCTAATAATGATCAAAAAATAAATTAATAATCTATTATTAATAAGATAAATATCAATTTAAATATAATTACAAAATTTAAAATGATTCAGAAACAAAGCAAAATATGTTACTATATAATAATGTTTTGTTTCGAATTTTTTTTCTTTTAAAAAGTTTATCTATATTTTTTTGACGAAGAATAATTATATAAATTATATTTGTCTAACTCAATTTATTATGTAATTAATAAATATATAAAAATAAACGAATAAATAATTAAAATGAATATTTTAAATTATAATGAAAAAAATAATATTGAGATTTATTATTAATTATTTAGGGTATACCGGTTTAAAATGATTATCTATTTAGGGTTTTCGAGATTTAGGAGTTATTGCTTTAAGTATTTAGATATTTAGTGGTTTATAGGATTTATTTAAACAATGAAATAATAAAATAATTATTTTTGTTATTTTTTCACATTTTCAAAGATTTTAACATTTGAAAAGATAATAATTTTAAAATTTTTAAAAAATGTGAATAAAATATTTAGTAATAATAATAATTATAATTATATATAATATTAACTAATTATAAATAATTTTATTGATAGATAAGATATCAATTATCAAAAAATAAATTAATAAACTATTATTAATATGATAAATATAAATTAAAATATAATTACAAAACCTAAAATGATTCAAAATCAAAGTAAAATTTATTACTAAATAGTAATTTTTTGTTTTTAAATTTTTACCTCTTTTTATATGATTATATTTTTTTATATTAAAAGTAAATTATTAATATTATATTTGTCTGACTAATTATTTATTTTGTAATAAATATTTATATAAAAAATAAACTAATAAATATTTAAAATGAATATTTAAAATTATAATGAATACAAATTAAAATGAGATTTAAGATTTATTATTGCTGTATATATAATTTATTTTTTGATAATCTGTTTGTATAGCCAAATATATTTTTTTTAATATTTTTATGTAAGTGCAGGAAAGGAAATATTAAGAGGCTGGGGATGCAGCAGTAGCACAAAAATAGAGGTCTCAATGACCAGACAGTGGGCCAAAATTGGAGTAGAGCCTTACCCGTCTCATGATCTGGCCCGCTCCGGTTAAATGAACCATGAGAAATTTTAATATAAAATGTTTTGTAATTTATTTTCGGTGTTGTTTTTAGACCCATGGAACTGTTCATCATCTCTCTCTCTTGTCTCTATGCGATTTATTGCAACTATTCTGTGTGGTGCATACTGTATGACATTTCTGTTGCTTTAATTTGCAATTCAAAAGTATTTTCTAGTGGATTTAGCTAGTCGTACTAAGCGACTAGCGAACGACATTATTTTCGGTGTTTATTTCTCATTTTTTGATTCTATCATGGATGGTTGCTGAATTGGGATATATATATTGCTTTTTTTCTGTTGTTTTTATGTTTCTGTATCTAAATCTCATTACCGTGAAAGCACATTTGTCCAACAATTATATATGGTATATCTGTTTAATGGATCAATTATTTAGGGTTTTTGCCATTTAGGAGTTTAGCAATTTATGTTTTTAGGCATTTAATGGTATATATGGTTTATTTATATAATAAAAATATTTTTTTTTGTTTTTTTTAGATTTTCAAAGGTTAAAACTTTTAAAATTAAATATTTTTTGAAATCTTTTGAAATGTGAATACCATGTATAATTATATTAATCTTATTAATTATATATCATATAAATTCAATATAAATAATTTTAATGATAGATATTATAATAATGAACAAAAATTAAATTAATAAACTATTATTAATAATATAAATATTAATTAAAATATATTTACATAACACAAAATGATTCAAAATCAAATAAAAATATATTACTAAATAATAATATTTAATTTTTAAATTTTTTTATCTTTTTATAAGCTTATATTCTTTTATGATTAAAAATAAATTATTTAGATAATACCTGTCTCACTCGAAATTTTTTTTGTAATTAATTTTTCTAAAATTTAAAATATAAATAATTAAAATGAATATTTAAAATTATAATAAATAGAAATAAAAATGAGATTTATTATTTATTAAGTAGTATACAGCTGTTATAAGGTTTATATATTTAGGGGTTTTGGTTTTTTTGAGCTATTGATTTAAGTAAGTAAACATTTAGTGGTCTATAGGTTTTAATTAAAAAAATAACAAAAAATTTATTTTTTGTATTCTTTCTCATTTTTTTAAGATTAAAACATTTGAAAATATAATAATTTTTAAATTTTTTTCAAAAGTGAATACAATATTTATTTATAATAATCATAATAATTATATATCATATAAATTCAATATAAACAATTTTATTCATAGATATTCTAATAATTATCAAAAAATAAATTAAAAATTTATTATGAATAAGATTGATATTACTTAAAATATAATATCAAAACCTAAAATGATTCAAAAGCAAAGCAAAATATTTTACTTAATAATAATTATTTGTTTTTAAATTTTTATTCTTTTTTAAGCAAATCTATTTTTTGATGAAAAGTAATTTTTATAAATTATATTTTTAACTCATAATTTATTTTATAATTAATATATATATATATAAATAAAAAACTTAACAATCAAAATGAATTTTTTAAATTATAATGAAAACAAATAAAAATGAGATTTATTAATTATTATTTAGGGTATACCAGTTTAAAGGATTATCTATATAGGGGTATCGGGATATTGTAGTTTAGTGATTTAAGTGTTTAGGCATTTAGTGATTTATAGGTTTTATTTAAATAATGAAAAAACAAAATATAATATTTTTTTTATTTTTTCACATGTTCAAAGGTTACAATCTTTGAAAATATAAATATTTTAAAACTTTTTTCAAAATTGAATACAATATTTAGTTATAATAATTATTAAATTTATATATCATATAAATTCAATATAAACATTTTTATTGATAAATATTCGAATATGATCAAAAAATAAATTAATAATCTATTATTAATAAGTTAGATATCAATTAAAATATAATTACAAAAACTAAAATGATTCAGAAACAAAGCAAAATATATTACTATATAATATTTTTTGTTTTTAATTTTTTTCTACTTTTATAAAGTTTATCTAAATTTTTCATTAAAAAAATAATTTATATATATTATATTTTTATAACTTATAATTTATTTTGTAATTAATATTTATATAAAAATAAACAAATAAATAATTAAAATGAATATTTAAAATTATAAAGAAAAAAATAAAAATTAGATTTATTATTTATTATTTATTATTTATTATTTAGGATATACATGTTTAATAAATTTATCTATTTAGTGTTTTCGAGATTTAGAAGTTATTGATTTATGTATTTAGGCATTTAATGGTTTATAGGTTTTATTCAAATAATGAAATAACAAAAAAAATTTTTTTGATATTTTTTCAAATTTTCAAAGGTTATAACATTTGAAAATATAATAATTTTAAAATTTTTTAAAAATGTGAATACAATATTTAGTAATAATAAATATTATAACTATATATAATATAAACTAAATATAAACAATTTTATTGATATATATTATATCAATTATCAAAAAATAAATTAATAAACTATTATTAATATGATAGATATAAATTAAAATATAATTAAAAAACCTAAAATGATTCAAAATCAAAGTAAAATTTATTACTAAATAATATTCTTTTTTTAGTTTTTGCATCATATAATAAGCTTATATGTTTTTTTGATGAAAAATATATTACTTGATTTATATTTGTATCACTCATAATTTATTTTGTAATTAATATTTCTATAAATTATTTAAATTATATTTAAAGTTTACGAGTTTAAATGTTTGAGTATTTAGGGCCTTCGGGGTTTAGGTGTATAGATATTTATGTATTTAGGCATTTAATGGTTTATAACTTGTATTTAAACTATGATATAACAAAAAATTTATTTTTGTTATTTTTTCACATTTTTGAAGTTTATAACCTTTGAAAATATAAAAATTTTTAAATTTTTTTTATATGTGAATACTATATTTAGTTATGATAATCTTAATAATAGTAAATCATGTAAATTCAATATAAACAATTATATTGAAATATAATATATTAATGATCAAAAAATAAATTAATAAACTATTATTAATAAGATAGATATTATTTTAAATATATTAGCAAAACGTAAATTTATTCAAAATCAAAGTAAAATATATTACAAAATAATTCTTTCTTTGATGTTTTGCTTCTTTTTATAAGTTTATATTTTTTGTTATTAAAAGTAAATTATTTAAATTATATTTGTGTTCCTCATAATTAATTTTTAATTTATTATCCTATAAAAATAAACAAATAAATAATAAAAATGAATATTAAAAATTATAATGAATACAAATAAATTAGAGATTTATTATTTATTATTCGGGATATACTAGTTTAATGATTTAAGTATTTTGGTTTTTGGGGTTTAGTTATTTAAGTGTTTAGGCCTTTAGTGATTTATAGTTTTTATTTAAAGAATGAAAAAATAAAAAATTAATTTTTTGATTTCTTTTTAATTTTTGAAGGTTATAACCTTTGAAATTATAATAATTTTTAATTTTTTTTAAATGTGAATATAATATTCAGTAATAATAATCTTAATAATTATATATAATGTAAACTCAATATAAATAATTTTATTAATAGATATTATAATAATGATCAATAAAAAATTAATAAACTATTATTGATAAGAATCATATAAATTAAAATATAATAGCAAAATATAAAATGATTCAAAATAAAAATAAAATATATTACTAAATAATAGATTTTTGTTTTTAAAATATTGCCTCTTTTTATAAGGATATATATTTTTTTGATGAAAAATAAATTATTTAAATTAGATCTGTCTCACTAATAATTTATTTTGTAATTAATATTTCTATAAAAATAAACTGATAAATAATTAAAATAAAAATTTAAAATTATACTTAATAAAAATTAAATTGAGTACTTATGGTTTTTTATTAATGTACACCTTTTTAATAGTTTAAGTATTTAATAGTTTTTTCGTTTAGGAATTTAGCAATTTATGTTTTTAGGCATTTAGTGGTTTATAGGTTTTATTTAAACAATAAAATAACAAAAAAAATTTGTAATTTTTTCTCATTTTCATAGGGTATAACCTTTGAAAATATAATAATATTTAAAATTTTTTGAAATGTGAATATAATATTTAGTTATAATAATATTAATAATTATATATCATATAAATTCAATATAAACAATTTTATTGATAGATAATATAATAATGATCAAATTTTAAAATAATAAACTATTAATAAAAAGATTGATATTAATTAAAAAATATTTTCAAAACCCAAATTGATTCAAAATTAAAGTAAAATATATTACTGGATAATAATTTTTAATTTTTAAATTTTTACTTCTTTTAGAACCATATATTTTTTTTTATTAAAAATAAATTAATTAAATTATATTTGTCGCACTCATACTTTATTTTGTAATAAATATTTAAATAAAAATAAACAAATAAATAATTAAAATGAATATTTAAAATTATAATAAATAAAAATAAAAACTAGATTTATTAATTATTATGTAGTATATAGCACTTTAATGGTTTATGTATTTAGGCATTATGGGGTTAAGGAAGTTTACTGATTTAACTGTGTATGAATTTAGAGGTTTATAGGTTTTATTTAAGAAAAAAAATAACAAAAAATTTATTTTTATGGCAATAGTGTTGGATCTTAGATATAAGCTCAAATATCTCAAGGTTAAGTACGCTTAGCATTTTGGAGAGGAATTGGCTAAAAATTTGGTGAAAAATGTTATAAATGCTTTAAATGTGATGATGGATGATTATAAAGATTTAAATGAAGATGAATCAAAAGAAGATGATTTCTCTTCTACTGTGTTGAAGAAAAATGATGATTTATTTGATGGTAGTGATACTTATGTTAATGATTTTTTTGTTGAATTGGAGAAAGAACAAGAAGTTGCAGCTTTGCAAGAGTTGGATAGGTACTTGGAGGACAAACTTGAATAAAATAGAATTGATTTTGATCTTCTATACTGGTGGAAGGTAAATGAGGTTAGGTATCCTTCTTTGGAAAATGTAGCAAGGGATGTATTTGCTATCCAAGCATCTACTATGGCCTACGAATCTACATTTAGCAATGGGGGGGGGGGTGGGGAACTTTAGATAAATTTAGGAGTTCTTTAACACCTATTACAGCTGAAGTTCTCATATGTCTACAAGATTGGTTGAGAAGCTCAAACAAACCTATTGAAATTGAAGAATTAGTTCAAGACCTTGATGATAATGAATTAGGTTAGTATACAAATCTTGTAAATTTTAATTTCACTTTTACTTATTTTATTCATTCAATTTAATAAAAATATGGTTCAATTACAATTTTCAGAGGGGTCACAAGATCCAAATATTTTTTCAACTATAGTTGGCCAACTAAATTTGAATGGGTGTATTAAATTTTATAAGGTTATATTTTGTTTTTTTATTACTCTTTCATCTTACAAAAATTAATGTCTATATGATTAACACGTTTTAATCTTTGGTTGTCCGTCTACAGTGGAGGAAGAAAAGGGAGGAGTTGTAAAAGAGATAATTTATTGGATTTGGATCTTCGTTGCTGTTATGGGACGGACCTTTGAAATGATTATTATCATGGTTGTTATTAGTTGTATTTTTTTTGTTATATTAAGCTCTCTAATTTTACCAATTACTTAAGTTGTAATTGCTGCTACCAATGTTTGTGGTCAACTTTAGCTATTCCTTGATATTTTAAGTAATTGTTTAAAAAATATAGTATTGCTATTATTATTAACTTTCACTCGGCTGAACGAAGCCAACTTGTGAAAAAACAAAGAACCAATTTAAGCACACAAATCGGTCCCGTTCTATTTAACATTTCTATCCTTTTCTGCGTATCAAAACTTTTGACAAGGTAATGGAACTCGTTTGTGGTATTCAGCCTATTTGTCAAAACAAACTTATCCCAATTTGAGTTTGAAAGATACATAACTAAGGAATGATAAATGGTACAACAAAAGGTTTCGACATGAACTAACTTGGCCAGTTTGAAGAAAATAAATTGTAAAAAAATGTCTGAATTCCGTTTCGTCCCGGAACCATTTTATCCTACCCAAAATCCCCGATGTCCATCCCATCCTGTCCTGATATTTTCAACCTATGGGATGCGTCTAGATCTTCAAAAAACATCTCCGAACTGTGGGAAGTAACTTGAGATTTGTAATCTCCATCCCGTCCCATCCCATGAGCACCCCTATAAATTCAATATAAAATAACAAAAAATAAAATATTTAGTGGTTTTTAGTGGTTTTTAGGTTTTATTTAAAAAATAAAATAACAAAAAATTTATTTTTATTATTTTTTTATATTTTCAAAGGTTATAACCTTTGAAAATATAATAATTTTTAAATTTTTTTCAAATGTGAATACAATATTTAGTTATACTAATCATTGTATTAATATATTATATAAATTCAATATAAACAATTTTATTGGTAAATATTCTAATAATAATCAAAAAAAAAATTAATAATCTATTAATAATAAGATAGATATTAATTAAAATATAATTACAAAACTTAAAATGATTCAGAAGCAAAGAAATATATTACTATATAATAATTTTTTTTTGAATTTTTTCTTCTTTTAATAAGTTTATCTATATTTTTTTAATGAAATATAATTTATATAAATTATATTTGTCTAACTCATAATTTATTTTGTAATTATTTTTTATATATAAATAAACAAATAAATAATTAAAATGAATATTTAAAATTATAATAAAAAAAATGAGATTTATTATTTATTATTTAGGGATGCCGTTTTAATTTAAATTAGATCCGTCTCACTAATAATTTATTTTGTAATTAATATTTCTATAAAAATAAACTGATAAATAATTAAAATAAAAATTTAAAATTATACTGAATAAAAATTAAAATGAGATTTAAGATTTATTATTATTGTATACCAGTTTAATAGTTTAAGTATTTAGAGGTTTTGTCGTTATGAGTTTAGCGATTTATGTTTTTAGGCTTTTAGTGGTTAATAGGTTTTTTATAAAAAAATAAAATAACAAATAAATTTTCTATAATTTATTATCATTTTCATAGGTTATAACCTTTGAAAATATAATAATTTTTATAATTTTTTGAAATGTGAATACAATATTTAGTTTTAATATTATTAATAATTATATATTATATAAATTCAATATAAACAATTTTATTGATAGATAATATTATAATGATCAAAAATTAAATTAATAAACTATTAATAAAAAGATAGATATTAATTAAAAAATATTTACAAAACCCAAATTTATTCAAAATTAAAGTAAAATATATTACTAGGTTAATAATTTTTAATTTTTAAATTTTTACTTCTTTTAGAACCGTATATTTTTTTAAAAAATAAATAATTAAATTATATTTGTCGCACTCATACTTTATTTTGTAATAAATATTTCATTATAAATAAACTAATAAATAATTAAAATGAATATTTAAAATTATAATAAATAGAAATAAAAACTAGATTTATTAATTATTATGTAGTATATAGCAGTTTAATGGTTTATGTATTTAGGCATTATGGGGTTTAGAAGTTTACTGATTTAACTATGTATGAATTTAGCAGTTTATAGGTTTTATTTAAGAAAAAAAATAACAAAAAAATTATTTTTATTATTTTTTGATATTTTCAAAGTTTATAACCTTTGAAAATATAATAATTTTTTAAATTTTTTCAAAAGTGAATAAATATTTATTTATAATAATCATAATAATTATATATCATATGAATTCAATATAAACAATTTTATTGATAGATATTCTAATAATTATCAAAAAATAAATTAAAAATCTATTATGAATAAGATTAATATTACTTAAAATATAATATCAAAACCTAAATGATTCAAAAGCAAAGCAAAATATATTACTTAATAATAATTATATGTTTTTAAATTTTTATTCTTTTTATAAGCTTATCTATTTTTTGATGAAAAATAATTGTTATAAATTTTATTTTTAACTCATAATTTATTTTATAATTAATATATATATATAAATAAAAAAGTAAACAATCAAAATGAATTTTTTAAATTAAAATGAAAACAAATAAAAATGATATTTATTAATTATTATTTAGGGGATACCTTTTTAAATGATTATCTATATAGGGGTATCAGGAATTTTGTAGTTTAGTGATTTAAGTGTTTAGTTATTTAGTGATTTATAGGTTTTATTTAAACAATGAAATAATAAAAATAAAATATTTTTTTTTGTTTTTTCACATGTTCAAAGGTTATAATCTTTGAAAATATAATAATTTTAAAATTTTTTTCAAAAGTGCATACAATATTTAGTTATAATAATTATTAAATTTATATATCATATAAATTAAATATAAATATTTTTATTGATAAATATTATAATAATGATCAAAAAAAATTAATAATTTATTATTAATAAGATAGATATCAATTAAAATGTAATTACAAAACCTAAAATAATTCAGAAACAAGGTAAAATATATTATTATATATAAATTTCTTGTTTTTAATTTTTTTTAGAAGTTTGTATATATTTTTGTGTAGAAAAATAATTTATATAAATTACATTTTTCTAACTTATATTTTATTTTGTATTTAATAATTATATAAAATAAACATATAAATAATTAAAATGAATATTTAAAATTATATTGAAAAAAATAAAAATGAGATTTATTATTTATTATTTAGGTTATATGTGTTTAAAAAAATTTATCTATTTAGGGTTTTCGAGATTTAAAAGTTATTGATTTAAGTATTTAGGCATTTAATGGTTTATAGCTTTTATCTAAACAATGAAATAACAAAATATTTATTTTTTATATTTTTTCATAATTTAAAATGTCATAACATTTGAAAATATAATAATTTAAAACTTTTTTAAAAATGTGAATATAATATTTAGTAATAATAATTATCATAACTATATATAATATAAAATAAATATAAACAATTTTATTTATAAATATTATATCAATTATCAAAAAATAAATTAATAAACTATTATTAATATAATAGATATAAATTAAAATATAATTAAAAAACCTGAAATGATTCAAAATTAAAGTAAATTTTATTACTAAATAATAATTTTTTTTAGTATTTGCATCATTTTATATGCTTATATATTTATTTGATGAAAAATATATTATTTAAATTATATTTGTATCACTCATAATTTATTTTGTAATTAATATTTCTATAAATTATTTAAATTATATTTAAGGTTTATGAGTTTAAATGTTTAGGTATTTAGGAGCTTCAGTGTTTAGGAGTTTTGAGATTTATGTATTTAGGCATTTAAAGGTTTATATGTTTTATTTAAATAATGATATAACAAAAAATTTATTTTTGTTATTTTTTCTCATTTTTGAAGTTAATAACCTTTGAAAATATAATAATTTTTAAATTTTTTTTATATGTGAAGACTATATTTAGTTATGATAATCTTAATAATTATATATCATGTTTATTCAATATAAACAATTATATTGATAGATATTTATTAATGATCAAAAAATAAATTAATAAACTATTATTAATAAGATAGATATTTATTAAAAAATATTTGCAAAACGTAAATTTATTCAAAATCAAAGTAAATTATAATATTAATTAATAACTTTTTTGATGTTTTGCTTCTTTTTATAAGTTTATATTCTTTGTTATTAAAAGTAAATTATTTAAATTATATTTTTCTTCCTCATAATTTATTTTTAATTTATAATTCTATAAAAATAAACTAATAAATAATTAAAATGAATATTTAAAATTATAATGAATACAAATAAAATTGAGATTTAATATTTATTATTCGACATATACTAGTTTAATGGTTTAAGTATTTAGGTGTTTTGAGGTTAAGTGATTTAAGTGTTTAGGACTTTAGTGATTTGTAGTTTTTATTTAACGAATGACAAAATAAAAAATTAAATTTTTAAATTTTTTTTTAATTTTTGAAGGTTATAACCTTTGAAAATATAATAATTCTTAATTTTATTTAAATGTTAATATAATATTTAGTTATAATATTCTTAATAATTTTATATAACGTAAACTCTATATAAATAATTTTATTAAAAGATATTATAATAATAATCAATAAGAAATTAATAACCTATTATTAATAAGTATGATATAAATTAAAATATAATTGCAAAAACTAAAATGATTCAAAATTAAAATAAAATATATTACAAAATAATAAATTTTTGTTTTTAAAAATTTGCCTTTTTTTATAAGCATATATATATTTTTTGATAAAAAAAAATTATTTAAAATAGATTTTTCACACAAATAATTTATTTTGTAATTAATATTTCTATAAAAATAAACCGATAAATAATTAAAAATAAAAATTTAAAATTATACTTAATGTATATCAATTTAATAGTTTAAGTATTTAGAAGTTTTGTCGTTTAAAAGTTTAGCGATTTATGTTTTTAGACATTTAGTGGTTTATAGGTTTTATTAAAACAATAAAATAATAAAAAAAATTGGTAATTTTTTCTCATTTTCATAGGTTATGACCTTTGAAAATATAATAATATTTAAAATTTTTTGAAATGTGAATACAATATTTAGTTATAATAATTTTAATAATTATATATCATATAAATTCAATATAAATATTTTATTGATAGATTTTATAATAATGATCAAAAATTAAATTAATAAACTATTAATAATAAGATGGATATTAATTAAAAAATATTTACAAAACCCAATTTGATTCAAAATTAAAGTAAAAAATATTACTGGATAATAATTTTTAATTTTTAAATTTTTACTTCTTTTATAAGCGTATATATTTTTTTGATTAAAAATAAATTATTTAAATTATATTTTTCGCACTCATAATTTGTTTTGTAATAAATATTTTATAAAAATAAACTAATAAATAAATAAAATGAATATTTAAAATAATAATAAATTGAAATAAAAATTAAATTTCTTAATTATTAAGTAGCATATAATGGTTTAATGGTTTATATATTTAGGAATTACGGGCCTTAGGAGTTTTCTGATTTTACTGTGTATGCATTTAGTGGTTTATAAGATTTATTTATAAATTAAAATAACAGAATATTAATTTTTATTATTTTTTGATATTTTCAATGGTTACAACCTTTGAAAATATAATAATTTTTAAATTTTTTTCAAAAGTGAGTTCAATATTTAGTTATAATAATCATTATATTTATATATCATAAAAATTCCATATAAAAAATTTTATTGATAAATATTCTAATAATGATCAAAAAATAAATTAATAATCTATTATTAATAAGATAGATATCAATTAAAATATAATAAAAAAACCTAAAATGATTCAAAAGAAATCAAAATATATTACTATATAATAATTTGTTGTTTTGAATTTTATTTTTTTAAAAAAAGTTTCTTCATATTTTTTTGATGAAAGTTAATTTATATAAATTATATTTTTCTAACTCATAATTTATTTTTTAATTAATATTTATATAAAAATAAACAAATAAATAATTAAAATGAATATTTACAATTATAATGAAAAAAATTATTGAGATTTAAACTTTATTATTTGGGTATACCAGTCTAATTTAAATTTGATCTATCGCACTCATAATTTATTTTGTAATAAATATTTCTATAAAAATAAACTAATAAATAATTAAAATGAATATTAAAAATTATAATAAATAGAAATAAAAATTAGATTTATTATTTATTATGTATTATATATCAGTTTAATGGTTATTGTATTTAGGCATTACGGGGTATAGGAGTTTACATATTTAACTGGGTATACATTTAGTAGTTTATAGGTTTTATTTAAAAAATAAAAAAACAAAAAATTTATTTTTTTTATTTTTTGATATTTTCAAAGGTTATAACCTTAGAAAATATAATAATGTTTAAATTTTTTTCAAAAGTGAATTCAATATTTAGTTATAATAATCATTTTATTTATATATCATATAAATTCAATATAGACTATTTTATTGATAAATATTTTAATAATAATGAAAAAATAAATTAAAATTCTATTATTAATAAGATAGATATCATTTATAATATAATTACAAAACCTAAAATGATTCAGAAGCAAAGCAAAATATATTACTATATAATAATTTTTTGTTTTGAAATTTTTTTTTTATAAAAAGTTTATCTATATTATTTTGATGAAAAATAATTTATATAAATTATATTTGTGTACTCATAATTTATTTTGTAATTAATATATATATAAAAATAAACAAATAAATAATTAAATTTGAATATATAAAATTAAAATAAAAAAAATGAGATTTATTCTTTATTTTTTAGGATATACCAGTTTAATTTAAATTAGATCTGTCTCACTAATAATTTATTTTGTAATTAATATTTCTATAAAAATAAACTGATAAATAATTAAAATTATACTGAATAATTAAAATAATTTATTTTGGTCATCTCTCAACTCTAGAATGATTGCTAAAGCTCTAACCAAAATAATATGAGCTTTTACTTTATCTCTATTATGTCATCATATTTGATGTTGAATCATCGGGCTATCAAACGTAATTTGACTCATGTGCGCTAACAGACTAAACTAATGTTGTACCCCTATCTGTTGAAATAGCTAGTTGTTGAGGATGCTCTTTATATTGATTATTGTAATTTCTTCTAAAATATCTCTCATTCACACACTCAAAGCAATTTTTTAAAACATAGTTCACCTCTAAAAAAATAACCACCTTGTAGCCTATTAGAACAAACTAGCCCCATGGCAGTTTAAGCAGGGCAAGAAGTATGGGCTCTCTTTCAATCAAGAATCAAAAAATATATTTTATTGGCATGTCTAAGCCTTTTTTTATATCCTCATGGATATGAAAAGTATCATTTCTTTCTTTTTATATTAAATGAGTTATGTATACAAGCTCACAATACCCAAAAAGGTGTAAATGAATCATATTCAAACATATAAAAGGTTTTAATCATTGCTCTAAATATTAGTCTTGCATATTGACACTTGAGGTCACAAATCAAAGAAAAAAGCCATAGTGATATTCCAATCCCAAGAATTTTAGCTATAGAAAGTTATAAAGAGTAGTACTCAAGCTTTAACTATTTCTAGGGTCATGACTTTTGCTCTTGAGGAATGTCCAAAGTTACAATCATTCCTAGTGCAATGACTTTGCAATATAAAGATAAAATGCACAAGCTATGGTCATATCCAAAACTGTTACCTAGTATTATAGTGATTAAATATGTATTCATGATCATTCTTAGTGCCATAACAATATGTTCAACAGTGAGACACAAGTTATGGCATATTCTCATCGATATGATTTTGTGTTCTAGAGACAAAATATACAATCATGACCATTGCTAATGCTACAATAATCTATAGCAAGAAAGAGACTGAATCCATAACTCACCCCTTGAGTCATGACTTTGTGTTACATATACAAAAAGATAAATCGGTGACATTCCTAAATGTTGTGAATTTCAATTTAAATTTAACACTTAGTCATTTGATTATAAAAGTGAAAAACATGATATTTATAATTTAGGGTTTATGGATTAGGGTTATAGTTTATGGTTTAAGGTTTAGGATTTAAAGTTTAGGGTTTATGATTTTTTTTTGTTTTTTTTTTGGAAAATACACACTTTATTTATCATTTAGGCACACAACTTACAAGTGACTAAAAAGCTTAATAATTTAGGCCAGCCCACCAAATTCTAAGCACCTTAATGATTCTATGCATAAAATACATAAAAAACATAATGCCTAATAATTCCAAGCATACTAATACAACTAAAATCACCTGGCATTCTCGGACTTCAGAGTTGGTAGTGAGTCATTATGCACACAACGTCCTTTCCATTAGGATTTGTCCAAGCCTTTTCGAGGAACCTGAATGATGCACAATATTAAAACTATGCAAATATAAGATTGTGCATGTGTGTGACATGCAGCATCAAGCGTTTGCCTATGTCATTGCTATGCAATAAAATACATGTAAAACTGAATACCCAGAAATCAACAAGTCTATATCTATGGCACTTTGTCAATTCATTCTCATCTCTGAATTCCACATTATTTTGATCCAATGATCCTCAAAAGAGTATCTCTTTGGTTAGAATGCTTCATCCTCGAGTTCCAAGAAGTGGCTATATGTTGCACCAACAAAATATCAAAAAATATGCATACATCGGTGTGTATGTGTGATGAGATCCATATGAAAGTCTAATTATCTACGCGTACAACCAAGCTAGAATACAAGTAAAATTACAAAATGCTATAAAGATCGATCTTCTGCTCCGGTGAGTGTAGCATCGCCAAATGTGTATTTACAAAATGCATTAGTGGGCCCCACATAGAGATACTAATGGGTCCAGTTGCCCTCATAGCATGCTACATAGAGAATAGACAACATTGTGTGTGTGAGTATGTCATGATCCATCTTTTCAAGTACATGGTTCATACAAAGTCCAAAATACAAATAATACTACAAACATAAACTACAAGTTTGAATTTTCGCTCCCATGTGGCTCGTTTGGACTCCATTGCTTACTGGCCCTGCTTGGTGATGCTTCGGATTTTTTCGACTCTCTAATTAATCATGGATTATCCGCTACTCCTGTTAGGCGACTGTTGGATGGCCCTCTATGCTACCTGATAGGGCTAGTGGGACCCACTCCTAGCTACTCCTGGGTTTACTCCCGACCACTTTGCTCGGTCTCATCAGTTGTCTGAATGTTATCATCCCAGCTTGCGAGAGGTGCACTCTACAAGCTGGTGGCCCATACTTCTGGCTACTTCCAGGACATGCTGGTCCCTCTAAATGCTACACCAAAATGGACAAGAATATGTGCACATGTGTGTTGTGGTCCGTCGCTATGTGTGTGTGGTGCATAAGTATCAGGGTTTAGGAGTTTAGTAATTTAAGTATTTAGGTATTTTTTGGTTTATAACTTTTAATTAAATAATTAAATAAAAAAAATTATTTTTATGATTTTTTCTCATTTTCAATGTTATAACCATTGAAAATATTATAATTTTTAATATTTTTTCAAACATTAATACAATATTTAATTATAATAATCATAAAAATTAAATATCATGTAAATTCAATATAAATAATTTTATTGTTCGATATTATAATATTGATCATAAAATAGATTAATAAACTATTATTAATAAGATATATATTAATTAAAATATATTTGCAAAACCTAAAACGATTCAAAATCAAAGTAAAATATATTACTAAATAATAATCTTTTATTTTTAAATTTTTGATTCTTTTTATAAGCTTATAAATTTTTTTGATGAAGATAAATTATTTAAATTATATTTGTCTCATTCATAATTTTATTTTGCAATTAATATTTCTATAAAAATAAACTAATAAATAATTAAAATGAATATTAAAATTATAATGAATACAAATAAAAATGAGATTTATGATTAATTATTTAGGGTATACCGGTTTAATGGTTTAAGTATTTAGGAGTTTAGAAGTTTAGTGATTTAAGTGTTTAGGCATTTAGTAGTTTATATGTTTTATTTAAATATTGAAATAATAAAAAAATTATTTTTAAAATTTATTATCAATTTTGAAGGTTATAACCTTTATAAATATAATAATTTTTAAATATTTTTCAAATATGAATACAATATTTAGTTATAATAAACTTAATAATTATATATCATGTAAATTAAAAATAAACAATTCTATTGATAGATATTAATAAACTAAATATAAATATAATAATGATCAAAATATAAATTAATAAACTATAATTTTTGATAGATATTTATATATTATTTATAAAAACTTAAACCGTTAAAGATGGTTTAATTGTTTAGGTATTTAAGGGTTTAGAAGTTTAGGAGTTTAATAATTTAAGCATTTAGGCATTTATTAGTTTATAGGTTTTATATAAACAATAAAATAACAAAAAATTTATTTTTGTCATTTTATCTCATTTTCAAAGATGATAAACTTTAAAAATATATTAATTTTTAAATTATTTTCAAATGTAAATATAATATTTAGTTATAATAATCTTTATAATTATATATCAAGTAAATTCAATATAAACAATTTTATTGATAAATATTCTAATAATGATCAAAAAAATAATTAATAATCTATTATTAAAAAGATAGGTATCAATTAAAATATAATTACAAAACCTAAAATGTTTCAGAATAAAAGCAAAATATATTACTATATATTAATTTTTTGTTTTAAAATTTTTTTTCTTTTAAAAAGTTTATCTATAATTTTTTGATGAAAAATAATTTATATAAATTATTTTTGTCCAGCTCAATTTATTTTGTAATTAATATTTGTATATAAATAAACAAATAAATAATTAAAATGAATATTTAAAATTATAATGAAAAAAAACGAGATTTATTATTTATTATTTAAGGATACTATTTTAATTTAAATTAGATGTGTCTCACTAATAATTTATTTAGTAATTAATATTTCTATAAAAATAAGCTGATAAATAATTAAAATAAAAATTTAAAATTATACTAAATAAAAATTAAAATGAGATTTATGAATTATTATTAATGTTTACCAGTTTAATGGTTTAAGTATTTAGAGGTTTTGTCGTTTAAAAGTTTAGAGATTTATGTTTTTAGGCATTTAGTGGTTTAAAGGTTTTATTTAAAAAAATAAAATAACAAAAAAAATTTCTATAATTTTTTATCATTTTCATAGGTTATAACATTTGAAAATATAATAATATTTAAATTTTTTTGAAATTTTAATACAATATTTTGTTATAAAAATATTACTAATTATATATCATATAAATTTAATATAAATAATTTTATTGATACATATTATAATAATGATCAAAAATTTAAATTATAGACTATTAATATTAAGATAGATATTAATTAAAAAATATTTACAAAACCCTAACTGATTCAAAATTAAAGTAACTTATATTACTTGATAATAATTTTTAATTTTTAAATTTATACTTCTTTTATAAGGGTATATTTTTATTAGATAAATAATATATTATTTAAATTATATTTGTCCCACTCATAATTTATTTGGTAATAAATATTTCTAAATAAATACACTAATAAATAATTAAATTGAGTATTTAAAAATAAAATAAATAGCAATAAAAAATAGATTTATTAATTATTAAGTAGTATTTAGCAGTTTAATGGTTTATGTATTTAGGCATTATGGGGTTTAGGAGTTTACTGATTTAACTTTATATGCAATTAGTACGGCTGCTCACGGGACTCGGAGATTCGTGACCCGACCCGAAGTCTTATCCCGAACGAATCGAGACTTAGAAAAATACTTTGACTTTGACTTTTCCCATCGTGTTCTGTCACGTATTTTTTCTTTTGGGATGGTTCCGGATCTTAAGCAATATCCATCCCGAGAACCATCCCTTCCTAAAAACTGATACTAGAACCAGGAATATATATATAACATGAAGATGCCACAAATTCCGCTACTGCCCATCCAATTCCGACGCACCTATTGATGTTCTGACGAGTTCCAGGCCACCTCACTCCATTCCACCCATGTTCAGTTAGGTCTAGCCCTTGTTCGTCGCACTTCTAGTTGCCTCCACCATGTCTCAGATGCCACCAGCCCTTTGGTTTGTTTTTCTGACAAGAATTGAGTGATTAATTATTATTATGTGTCTCATTCAGTTTTGTTGAGTATTGGTTGTGGTGTTGTGGTTGGGCAGAATGAGTAGGCTGAATGTGTTAATGTCAGTTTTGTAGAGCTTGCTTGTTTGAAATATTGATATGTATCTATGCTTAACATATGATATTAATTAATGGCAATGATGATGGCACAATCTAGCAACAAACAAAAAATACAATAAATTGAAGATGATCACATCTCAAATGATCAAAGTACTGGTAAATCCAATCATCATCCTTTCACGAACCCTCCTATTGTTACGGCAGGTTCTTCAATTCCAATTGTAAAAGAAAGTCAAGGTACATCTGACCCTCAAGCTCATAAAAAGTATAAGTCTACTGTTAGGGAAACTTATGAGATATTAGTTGATTCAGAGGGAAATGAAATTGGTAGGGCAGCTTGTATATGGTGTAGGAAAGAATATTTGGCAAAAAGTGATCAAGGTACTTCGGGTTTATGAAAATACTCGAGGGAGACTTGTAGTGAATTTTCACACAAAAAAGAATTAATACAAGCTCGCAAAGGTAAAGACAAGTCACAATCTTTGTTGAGTTTTACTAAAGGTACTAGTTCAGAGAATAACAAATTAACTTGTTGGCAATTTGATCAACAACTAGTTAGGGAGGCTTTGGTGAAAATGATCATAAAAGATGAATTGCCTTTTGGTTTTGTTGAGAGGGATGAGTTTAAAAAGTTTTGTGAAGTTAGCGTGTCTCAATTTAAAATTCCATCCAGGCACTCTATATTGAGGGATTGTTTTTCTTTGTTTGTGAAGGAAAATAAGAAATTATCCGATAGCATATCATCTCATTATTGTAGAGTTTCATTGACTACCGACACTTGGACTAGCATTCAAAATTTGTCTTATATATGTTTGACTGTTCATTTCATTGATTCTCAATGGTATATGCATAAAAGGCTTTTGAACTTTTGGGTAATTAAAAGTCATTATGAAGTTAATATTAGAAATGCTATTGAGTTTTGCATGAATAAATGGGGATTGTGAAAGTTGATGTGCATTACTGTTGACAATGAATCAAATAATGATGTTGCAGTTGAACAATTGAAAAAAAATCTTGTGAAGAAAAGTGTTGTACCTTTGAGATGTGAGCATTTTCATATGAGATGTTGTGCTAATCTCCTAAACTTAATTTTCAGAGATGGCATTACAGTAGTTGAGAATGCTATTCAAAAAATTAGAGGTGTGGCGAAATATGTGAGGAGCAGTCCTACACGATTATATAAGTTTAAGTTATGTGTTGAAGAAACAAACTTGACATATGGATCTTCATTGCAATTAGATTGTCCTACAAGATGGAATTCATCTTATTTGATGCTACAAACGGATATAAAATATCAAAAAGAATTTTAATAAGTTGGAGGACAAAGACAAAAGGTTTTTGAAGAAGTTTGGTTCAAACGTTCCAACTGAGAGAGACTGAAAAACGCCAAAATTTTGGCTCGTTTCTTGAAAACTTTTTATGAGGTAACTTGTAAATTTTCTGGCTCATAATATCCTACCTCTAGTGTTTATTTTCTAAATATTATTCGAATTTAAAAAAAATATGAGCTTTGTGAAAATAGTAGAGATACAATGGTGTCTGAAATGGGTATGAAAATGAGGCATAAATTCAACAAATATTGGGGTTCTCTTCAGTCAACAAATATTATGCTTTTTCTAGTAGTAGTGTTGGATCCTAGATATTAGCTCAAATATCTCAAGGTAAGTACACTTAGCATTATGGAAAGGAATTAGCTAAAAATTTGGCGAAAAAGGTTATAAATCCTTTAAATGAGATGATGCATGATTATAAAGATTTAAATGAAGATGAATCAAAAGAAGATGATTTCTATTCTACTGTGTTGATGAAAAATGATGATTTCTTTAATGGTAGTGATACTTATGTTGATTATATTTTTTGTTGAATTGAAGAAAGAACACTAAGTTGCAGCTTTCGAAGAGTTTGATAGGTACTTGGAGGACAAACTTGAAAAAAATAGAATTAATTTTGATCTTCTAAACTGGTAGAAGGTAATTGAGGTTAGGTATCCTTCTTTGGCAAATGTAGCAAGGGATGTATTGGCTATCCAAACATCTAATGTGGCCTACGAATCTACATTTAATACTGGGGGGAGAACTTTAGATAAATTTAGTAGTTCTTTAAAACCTATTACAGCTGAAGTTATCTGATATGTCTGCAAGATTGGTTGATAAGCTCAAACAAACCTATTGAAATTGATGAATTAGTTCAGAGACCTTGATGATAATGAATCAGGTTAGTATACAAATCTTGTAAATTTTAATTTCACTTTTACTTATTTTATTCATTCAATTTAATAAAAATATGGTTCAATTACAATTTTTAGAGGGGTCACAAGATCCAAATATTCTTCCAACTATAGTTGGCCAACTAAATTTGGAATGGGCTGTATTAAATTTTATAAGGTAATATTTTGTTTTTTTATTATTATTTAATCTTAGAAATTTATGTCTACTTGATTAACACATCTTCATCTTTGGTTGTCCTTCTATAGTGGAGGAAGAAAATGGAGGAGTTGTAGAAGAGATAATTAATTGGGTTTGGATTTTCGTTGTTGTTCTAGGACGGACCTTTGAAATGATAATTATCATGGTTGTTATTAGTTGTATTTTTTTTGTTATATTAAGCTACCTAATTTTAGCAATTACTTAAGTAGTAATTGCTGCTACCAATGTTTGTGGTCATCTTTAGCTATTCCTTAATATTTTAAGTAATTATTTAAAAAATGTAGTATTACTATTATGGTTAACTTTCACTCGGCTAAACAAAGTCAACTTGTGAAAAAACAAATAACCAAATTAAGCACACAACTCGGACCCGTTCTATTTAACATTTCTATCCTTTTTTGCATATCAAAACTTTTGACAAGGTAATGGAACTCATTTGCGGTATTCAGCCAATTTGACAAAACAAAATTGTTTAATTTGAGTTTGAAAGATACATAACTAATGAATGATAAATGGTACAACAAAAGGTTTCGACATGAACTAACTTGGCTGGTTTGAAGAAAATAAATTGAAAAAAAATGTCCGACCTCCGTTCTGTCCTAGAACCATTTTATCTTACCCAAAATCTCCGATCTCTATCCCCTCCCATTATTTTCAACCTATGGGATGGGTCTGAAACTTCAAAAAAAAATATCAGGAACTGTGGGAAGGGACTAGAGATTTGTAATACCCATCTCGTCCCATCCCGTGAGCACCCCTAGCATTTAGTGGTTTATAGGTATTATTTTAAAAAATAAAATAACAAAAAATTTATTTTTATTATATTTTGATATTTTGAAAGGTTATAACATTTGAAAATATAATAATTTTTAAATTTTTTTCAAATGTGTATACAATATTTAGTTATACTAATCATTATATTTATATATTATATAGATTCAATATAAACAATTTTATTGTTAAATATTCTTATAATAATTAAAAAATAAATTAATAATCAATTAATAATAAGATAGATATTAATTAAAATATAATTACAAAACTGAAAATGATTCAGAAGCGAAGAAAAATATATTACTATTTAATAATTTTTTGTTTTTGATTTTTTTTCTTTTAATAAGTTTATCTATATTTTTTTGATTAAAAATAATTTATATAAATTATATTTATCTAACACATAATTTATTTTGTAATTAATATTTATATATAAATAAACTATTAAATAATTAAAATGAATATTTAAAATTATAATAAAAAAATGAGATTTATTATTTATTATTTATTATTTCGAGATACATGTTTAATTCAAATTATATCCATCTTATTAATAATTTATTTTGTAATTAATATTTCTATAAAAATAAACTGATAAATATTTAAAATAAAAATTTAAAATTATACTGAATAATATTTAAAATGAGATTTATGATTTATTATTACTGTATACAAGTTTAATGGATTAAGTATTTATAGGTTTTTTCATTTATGATTTTAGCGATTTAAATTTTTAGTCTTTTAGTGGTTTATAGGTTTTATATAAAAAAATAAAATAACAAGAAAAATTTCTATAATTTGTCATCATTTTCATAGGTTATAACCTTTGAAAATATAATAATATTAACAATTTTTTGAAATGTAAATACAATATTAAGTTATAATAATATTAATAATTATATATCATATAAATTCAATATAAATAATTTTATTGATAGACAATATAATAATGATCAAAATTAAATTAATAAACTATTAATAAAAAGATAGATATTAATTAAAAAATATTTACAAAACCCAAATTGATTCAAAATTAAAGTAAAATATATTACTGGATAATAATTTTTAATTTTTAAATTTTTACTTCTTTTAAAAATGTATATTTTTTTTATTAAAAATAAATTAATTAAATTATATTTGTCGCACCTGATACTATATTTTGTAATAAATATTTTAATATAAAGAATCTAATAAATAAATAAAATGAATATTTAAAATTAGAATAAATAGAAATAAAAATTAGATTTATTAATAATTATTAAGTAGTATAAAACAGTTTAATGGTTTATGTATTTAGGCATTACGGGCTTTAGGAGTTTACTGATTTAACTGTGTATGCATTTAGTGTTTATAGGTTTTATTTAAGTAAAAAAATAAAAATAAATTAGTTTTATTATTTTTTGATATTTTCAAAGATTATAACCTTTTAAAATATAATAATATTTATATTTTTTTCAAATGTGAATAAATATTTATTTATAATTATCATAATAATTATATATCATATAAATTCAATTTTAACAATTTTATTGATAGATATTCTAATAATTATCAAAAAATAAATTAAATATCTATTATGAATAAGATTGATATTACTTAAAATATATTATCGAAACCTAAAATGATTCAAAAGCAAAGCAAAATATATTACTTAATAATAATTATTTGTTTTTAAATTTTTATTCTTTTTATAAGCTTATCTATTTTTTGATGAAAAATAATTTTTATAAATTATATTTTTAACTCATAATTTATTATATAATTAATATATATATATAAATAAAAAACTAAACAATCAAAATGAATTTTTTAAATTAAAATGAAAACAAATAAAAATGAGATTTATTAATTATTATTTAGGGGATACCCAGTTAAAACGATGATCTATATAGGGGTATCGGGATTTTGTAGTTTAGTGATTTAAGTGTTTAGGCATTTAGTGATTTATATGTTTTATTTAAACAATGAAATAATAAAAAAATATATATTTTTTGTTTTTTCACATGTTCAAAGGTTATAATCTTTAAAAATATAATAATTTTAAAATTTTTTTCAAAAGTGAATACAATATTTATTTATAATAATTATAAATTTATATATCATATAAATTAAATATAAATATTTTTATTGATAAATATTCTATTAATGATCAGAAAATAAATAATAATCTATTATTAATAAGTTAGATATCAATTAAAATATAATTACAAAACCTAAAATGATTCAGAAACAAAGTAAAATATATTACTATATAATAATTTTTTGTTTTAAATTTTTTTCTTCTTTTAATAAGTTTATCTATATTTTCTTGTTAAAAAATAATTTATATAAATTATATTTTTCTAACTTATAATTTATTTTGTAATTAATATTTATATAAAAATAAACAAATAAATAATTAAAATGATTATTTAAAAGTATATTGAAATAAATGAGATTTATTATTTATTATTTAGGATATACCTTTTTAAAAAATTTATGTATTTGGGTTTTCAAGATTTAGAAGTTATTGATTTAAGTATTTAGGCATTTAATTGTTTATATCTTTTATTTAAATAATGAAATAACAAAAAATTTATTTTTGATAATTTTTCCAATTTTCAAATGTCGTAACATTTATAAATATAATAATTTTAAAATTTTTTAAAAATGTGAATACAATATTTAGTAATAATAATTATTATAACTATATATAATATAAAATAAATATAAACAATTTTATTGATAAATATTATATCAATTATCAAAAAATAAATTAATAGCCTATCATAAATATGATAGATATAAATTAAAATATAATTAAAAAACCTAAAATGATTCGAAATCAAAGTAAAATTTATACTAAATAATAATTTTTTTTTAGTTTTTTGCATCATTTTATAAGCTTATATATTTTTTTGATGAAAAATATATTATTTAAATTATATTTGTCACTCATAATTTATTTTGTAATTAATATTTCTATAAATTATTTAAATTATATTTAAGATTTATGAGTTTTAAGGTTTAGGTATTTAGGGTCTTCGGGGTTTAGGAGTTTAGAGATTTATGTATTTAGCCATTTAATGGTTTATAAGTTTTATTTAAATAATGATATAACAAAAAATTTATTTTTGTTATTTTTTCTCATTTTTCAAGGTTATAACCTTTGAAAATATAATAATTTTTAATTTTTTTTATATATGAATACTATATTTAGTTATGATAATCATAATAATTATATATCAAGTTAATTCAATATAAATAATTATATTGATAGATATTATATTATTGATCAAAAAATAAATTAATAAACTAGTATTAATAAGATAGATATTTTTTAAAATATATTTGCAAAACATAAATTTATTCAAAATCTAAGTAAAATATAATACTAAATAATAATTTTTTTGATGTTTTGCTTCTTTTTATAAATTTATATTTTTTGTTAATAAAAGTAAATTATTTAAATTATATTTGTCTTCCACATAATTTATTTTTAATTTATAATTCTAAAAAAATAAACTAAAAAAATATTAAAATGAATATTTAAAATTATAATGAATACAAATAAAATTGAGATTTATTATTTATTATTGAGGATATACAAGTTTAATGGTTTAAGTATTTAGGTGTTTTGGGGTTTAGTGATTTAAGTGTTTAGGACTTTAGTGATTTATAGTTTTTATTTAAAGAATGAAAAAATAAAAAATTAAATTTTTTAATTTTTTTTAATTTTTTTTAATTTTTTTTAATTTTTTTTAATTTTTTTTAATTTTTTTTAATTTTTTTTAATCTTTTTTTAATTTTTGAAGGTTATAATATTTTTAATTTTTAATAATTTTTAATAAAAAATTAAATATAATAATTTTTAATTCTTTTTAAATGTTAATATAATATTTAGTTATAATATTCTTAATAATTATATATATTATAAACTCAATATAAATAATTTTATTAATAGATATTATAATAATGATAAATAAAAAATTAATGAACTCTTATTAATAAGAATGATATAAATTAAAATATAAATGCAAAAACTAAAATGATTCAAAATCAAAATAAAATATATTACAAATAAAAATTTTTGTTTTTAAAATTTTGTTTATTTTTTTAAGCATATATATTTTTTTTATAAAAAATAAATTATTTAAAATAGATCCGTCTCACTAATAATTTATTTTGTAATTAATATTTCTATACAAATAAACTATAAATACTTAAAATAAAAATTTAAAATTATACTTAATAAAAATTAAAATGAGATTTATGATTTATTATTAATGTATACCAATTTAATAGTTTAAGTATTTAGAAGTTTTGTCATCTAGGAGATAGTGATTTATGTTTTTAGGCAATAAGTGGTTTATAGGTTTTATTTAAACAATAAAATAACAAAAAAAAATTTGAAATCTTTTGTCATTTTAATAGGTTATAACCTTTGAAAATATAATAATATTTAAAATTTTTTGAAATGTGAATACAATTTTTAGTTAAAATAATATTAATAATTATATATCATATTAATTCAATATAATCAATTTTATTGGTAGATATTATAATAATGATCAAAAATTAAATTAATAAACTATTAATAATAAGATAGATATTAATTAAAAAATATTTACAAACCCCAAAATGATTCAAAATTAAACTATAAAATATATTTGGATAATAATTTTGAATTTTTAAATTTTTACTTCTTTTATAAGCATTAATATTTTTTTTATTAAAAATAAATTATTTAAATTATATTTGTCGCACTTATAATTTATTTTGTAATAAAAATTTATATAAAAATAAACTAATAAATAATTAAATTGAATTTTTAAAATTATATTAAAATTAAATAAAAATTAGATTTTTTAATTATTAAGTAGTATATAGCGATTTAATGGTTTATGTATTTAGGCATTACTGGCTTTAGGAGTTTACTGATTTAACTGTGTATGCATTTAGTGGTAAATAATTTGTTATTTAAAAATTAAAATAACAAATTATTTATTATTATTATTTTTTTATATTTTCAAAGGTTATAACCTTTGAAAATATAATAATTTTTAAATTTTTTTCAAATGTGAATTCAATATTTAGTTATAATAATCATTATATTTATATATCATCTAAATTCAATATAAATAATATTATTAATATATATTCCACTACTGATCAAAAAATAAATTAATAATTTATTATTAATAAGATAGATATCAATTAAAATATAATTACAAAACCTATAATGAATTAGAAGCAAAGCAAATTTATTACTATATAATAATTTTTTGTTTTTAATATTTTTTTTAAATAAGTTTATCTATATTTTTTGATGAAAAATAATTTATATAAATTATATTTGTCTAACTCATAATTTATTTTTTAATTAATATTTATATAAAAATAAACAAATAAATAATTAAAATAAATATTCAAAATTAAAATGAAAAAAAAATGAGATTTATTTTTTATTATTTAAGGTATACCAGTTTAATTTAAATTATATCTGTCTCACTAATAATTTATTTTGTAATTAGTATTTCTATAAAAATAAACTGATAAATAATTAAAATAAAAATTTAAAATTATACTGAATAAAAATTAAAATGATATTTATGAATTATTATTAATGTATACCAGTTTAATATTTTAAGTATTTAAAGGGTTTTTCATTTAGGACTTTAGCGAATTTATGTTTTTTTGGCATTTAGTGGTTTATTGGTTTTGTTTAAATGATGAAATAACAATAAAATTATTTTTGATATTTTTTCACATTTTCAAAGGTTATAACCTTTGATAATATAATAATTTTAAAATTTTTTAAAAATGTGAATACATTATTTAGTAATAATAATCATTATAATTATATATAATATAAACAATTTTATTTATAGACATGATATCAATTAACAAAAAATAATTTAATATGTTATAATTATTATTATTGATATAAATTAAAATATAATTGCAAAACATAAAATTATTCAAAATCCAAGTAAAATTTATTACATAATAATTTTTTTTTTAGTTTTTGCTTCTTTTTATAAGCTTATATATTTTTGTGATGAAAAATAAATTATTTAAATTATATTTGTATCACTCATAATTTATTTTGTAATTAATATTTTAATAAATTATTTAAATTATTTTTAAGGTTTACGAGTTTAAAGGTTTATGTATTTAGGTGCTTTTTTGTTTAGGAGTTTAGTTGTTTAAGTGTTTAGGCATTTAGTGATTTATTAGTTTTATTTAAAAATGATATAGCAAAAAATTTATTTTTATTATTTTTTCTAATTTTTCAAAATTATATCCTTGGAAAATATAATAATTTTTAAATTTTTTTCAAATGTAAATATAATATTTATTTATAAAATCTTCATAATTATAATTCATTTAAATTCAATATAATTAATTATATTACTAGATATTATAATTATGATCAAGAAATAAATAAATAAACTATTATTAAGAAAATAGTTATTATTTAAAAAGTATTTGCAAAATCTAAATTAATTCAAATCAATGTAAAATATATTACTAAATAATAATTTTTTTAATGTTTTGCGTTTTTTATAAGTTTATATTTTTGTTATTAAAAATAAATTATTTAAATTATATTTGTATTACTCATAATTTATTTTTTAATTTATAATTCTATAATAATAAACTACTAAAAAATTAAAATGAATATTTAAAATTATAATGAATACAAATAAAATTGAGATTTATTATTTATTAATCAGGATATACTGGTTTAATGATTTAAGTATTTAGGTGTTTTTTGGTTTAGAAGTCTAGTGATTTAATTGTTTAGACCTTTAGTGATTTAATTTTCTATACCTATAGTGATTAATAGTTTTTATTTTAAGAATGAAAAAACAAAAAATTTAATTTTTTGATTTTTTTAACTTTTTGAAAATATAATAATTTTAATTTTTTTTAAATGTGAATATAATATTTAGTTATAATAATCTTAATAATTATATATTATGAAAACTCTATATAAATAATTTTATTGATAGATATTATAATAATGATCAATAAATAAATTTAATAAACTTGTATATATAAGAATAAAATAAATTAAAATATAATTGTAAAATCTAAAATGATTCAAAATCAAAATAAGATATATTATTAAATAATAATTTTTTATTTTTAAATTTGTGCCTCTTTTTATAAGCATTTTTTTTTGATGAAAAATAAATTATTTAAATTATATATATCGCACTAATAATTTAATTTGTAATTTATATTTCTATAAAAATAAACTGATAAATAATTAAAATGAA
>JAREIK010002263.1:143182-184794 GCA_029783825.1 Sapria himalayana | reverse complement strand
ATTTTTTGTCATTTTCAAAGGTTATAAACTTTCAAAATATAATAATATATAAAATTTTTTGAAATGTGAATACAATATTTAGTTATAATAATTTTAATAATTATATATCATATAAATTCAATATAAACAAGTATATTGATATATATTCTAATAATTATCAAAAAATGAATTACAAATCAATTATGAATAAGATTGATATTACTTAAAATATAATATCAAAACCTAAAATTATTCAAAAGCAAAGCAAAATATATTAGTAAATAATAATTATTTGTTTTTAAATTTTAATATTTTTTATAAGCTTATCTATTTTTTGATGAAAAATAATTTTTATAAATTATATTTTAAACTCATTATTTATTTTATAATTAATATAGATTTACAAGAAAAAACTAAAAATCAAAATGATTTTTTTAAATTATAATGTAACCAAATAAAAATAAGATTTATTAATTATTATTTAGTGTATACCATTTTAAGGATTATCTATATAGGGGTATCGAAATTTTGTAGTTTAGTGATTTAAGAGTTTAGGCATTTAGTGGTGTATAGGTTTTATTTAAACAATGAAATTATAAAAAAAATATATTTTTTATTTTTTTACATGTTCAAAGATTATAATCTTTGAAAACATAAAAATTTTATAACTTTTATTAAAAGTGAATACAATATTTAATTATAATAATTATTAAATTTATATTTCATATAAATTCAATATAAACATTTTTATTGAAATATATTCTAATAATGATCAAAAAATAAATTAATGATCTATTATTAATAAGATATATATTATTTAGAATATAATTACAAATATAAAAATGATTCAGAAGCTAAGCAAAATAATTTACTATATAATAATTTTTTGTTTTAAATTTTTTTTAAAAAATTTTCTATATTTTTTTAGATGAAAAATAATTAATATAATTTATATTTGTTTAACTCATAATTTATTTTTTAATTAATATTTATATAAAAATAAACAAATAAATAATTAAAATGAATATTTAAAATTATAATGAAAAAATAATGAGTTTTATTCTTTATTATTTAGGGTATATCAGTTTAATTTAAATTAAATCTATCTAACTAATAATTTATTTTGTAATTAGTATTTCTATAAAAATAAACTGATAAATAATTAAAATAAAAATTTAAAATTAAACTAAATAAAAATTAAAATGATATTTATGATTTATTATTAATGTATACAAGTTTAATTGTTTAAGTTTTAAGAGGTTTTGTCATTTAGGAGTTTAGCGATTCGTGTTTTTAGGCATTTAGTGGTTTATAGGTTTTATTTAAACATTAATTACAATATAAATTATTAGTAAGACGGATATAACTGAATTAAACAGGTATACCCTAAATAATAAATAATAAATCTCATTTTTTTTTCATTATAATTTTTAATATTCATTTTAATTATTAATTATATATTTTTATACAAATATTAATTAAAAAATAAATTATGAGTTAAACAAATATAATTTATGTAAATTATTTTTAATCAAAAAAATATAGATAAACTTTTTAAAATAAAAAAATTTTCAAAACAAATAATTATTATATTGTAATATATTTTGCTTTGCTTATGAATCATTTTATGTTTTGTAATTATATTTTAATTGATATCTAACTTATTAATAATAGATTATTAATTTATTTTTTGATCAATATTAAATTATTTATCACTAAAATCCTTTATGTTGAAATATTATATATAAATATATTGATTATTATAACTAAATATTTAATTCACTTTTGAAAGAAATTTAAAAATTATTATATTTTCAAAGGTTATCACCTTTGAAAATATCAAAAAAATAATAAAAATAAATGTTTTGTTATTTAATTTTTTAAATAAAACCTATAAACCACTAAATGCCTACACATTTAAATCAGTAAACACCTAATCCCCGTAATACCTAAATACATAAACCATTAAACTATTATTTAATACATAATAATTAATAAATCTAATTTTAATTTCCGTTTATTATGGTTTATATATTCATTTTAATTATTTTTAGTTTATTTTTATATAAATATTTATTATAAAATAAATTATGAGTGCTACAAATATAATTAAAATAATTTATTTTTAATCAAAATAATATATACTATTATAAAAGAAGTAAAAATTTAAAAATTAAAAATTATTATCCAGTAAAATATTTTACTTTAATTTTGAATCAATTTGGGTTTTGTAAATATTTTTTAATTAATATCTATCTTATTATTAATAGTTTATTAATTTAATTTTTGATCATTATTATAATATCTATCAATAAAATTATTTATATTGAATTTATATCATATATAATTATTAATATTATTATAATTAAATATTATATTCACATTTCAAAAAATTTTAAATATTATTATATTTTCAAAGGTTATGACCTATGAAAATGAGAAAAATTACAAATTTTTTTTTGTTATTTTATTGATTAAATAAAACCAATAAACCTCTAAATGCCTAAAAACTTAAATCGCTAAACTCCTAAAAGACAAAACCTCTAAATACGTAAACCATTAAACTTGTATACATTAAAAATAAATCAAAAATATCATTTTAATTTTTATTCAGTATAATTTTAAATTTTTATCTTAATTAATTTTTAGTTTATTTTTATAAAAATATTAATTACAAAATAAATTATTAGTAAGACAGATCTAATTTAAATTAGACCGGTATACCCTAAATAATAAATAATAAATCTCATTATTTTTAATTATATTTTTAAATATTAATTTTAATTAATTATTTGTTTATTTATATATATATATTAATTACAAAATAATTTAGGAGTTACACTAATATAATTCATGTAAATTAATTTTCATCAAAAAGTTATAGATTAACTTTTTAAAAGAAAAAAAAAATTCAAAACAAAAAATTATTATATAGTAATATATTTTGCTTTGCATCTGAATCATTTTATGTTTGGTAATTATATTTTAATTGATATCTATCTTATTAATAATATATTATTAAGTTATTTTTTCATAATTTTTAGAATATTTATCAATAAAATTGTTTATATTGAATTTATATGATATATAAATATAATGATTATTATAACTAATTATTGTATTCACTTTTGAAAAAAATTTAAAATTATTATATTTTCAAAGGTTATAACCTTTTAAAATATCAAAAAATAATAAAAATATATTTATTGTTATCTTATTTTTTAAATAAAACCTATAAACCACTAAAAGCAAAAAACATAAATTACTAAGCTCCTAAACGACAAAACCTCTAAATACTTATTCAATTAAACTGGTATAGATTAATAATAAATCATAAATCTCATTTTAATTTTTATTCAGTATAATTTTAAATTTTTATTTTAATTATTTATCAATTTATTTTTATAGAAATATTATTTACAAAATAAATTATTAGTGAGAGAGATCTAATTTAAATTAAAACAGTATCCCTAAATAATAAATAATAAATCTCATTTTTTTTAATTATAATTTTAAATATTCATTTTAATTATTTATTTGTTTTTTATATATAAATATTAATTACAAAATAAATTGAGCTAAACAAAAAAATTTATATAAATTATTTTTCATCAAAAAATTATAGATAAACTTTTTAAAAGTAAAAAAATTTTCAAAACAAAAAATTATTATATAGTAATATATTTTGCTTTGCTTCTGAATCATTTTAGGTTATGTAATTATATTTTAATTGATATCTATCTTATTAATAATAGATTATTAATTTATTTTTTTATCATTATTAGAATATTTATCAATAAAATTATTTATATTGAATTTACATGATATATAATTATAGAGATTATTATAACTAAATAGTATATTTACATTTGAAAATAATTTAAAAATTATTATATTTTTAAAGGTATCATCTTTGAAAATGAGATAAAATCACAAAAATAAATTTTTTGTTATTTTATTGTTTATATAAAACCTATAAACTACTAAATGCCTAAACGCTTGAATCATTATACTCCAAAACCAAAACCCCAAAACCCTTAAATACCTAAACATTTAAACCATCTTTAAAAGTTTATGTATTTATAAATAATATATACATATCTATCAATAAATAAAAGTTTATTAATTTATTTTTTGATCATTATTATATTTATATTTAGTTTATTAATATCTATTAAAAAAGTTGTTTATTTTTAATTTACATGATATATAATTATTAAGTTTATTATAACTAAATATTGTATTCACATTTGAAAAAAATTTAAAAATTATTATATTTATAAAGGTTATAACCTTCAAAATTGATAAAAAATTAGATAAATAATTTTTTTATTATTTCATTATTTAAATAAAACATATAAACTACTAAATGCCTAAACACTTAATTCACTAAACTTCTAAACTTCTAAATACTTAAACCATTAAACTAGTATACCGGAAATAATTAATCATAAATCTCATTTTTATTTGTATTCATTATAATTTCAATATTCATTTTAATTATTTATTAGTTTTTTTTATAGAAATATTTATTGCAAAGTAAAATTATGAATGAGACAAATATAATTTAATTATTTTATCTTCATCAAAAAAATTTATAAGCTTATAAAAAGAATCAAAAATTTAAAAATAAAAAATTATTATTTAGTAATATATTTAACTTTGATTTTGAATCGTTTTAGGTTTAGCAAATATATTTTAATTAATATCTATCTTATTAATAATAGTTTATTAATCTATTTTATTATCAGTATTATAATATCGATTAATAAAATTATTTATATTGAAATTACATGATATTTAATTTTAATGATTATTATAAATAAATATTGTATTAACATTTCAAAAAAAATTAAAAATTATAATATTTTCAATGGTTATAACCTTGAAAATGAGAAAAAATCATAAAAATAATTTTTTTGTTATTTAATTATTTAAATAAAACCTATGAACTACAACATACCTAAATACTTAAATTACTAAACTCCTGAACCATGATACTGCTGCACCACACTCACATAGTGACGGACCGTAGTACACACGTGCACATATTCTTGTCCATTTTGGTATAGCATTTAGAGGGGCCAGCAAATCGTGGAAGCAGCCAGAAGTATGTGCCAACAGCTTGTAGAGGGCCCCACTAGCAAGCCGAGATGATAACATTTAGACAACTGACGAGACCAAGTTAAGTGGTCGTGAGTAAACCCAGAAGTAGCTAGGTGTGGGTCCCACTAGCCGTATCAGGCTGCATAAAGTGCCACCCAACCATCGCCCAGTAGGACTAGCAGGTAATCCATTATTAATTGGAGAGCCGGTAAAATCCAAAGAATAACCAAGCAGGGCCAGTAAGCAATAGAGTCCAGACCAGCCACACGGCAGCGAAAGATTCAAACTTGTAGTTTATGTTTGTAGTCTTATTTGTATTTTGGACTTTGTATGCACCATGCACTTGTAGAGATGGATCATGACATACTCACACACACAATCTTGTCTGTACTCTATGTAGCATGCAATGAGGGCAACTGGACCTATGAATATCTCTAAGTCGGGCCTAGTAATGCATTTTGTAAATACACATTAGGCGATTCTACACTCCCGGGAGCAGAAGACCCATATTTATAGCATTTTGTAATTTTACTTGTATTCTAGCTTGGTTGTACGTGTAGATAATTAGACTATGAGATAGACCTCATCACACATGCACACTGATGAATGTATATTTTTTGATATTTTTTCGGTGCAACATACAGCCACATCTTGGAGCTCAAGGAGGAAGCATTCTAACCCAAGAGATACTCTTTTGAGGATCATTGGAGCAAAAGAATGTGGAATTCATAGGAGAGAATGAATTGACAAAGTGCCGTAGATATGGACTTGTGGATTTATGGGTATTAAGTTTTATATGTATTCCATTGCATAGCAATGACATAGGCAAACACTTGATGCTGCATGTCACACAGATGCACTATCTTATATTTGCAAAGTTTTAATATGGTGCATCATTAAGGTTTGTCCAAAAGGCTTGGTAAAATCCTAATGGAAAGGATGCAGTGCGCATAATGACTCAATGCCAACTCTGAATTCTGGGAATGCCACGTGATTTTAGTTGTATTCGTATGCTTGGAATTATTAGGCATTATGTTTTTTTATGTATTTTATGCATAGAATCATTAAGGTGCATAGGATTTGGTGGGCTGGCCTAAATTAGTCAGCTTTTTAGTTCTTGTAAGTTGTGTGCCTAAATGATAAATAAAGTGTGTATTTTCCAAAAAAAAAAAAAAAACAATAAACCCTAAACATTAAATCCTAAACCTTAAACCATAAACTATAACCCTAATCCATAAACCCTAAATCCAAAATCTCATGTTTTGCACTTTTATAATCAAATCACTAAGTGTTAAACTTAAATTGAAATTCACAACTTTTAGAAGGGTAACAGATTTATCTTTTTGTATATGTAACACAAAGTCTAACTCAAGAGGTAATTTATGGATTCAGTCTCTTTCTTACTTTAGATTATTGTAGCATTAGCAATGGTCATGATTGTATATTTTGTCTCTAGAACACAAAATCATATCGATGAAAATATGTCATAGCTTGTGTCTCTCTATTGAACATATTATTATGGCACTAAGAATGATCAGAATACATTTTTACTCACTATAATACTGGGTCACAGTATTGGATATGACCATAGCTTGTGCATTTTATGTTTATATTGCAAAGTCATTGCACTAGGAATGATTGTAACTTTGGACATTCCTCAAGAGCAAAAGTCATGACCCTAGGAATAGTTAAAGCTCGAGTACTACTCTTTATAACTTTCTATAGCTAAAATTCTTGGGATTGGAAATATCACTATGACTTTTTCCATTGATTTGTGACCTCAAGTCTCAATATGTAAGACTAATATTTTGAGCAATGATTAATACCTTTTATACATTTGAATAATATTCATTTACACCTTTTTAGGTATTGTGAGCTTGAATATATAACTCATTTAATATAAAAAGAAAGAAATGAGACTTTTCATATCAATGAGGATATAAAAAAAGGGCTTAGACATGCCAATAAAATAAATTTTTTATTCATGATTGAAAGAGAGCCCATACTTCTTGCCCTGGACAAACCCCCCTTGGGCTTGTTTGTTCTAATAGGCTACATGGTGGTTATTTTTTTAGAGGTGAACTATGTTTTAAAAAAATTGCTTTGAGTGTGTGCATGAGAGATATTTTAGAAGAAGTTACAATAATCAATATAAACAACATCCTCAACAACTTGCTATTTCAACATATAGGGGTACAACTTTGGTTTAGTCTATTAGCGTACAAAAGTCAAATTACCTTTGATAGCCCAGTGATTCAACATCAAATATGATGAGACATAATAGAGATAAAGTAAAACCTCCTATTATTTTGTTTAAAGCTTTAGCAATTATTCTAGAATTGAGAGAGGAACAAAATAAATTATTTTAATTATTCAATATAATTTTAATTATTATTTTAATTATTTATCAGTTTTTTTTATATAAATATTAATTACAAAATAAATTATTAGTGAGACAGATCTAATTTAAATTAAACCAGTATATCCTAAATAATAAAGAATATATCTCTTTTTTTTCATTTTAATTTTAAATATTCAAATTTAATTAATTATTTGTTTATTTTTATATAAATATTAAGTACAAAATAAATTATGAGTTACACAAATATACTTTATATAAATTATTTTTCATCAAAATAATAAAGATAAACTTTTTAAAATAAAAAAATATTTCAAAACAAAAAATTAATATATAATAATATATTTTGCTTTGCTTCTGAATCATTTTAGGTTTTGTAATTATATTATAATTGATATCTATCTTATTAATAATAGATTATTAATTTATTTTTTGATCATTATTAGAATATTTATCAATAAAATAGTTTATATTGAATTTATATGATATATAAATATAATGATTTTATAACTAAATATTGAATTTACTTTTGAAAAAAAATTAAAAATTATTATATTTTCAAAGGTTATAACCTTAAAAAATTAGAAAAAATAATAAAAAATAAAATTTTTGTAATATCATTTTTTAAATAAAACCTATAGATCATTAAATGCTTAATTACTTAAATCAGTAAGCTCATAAATCCCGAAACTACTAAATACATAAACCTTAATAACATCTATATACTACTTAATAAATAATAAATCTCATTTGTATTTCTATTTATTATAATTTTAAATATTCATTTTAATTATTTATAGTTTAATTTTTTATAAAAATTAATTACAAAATAAATTTAGAGTGAGACAAATATTATTTAAATAATTTTTTTTAATAAAAAAAAATATAAGCTCATAAAAAGAAGTAAAATTTTAAAAATTAAATATTATTATTTAGTAATATATTTTGATTTGATTTTGAATCATTTTGTGTTATGTAAATATATTTTAATTAATATTTCTATTATTAATAATAGTTTATGAATTTAATTTTTGATCATTATTATATTATCTATCATTAAAATTATTTATGTTGAATTTATATGATATATAATTTGTAAGATTAATATAATTATACATGGTATTCACATTTCAAAAAATTTTAAAAATTATTTTATTTTCAATGGTTATAAACTTTAAAAATCAGAAAAAATCAAAAATAGAATATTAATTTTTTTTTATCTAAATAAAACCTATAAACCACTAAATGCCTAAAAACACAAATTGCTAAACTTCTAAACGACAAAACTCCTAAAGAATCAAACCATTAAACTGGTATACCATATATAATAAATAATAAATATCAATTTTATTTGTATTCAATATAATTTTAAATATTCATTTTAATTATTTTTTAGTTTATTTTTATAGAAATATTAATTACAAAATAAATAATGAGTGAGACAGATATAATTTAAATAAATTAACTTTTATGAAAAGAAAATAACCTTATAAAAATAAACAAAATTTCAAAAATTTAAAATTTTATTTAGTAATATAATTTACTTTGATTTTGAATTATTTTGGGTTCTGCAAATATATTTTAATTAATATCTATCTTATTAATAATAGTTTAATAATATATTTTTGGATCACTTTTATAATATATCTTAATACATTTTTTTATATTGAATCAACAACAAATATAATTATTAAGATTATTATAACTAAGTATTGTATTCATATTTTAGAACTATTAAAAAATTATTATATTTTTAAAGGTCATAACCTTTGAAAATCACGAAATTTCATAAAAATAAATTTCTTGTTATTTCATTGATTAAATAAAACCAATAAACACGAAAATGTGTAAACATATAAATCAATAAACTCCTTAACCCCAAAACAACAAAAAAATTAAACAATTAAATAATTATACCCTAAATAATAAATAATAAATCTCAGTTTTATTAGTATTCATTATAATTATAAATTTTCATTTTAATTATTTATCAATTTATTTTTATAGAAATATTAATTACAAAATAAATTATTAGTGCGACATATATAATTTAAATAATTTATTTTTCATCAAAAAAATGCTCATAAAAAGAGGCAAAATTTTAAAAATAAAAAATTATTATTTAATAATATATCTTATTTTTATTTTTAATCATTTTTGATTTTACAATTATATTTTAATTTATATCATTCTTATAAATACAAGTTTATTAATTTTTTTATTGATCATTATTATAATATCTATAAATAAAATTAATTATATTGAGTTTATATTATATATAATTATTAAGATTATTATAAATAATATTATATTCACATATTAAAAAAAATTAAATATTATTATATTTTTAAAGGTTACAACCTTCAAAAATAATAAAAATTCAAAAAATTAAATTTTTTGTTTTTTCATTCTTCAAAAAAAACTATAAATCACTAAAGGTCTAAACAATTAAATCACTAAACTCATAAACCACAAAACACCAAAATACTTAAACCATTAAACTGGTATATCCTCAATAATAAATAATAAATCTCAATTTTATTTCTATTTAGTATAATTTTAAATATTTATTTTAATTATTTAGTAGTTTATTAATATAGAATTATAAATTACAAAATAAATTGAGTAAGACAAATATAATTTAAATAATTTATTTTTAATAACAAAAATATAAAGTTATAAAAAAAGCAAAACATTAACAAAAAATTATTATTTAGTAATATATTTTACTTTGATTTGAATAAATTTAGATTTTGCTAATACTTTTTAAATAATAAATATTTTATTAATAATAGTTTATTAATTTATTTTTAAATCATAATTATAATATCTAGCAATATAATTATTTATATTGAATTTAAATGAATTATAATTATGAAGATTATTATAAATAAATATTATATTTACATTTGAAAAAAATTTAAAAATTATTATATTTTCAAAGGATATAATCTTAAAAAATAAAAAAATATAATAAAAATAATTTTTTGCTATACATTGTTTAAATAAAACTTATAAACCACTAAATGCATAAACACTTAAAACTCTAAACTCTTAAACACAAAAGCCCCTAAATACTTAAACCTTTAAACTCGTAAACCAAAAATATAATTTAAATATTTATTAAAATATTAATTACAAAATAAATTATTAGTGATACAGATATAATTTAAATTAAACTGGTATACCTTAAAAAATAAATAATAAATCTCATTTTTTTCATTATAATTTTAAATATCCTTTTTTTTATTTTAATTATTTATTTGTTTATTTTTATATAAATATTAATTAAAAAATAAATTATGAGTTATACAAATATAATTTATGTAAATTATTTTTAATCAAAAAAATATATATAAACTTTTTAAAATAAAAAAAAATTACAAAACAAAAAATTATTATATAGTAATATATTTTGGTTTGCTTATGAATCATTTTATGTTTTGTACTTATATTTTAATTGATATCTATCTTATTAATAATAGATTATTAATTTATTTTTTTATCATTATTAGAATATTTATCAATAAAATTGTTTATATTGAATTTACATGATATATAATTATAAAGATTATTATAACTAAATATTATATTTACATTTGAAAATAATTTAAAAATTATAATAATTTTAAAGGTTATCATCTTTGAAATGAGATAAAATCACCAAAAAAAATTTTTTTGTTATTTTATTGTTTATATAAAACCTTTAAACTACTAAATGCCTAAACGCTTAAATCATTAAACTCCTAAACCCAAAAACCCCAAAACCCTTAAATACTAAAACATTTAAACCATCTTTAAAGGTTTAAGTATTTATAAATAATATATAAAAATCTATCAATAAATAATAGTTTATCAACTGATTTTTTCATCATTATTATATTTATATTTATATTTATATTTATATTTATATTTAGTTTATTAATATCTATCAATAAAATTGTTTATTTTTAATTTACATGATATATAATTATTAAGTTTATTATATCTAAATATTATATTCACATTTGAAAAAAATTTAAAAATTATTATATTTATAAAGGTTATAACCTTCAAAATTGATAAAAAATTAGAAAAATAATTTTTTTGTTATTTCATTAATTAAATAAAACATATAAACTACAAAATGCCTAAACACTTAAATCACTAAACTTCTAAAATCCTAAATACTTAACCCATTAAACCTGTATACCCTAAATAATTAATCATGAATCTCATTTTTATTTGTATTCATTATAATTTTAATATTCATTTTAATTATTTATTAGTTTATTTTTATAGAAATATTAATTGCAAAATAAAATTTTGAATGAGACAAATATAATTTAAATAACTTATCTTCATCAAAATAAATTATAAGCTTATAAAAAGAATCAAAATTTTAAAAATAAAAAATTATTATTTAGTAATATATTTTACTTTGATTTTGAATCGTTTTAGGTTTTGCAAATATATTTTAATCAATATCTATCTTATTAAAAATAGTTTTTAATCTATTTTATGATCAGTATTATAATATTTATCAATAAAATTATTTATATTGAATTTACATGATATTTAATTTTTATAATTATTATAATTAAATATTGTATTAAGGTTTGAAAAAAAATTAAAAATTATAATATTTTCAATGGTTATAACCTTGAAAATGAGAAAAAATCATAATAATAATTTTTTCGTTATTTAATTATTTAAATTAAACCTATAAACCACAAATTACCTAAATACTTAAATTACTAAACTCATAAAGCCTGATAGTGCTGCACCACACACACAGCGACGGACCACAGTACACACGTGCAAATATTCTTGTCCATTTTGGTGTAGCATTTAGAGGGGCCAGCAAGTCCTGGAAGTAGCCAGAAGTATGGGCTACTAGCTTGTAGAGGGCCGCACTAGCAAGCCAGGATGATAACATTCACAAAACCGATGAGACCGAGCAAAGTGGTCGGGAGTATACCCAGGAGTAGCTAGGAGTGGGTCCCACTAGCCCTATCAGGCAGCATAGAGGGCCACCCAACCGTCGCCCAATAGGAAGTAGCAGGTAATCCATGATTAATTGGAGATCCGGCATAATCCAAAGCATCACCAAAAAGGGCCAGTAAGTAATGAAGTCCAGACCAGCCACACGGGAGCGAAAGATTCAAACTTGTAGTTTATGTTTGTAGTCTTATTTGTATTTTGGACTTTGTATGCACCATGTACTTGTAGAGACGAATCATGACATACTCACACACACAATCTTGTCTGTTCTATATGTAGCATGCAATGGGGGCAACTGGACCCATGAGTATCTCTAAGTGGGGCCCACTAATGCATTTTGTAAATAGACATTAGGCGATGCTACATTCCCGGGAGCAGAAGACCGATCTTTATAGCATTTTCTAATTTTACTTGTATCCTTAATTGGTTGTACACGTAGATAATTAGACTATGAGATTACCCTCATCACACATACACACCGATGCAAGCATATTTTTTGATATTTTGTCGGTGCAACATATAGACACTTTTTGGAGCACGAGGTGGAAGCATTCTAACCCAAGAGATACTCTTTTGAGGATTGTTGGAGCAAAAGAATGTGGAATTCAGAGATGAGAATGAATTGACAAAGTGCCATAGATATGGACTTGTGGATTTATGGGTATTCAGTTTTGCATGTATTCCATTGCATAGCAATGACATAGGCAAACTTTTGATGCTGCATGTCATGCACATGCACAATCTTATATTTGCATATTTTTAATATGGTGCATCATTCAGGTTCCTCCAAAAGGCTTGGACAAATCCCAATGGAAAGGACGCAGTGTGCATAATGACTCATTACCAACTCTGAAGTCCGGGAATGGCAGGTGATTTTAGTTGTATTCGTACGCTTGGAATTATTAGGCATTGTGTTTTTTTATGTATTTTATGCATTGAATCATTAAGGTACATAACATTTGGTGGGCTGGCCTAAATTAGTCAGCTTTTTAGTCTTTTGTAAGTTTTGTGCCTAAATGATAAATAAAGTGTGTATTTTCCAAAAAAAAAACTAAAAAAAAATAATAAACCCTAAACTTTAAATCCTAAACCTTAAACCATAAATTATAAGCCTAATCCATAAACCCTAAATCCTAAATCTCATGTTTTGAACTTTTATAATCAAATGACTAAGTGTTAAATTTAAATTGAAATTCACAACCTTTAGGAATGTCATAGATTTACTTTTTGTATATGTAACACAAAGTCATGACTCAAGGGGTGAGTTATTGATTCGATCTCTTTCTTGCTTTAGATTATTGTAACAATGGCAATGGTCCTGATTGTATATTTTGCCTCTAGAACACAAAATCATTTCGTTGAGAATATGCCATAACTTGTGTCTCTGTTGAACATATTGTTATGGCACTAGGAATGATCATGAATACATATTTAATCACTATAATACTGGGTCACAGTATTGGATATGACCATAGCTTGTATATTTAATCTTTATATTGCAAAGTCATTGAACTACGAATGATTGTAACTTTGGACATTCATCGAGAGCAAAATTCATGACCCTAGAAATAGTTAAAGCTCGAGTACTACTCTTTATAACTTTCTATAGCTAAAATTCTTTGGATTGAAAATATCACTATGTCGTTTTCCTTTGATTTGTGACCTCAAGTGTCAATATGCAAGACTAATATTTTGGGCAATGATTAAACCTTTTATACATTTAAATATGATTCATTTACACCTTTTTGGGTATTGTGAGCTTGTATACATAACTCATTTAATATAAAAAGAAAGGAATGATACTTTTCATATCCATGAGGATATAAATAAGGGGCTTGGACATGCCAATAAAAAAAAATTTTTGATTCTTGATTGAAAGAGAGCTCATACTTCTTCCCATGCTCAAACCACCCTGGGGCTAGTTTGTTCTAATAGGCTACAAGTGGTCATTTTTTTAGAGGTGAACTATGTTTTAAAAAAATTTCTTTGAGTTTCTGCTTGAGAGATATTTTAGAAGAAATTACAATAATCAATATAAAATGCATCCTCATCAACTAGCAATTTGAACATATAGGGGTACTACTTTGGTTTTAGTCTGTTTGCGTACATGAGTCAAATTACCTTTGATAGCCCAGTGATTCAATATCAAATATGATGAGACATAATAGAGATAAAGTAAAAGTTACTATTATTTTGGTTAGAGCTTTAGCAATCATTCTAGAGTAGAGAGAGGAACAAAATAAATTATTTTAATTATTCTAGATAATTTTAATTTTTATTTTAATTATTTATAAGTTTATTTTTATAGAAATATTAATTACAAAATAAATTATTAGTGAGACAGATCTAATTTAAATTAAACCGGTATATCCTAAAAAATAAATAATAAATAATAAATCTCATTTTTTTTCATTTTAATTTTAAATATTCAAATTTAATTATTTATTTGTTTATTTTTATATAAATATTAATTACAAAATAAATTATGAGTTACACATATATAATTTATATAAATTATTTTTCATCAAAATAATATAGATAATCTTTTTAAAAGAAAATAAAAATTCAAAACAAAAAATTATTATATAGTAATATATTTTGCTTTGCTTCTGAATCATTTTAGGTTTTGTAAATATATTTTAATTGTTATCTATCTTATTAATAATAGATTATTAAGTTATTTTTTCATCATTATTAGAATATTTATCAATAAATATGTTTATATTGAATTTATATGATATATAAATATAATGATTATTATAACTAAATATTGTATTCACTTTTGTAAAAATTTTTTAAAATTATTATATTTTCAAAGTTTATAACCTTAGAAAATGTGAAAAAATAAAAAAAAAATAAATTTTTTGTTATTTCATTTTTTAAATAAAAACTATAGATCATTAAATGCTTACTTACTTAAATCAGTAAGCTCATATATCCCAAAACCCCTAAATACATAAACCTTTTAACAGCTATATACTACTTAATAAAAAATAAATCTCATTTTTATTTCTATTTATTATAATTTTAAATATTAATTTTAATTATTTATAGTTTAATTTTTTAGAAAAATTAATTACAAAATAAATTTCGAGTGAGACAAATATTATTTAAATAATTTATTTTAATAAAAAAAAATATAAGCTTATAAAAAGAAGGAAATTTTTAAAAATTAAATATATATATTTAGTAATATATTTTGATTTGATTTTGAATCATTTTGTGTGATGTAAATATATTTTAATTAATATTAATATTATTAATAATAGTTTATTAATTTAATTTTTGATCATTATTATAATATCTATCATTAAAATTATTTATATTGAATTTATATGATATATAATTAGTAGGATTAGTATAATTATACATGGTATTCACATTTCAAAAAATTTTAAAAATTATTTTATTTTTAAAGGTTATAACCTTTGAAAATCAGAAAAAATCAAAAATAGAATTTTAAATTTTTATTATATAAATAAAACCTATAAATCAATAAATAATCAAATCATTAAACTGGTATACCATATATAATAAATCATAAATCGCATTTTAATTTGTATTCATTATAATTTTAAATATTCATTATAATTATTTATTAGTTTATTTTTTAAAGAAATATCAATCACAAAATAAATAATGAGTGAGACAAATATAATTTTAATAATTTATTTTTAATCAAAAAAAAATAAGCTTATATAAAGAAGTAAAAATTTAAAAACAAAAAAGTATTATTTAGTAATATATTTTACTTTGATTTTGAATCATTATATATAGGTTTTGCAATTATATTTTAATTGCGATCAATCTTATTAATAATAGTTTATTAATTTTTTATTTGATCATTTTTATAATATCGAATAATAAAATTACGTATATTCAATTAAAATGTCTTATAATTATTAATTTATTATAACTAAATATTATATTTATATTTGAAAAAAATTTAAAAATTATTATATTTTCAAAGGATATAACCTTCAAAAATGATAAAAAAATAACAAAAATAATTTTTTTAATTTTTTATTATTTAAATAAAACTTATAAACCACTAAATGACTAAACATTTAAATCTCTAGACTCCTAAACCCCAAAACCCCCTAAATACTTAAACCATTAAACCTATATAACCTAAATAATAAATAATAAATAATAAATCTCATTTTTATTTGTATTCATTATATTTTTAAATATTCATTGTTATTATTTTTTAGTTTATTTTTATAGAAATATTAATTACAAAATAAATAATGAGTGAGACAGATATAATTTTAAAAAATAATTTTTTATAAAAAAAAATAAGCTTATAAAAATAAACAAAATTTCAAAAATTTAAAATTTTATTTAGTAATATAATATTCTTTGATTTTGAATTATTTTAGGTTTTGCAAATATATTTTAATTAATATCTATCTTAATAATAATAGTTTATTAATTTATTTATTGATCATTATTATAATATCTATCAATAAAATTATTTATATTGAGTTTACATTATATATAATTATAAAGATTATTATAACTAAATATTATATTCACATTTAAAAAAAATTAAAATTATTATATTTTCAAAGGTTACAACCTTCAAAAATAAAAAAAAATCAAAAAATTAATTTTTTGGTTTTATCATTCTTTAAAAAAACTATAAATCACTAAAGGTCTAAACAATTAAATCACCAAACTCTTATACTACAAAACACCTAAATACTTAAACCATTAAACTGGTATATCCTAAATAATAAATAATAAATCTGAATTTTATTTGTATTCATTATAATTTTAAATATTCATTTTAATTATTTAGTAGTTTATTATATAGAATTATAAACTTCAAAATAAATTATGAGTAAGACAAATATAATTTAAATAATTAATTTTTAATAACAAAAATATAAACTTATAAAAAAAGCAAAATATCAAAACAAATTATTATTTAGTAATATATTTTACTTTAATTTGAATAGATTTAGATTTTGCAAATACTTTTTAAATAATAACTATTTTATTAATAATAGTTTATTAATTTATTTTTTGATAATAATTATAATATCTAGCCATATAATTTTTTATATTGAATTAAAATGAATTATAATTATAAAGATTATTATAAATAAATATTATATTTACATTTGAAAAAATAGATAATTTATAAATTATGAGTTAAAAATATAATTTATAAAAATTATTTTTCATCAAAAAATAGATAAGCTTATAAAAAGTATAAAAATTTAAAAACAAATAATTATTATTAAGTAATATATTTTGCTTTGATTTTGAATCATTTTAGGTTTTGATATTATATTTTACGTAATATTAATCTTATTCATAATAGATTTTTAATTTATGTTTTGAAATTTATTAGAATATCTATCAATAAAATTGTTTATATTGAATTTATATGATATATAATTATTATGATTATTATAAATAAATATTTATTCACTTTTGAAAAATATTAAAAAATTATTATATTTTCAAAGGTTATTAACTTTGAAAATATCAAAAAATAATAAAAATAATTTTTTTTTATTTTTTTTCTTAAATAAAACCAATAAACCACTAAATTCATACACAGTTAAATTAGTAAACTCTTAAACCCCATAATGCCTAAATACATAAACCATTAAACTGCTATATACTATTTAATAATTATTAAATCTAATTTTTATTTCTATTTATTATAATTTTAAAGATTCATTTTTACTTATTTATTAGTTTATTTTTATTGAAATATTTATTACAAAATAAAGTATGAGTGCGAAAAATATAATTTAATTAATCTATTTTTAATAAAAAAAATATACTGGTTCTAAAAGAAGTAAAAATTTAAAAATTAAAAATTATTATCCAATAATATATTTTACTTTAATTTTGAATCAATTTGGGTTTTGTAAATATTTTTTAATTAATATCTATCTTTTTATTAAAGGTTTATTAATTTAATTTTTGATCATTATTATATTATCTATCAATAAAATTATTTATATTGAATTTATATGATATATAATTATTAATAATATTAAAACTAAATATTGTATTCACATTTCAAATAATTATAAATATTATTATATTTTCAAAGGTTATAACCTATGAAAATGATAACAAATTATAGAAATTTTTTTTGTTATTTTATTTTTTTATATAAAACCTATAAACCACTAAAAGCCTAAAAACATAAATCGCTAAACTCCTAATGACAAAACCTCTGAATACTTAAACTATTAAACTGGTATAAAATAATAATAAATCTTAAATCTCATTTTAATTTTTATTTAGTATAATTTTAAATTTTTATTTTAATTATTTATCAATTTATTTTTATAGAAATATTAATTAGAAAATAAATAATTAGTGAGACGGATCTATTTTAAATTAAATCGGTATCCCTAAATAATAATTAATAAATAATAAATCTCATTTTTTTCATTATAATTTTAAATAGTCATTTTAATTATTTATTTGTTTATTTATATATAAATATGTATTACAAAATAAATTATGAGTTAGACAAATATAATTTATATAAATTTTTTTTCATTAAAAAAAATATAGATAAACTTATTAAAAGAAGAAAAAATTCAAAAATAAAAAATTATTATATAGTAATATATTTTTCTTTGCTTCTGAATCTTTTTATGTTTTGTAATTATATTTTAATTAATATCTATCTTATTATTAATGTATTATTAATTTATTTTTTGATTATTATTAGAATATTTATCAATAAAATTGTTTATATTGAATTTATATAATATATAAATATGATGATTAGTATAACTTAATATTGTATTCACATTTAAAAAAAATTTAAAAATTATTATATTTTCCATGGTTATAACCTTTGAAAAAAAAAATAATAAAAATAAATTTTTTGTTATTTTATTTTTTAAATAAAACCTATAAACCACTCAATGCTAGGGGTGCTTATGGGAAGGGGATTACAAATATCCAGTCCCTTCCCACAATTCGGAGATTTTCTTTTGAAAATCCAGACCTCTCCCATAGATTGAAAATATCGGGACAGGACGGGACGGAGATCAGGGATTTTGGGTAGGATAAAACGGTTCCTGGACGGAACGGAGTTCAGACATTTTTTTTCAATTTATTTTCTTCAAACCTGCCAAGTTAGTTCAAGTCGAAACCTTATTTTGTACCATTTATCATTCCTTAGTTATGTATCTTTCAAACTCAAATTGGGTCAATTTTGTTTTCTCAAATAGTCTGAATACCACAAACGAGTTCCATTACATTGTCAAAAGTTTTGATGTGTAGAAAAGGTAGAAATGTTAAATAGAACGGGACCGAGTTGTGTGCTTAAATTGGTTCTTTGTTTTTTCACAAGTTGGCTTTGTTCAACCGAGTGAAAGTTAACCATAATAGTAATACTGCATTTTTTAAACAATTACTTAATATATTAAGGAATAGCTAAAGTTGACCACAAACATTGATAGCAGCAATTACTACTTAAGTAATTACTAAAATTAGGCAGCTTAATATAACAAAAAAAAAATACAACTAATAACAACCATGATAATAATCATTTCAAAGGTCTGTCCCGGAATAACAATGAAAATCCAAACCCAATTAATTATCTTTTCTACAATTCCTCCATTTTCTTCCTCCACTGTAGAAGGACAACCAAAGATGAAAACGTGTTAATCATGTAGATATAAATTTCTAAGATGAAAGAGTAATAAAAAAACAAAATATTACCTTATAAAATTTAATACACCCATTCCAATTTTAGATGGCCAACTATAGTTGGAAGAATATTTGGATCTTGTGACCCCTCTGAAAATTGTAATTGAACCATATTTTTATTAAATTGAATAAATAAAATAAGTAAAAGTGAAATTAAAATTTAAAAGATTTGTATACTAACCTGATTCATTATCATCAATGTCTTGAACTAATTCTTCAATTTCAATAGGTTTGTTTGAGCTTCTCAACCAATCTTGTAGACATATGAGAACTTCAGCTTTAATAGATGTTAAAGAACTTCTAAATTTATCTAACGTTCTCCCCCTAGTGCTAAATGTAGATTCGTATGCCACAGTAGATGCTTGGATAGCAAATAGATCACTTGCTACATTTGCCAAAGATGGATACCTTACCTCATTTACCTTCCACCAGTTTAGAAGATCAAAATAAATTCTATTTTTTTCAAGTTTGTCCTCCAAGAACCTATCCAACTCTTCCAAAGCTGCAACTTCTTGTTCTTTCTCCAATTCAACAAAAAAAATCAACATAAGTATCACTACCATTAAAGAAATCATCATTTTTCTTCAACATAATTGAAGATAAATCATCTTCTTTTGATTCATCTTCATTTAAATCATTATAATCATCCATCATCTCATTTAAAGCATTTATTATATTTTTCACCAAATTTTTAGCCAATTCCTCTCCATAATGCTAAGTGTACTTAACCTTGAGATATTTGAGCTTATATCTAGGATCCAACACTACTGCTACAAAAAGCATAATATTTGTTGACTAAAGAGAACCCCAATATTTGTTGAATTTATACCTCATTTTCATACCCATTTCAAACACCATTGTATCTCTATTGTTTTCACAAAGCTCAATTTTTTTCAAAAATTGAATAATCTGAGGAAAATAAACACTAGAGGTAGAATATTATGAGCTAGAAAATTTACAAGTTACCTCATAAAAAGTTTTCAAGAAACGAGCCAAAATTTTGCCATTTGTTAAGTCTCTCTCAGTTGGAACATTTGAACCAAATACCTTCAAAAACCTTTTTTCTTTGTCCTCCAACTTATCAAATTCTTTTTGATATTTTATATCAGTTTGTAGCATCAAATAAGTTGAATTCCATCTTGTAGGACAATCTAATTGCAATGAAGATCCATATGTCAAGTTTGTTTCTTTAACACATAACTTAAACATATCTAATCTTTTAGAACTGCTCCTCGCATATTTCACCACACCTCTAATTTTTTGAATAGCACCCTCAAATACTGCAATGTCATCTCTGACAATTAAGTTTGTGATATGAGCACAACATCTCATATGAAAATGCTCACCTCTCAAAGGTTCAAACTTTTCTTCACAAGCCTTTTTTCAAATGTTCAACTGCAACATCATTATTTGATGACGTGTCAATAGTAATGAACATCATCTTTCTCAAACCCCATTCTTTCATGCAAAACTCAATAGCATTTATAATATTAACTCCAGAATAACTTTAAATTACACAAAAGTTTAAAAGCCTTTTGTGCATATTCCATTGAGAATCAATGAATGAATAGTCAAACATATATAAGACAAATTTTGAATGCCTGTCCAAGTGTCGGTAGTCAATGAAACTCTATAACAATGAGCAGATATGCTTTCAAATAATTTCATCTTTTCCTTCACAAAGAAAGAAAAACAATCCCTCATTATAGAGTGCCTCGATGGAATTTTAAATTGAGGCTCACTAACTTCACAAAACTCATTAAACTCATCCCTCTCAACAAAACAAAAAGGTAATTCATCTTTTATGATCATTTTCACCAAAGCTTCCCTAACTAGTTGCTGATCAAATTGTCAACAAGTTAATTTGTTATTCTATAAACTAGTACCTTTAGTTAAACTCAACAAAGATTGTGACTTGTCTTTACCTTTGTGAGCTTCTATTAATTCTTTTTTGAGAGAAAATTTCCTACAAGTCTCTCTCAAGTATTTCCATAAACTTGAAGTACCTTGATCACTTTTTTCCATTTATTCTTTCCTACACCATATACAAGCTGCCCTACCTGTTTAATTTCCCTCTGAATCAACTAATATCTCATACATTTCCCAAACAGTAGATTTAGACTTTTTATGAGCTTGAGTTTCAGATGTACGTGACTTTCTTTTACAATTGGAATTGAAGAACCTGTCGTAACAATAGGAGGGTTCGTGAAAGGATGATGATTGGATTTACCAGTACTTTGATCATTTGAGATGTGATCATCTTCAATTTATTGTATTTTTCGTTTACCACTAGATTGTGCCATCTGCATTGTCATTAATTAATATGATATGTTAAGCATGAATACATATAAATATTTCAAACAAGCAAGCTCTACAAAACTGATTGTAACACATTCTGCCCAATCATTCGGCCCAACAACAACACCACAACTAATACTCAAAAAAACTGACTGAGACACATAATAATAATAATTAATCACTCAATTCTTATCAGAAAAACAAACCAAAAGGCTGGTGGCATCTGAGACACAGTGGAGGCAACTAGAAGTGCGACGGACAAGGGCTGGACCTAACTGAACATGGCTAGAAAGGCATGAGGTGGCCTGGAACTCGTCGGAACAGCAATAGGTGCATTGGAATTGGATGGGCAGTAGCGGAATTGGTGGCATCTTCATGTTATATATATATATATATATATATATATATATATATACATATACATATATTCATGGTTCTAGTATCTGTTTTTTACGACGGGATGGTTCTTGGGATGGATATTTCTTAAGATCTGGAACTATCCCAAAAGAAAAAATACGTGTAGAATGGTACAAGAAAAGTCAATGTCAATGGATTTTTCTCAGTCCCGATTCATTCAGGACAAGACTTTGGGTCGGGTCGCGAATCTCCGAGACCCGTGAGCAGCCCTACTAAATGCAAACAAAGTTAAATCAGTAAACTTTTAAACCCTGTAATGCCTAAATACATAAACCATTAAACCGCTAAATACTACTTAATAATTAATAAATCTATTTTTTATTGCTATTTATTATATTTTTAAATATTCATTTTAATTATTTATTAGTGTATTTATTTAGAAATATTTATTACAAAATAAATTATGAGTGGGACAAATATAATTTAAATAATATATTATTTATATAATAAAAATATACACTTATAAAAGAAGTATAAATTTAAAAATTAAAAATTATTATCAAGTAATATAAGTTACTTTAATTTTGAATCAATTTGGGTTTTGTAAATATTTTTGAATTAATATCTATCTTAATATTAATAGTTTATTAATTTAAATTTTGATCATTATTATAATATCTATCAATAAAATTATTTATATTAAATTTATATGATATATAATTATTAATATTATTATAATAATGTATTGTATTAAAATTTCAAAAAAATTTAAATATGATTATATTTTCAAATGTTAAAACCTTTGAAAATGATAAAAAATTATTGAAATTTTTTTTGTTATTTTATTTTTTTAAATAAAACCTATAAACCACTAAAAGCCTAATAACATAAATCACTAAACTCCTAACGACAAAACCTGTAAATACTTAAATCATTAAACTGGTATATATTATTAATTAATCATAAATCTCATTTTAATTTTTATTCAGTATAATTTTAAATTTTTATTTTAATTATTTATCAATTAATTTTATCGAACTTTAAATAACAAAATAAATTATTAGTGAGACAAATCTAATTTAAATTAAACCGGTATCCCTAAATAATAAATAATAAATCTCATTTTTTTTTCATTATAATTTTAAATATATATTTTAATTATTTATTTGTTTATTTATATATAAATATTAATTAGAAAATAAAGTGAGTTAGGCAACTATAATTTATATAAATTATTTTTCATCAAAAAATTTTGATAAACTTTTTAAAAGAAAAAAAAATTTCAAAACAAAAAATTATTATATAGTAATATATTTTACTTTTCTACTGAATAATTTTAGGTTTTGTAATTATAATTTAATTGATATCTATCTTATTAATAATAAATTATTAATTTATTTTTTGATCATTATTAAAATTTTTATCAATAAAATTGTTTATATTGAATTTATATGATATATAAATAAAATAATTATTATAACTAAATATTGTATTCACATTTAAAAAATATTTAAAAATTAATATATTTTCAAAGGTTATATTCTTTGAAAATATCAAAAAATAATAAAAATAAATTTTTTATCATTTTATTTTTTTAATATAAACCACTAAATGCATACGCAGTTAAATCAGTAAACTCCTAAACCACATAATGCCTAAATACATAAACCATTAAACTGCTATATACTACTTAATAATTAATAAATCTAATTTTTATTTCTATTTATTATAATTTTAAATATTCATTTTAATTATTTATTAGTTTATTTTTATAGTAATATTTATTACAAATTAAATTATGAGAGCAACATATATATTTTAATTAATTTATTTTTAATCAAAAAAAAATATGCTTATAAAAGAAGTAAAAATTTAAAAATTAAAAATTATTTTCCAATAATATATTTTACTTTAATTTTGAATCAATTTGGGTTTTGTAAATATTTTGAATTAATATCAATCTTTTTATTAATAGTTTATTATTTTAAAATTTGATCATTATTATATTATCTATCAATAAAATTGTTTATATTGAATTTATATGATATATAATTATTAAAATTATTATATCTAAAAATTGTATTTACATTTCAAAAAATTTTAAGTATTATTATATTTTCAAAGGTTATAACCTATGAAAATGAGAAAAAATTACAATTTTTTTTTTGTTATTTTATTGTTTAAATAAAACCTATAAACAACTAAATGCCTAAAAACATAAATTGCTAAACTCCTAAACGACAAAACGTCTAAATACATAACCCATTAAACAGGTGTACATTAATAAAAAATCATAATTCTCAATTTAATTTTTATTAAGTATAATTTTAAAATTTTATTTTAATTATTTATCAGTTTATTTTTATAGAAATTTTAATTACTAAATAAATTATTAGTGAGACAGATCTAATTTAAATAATTTATTTTTCATCAAAAAAAAATAAATCCTTATAAAAAGAGGCAAAATTTTAAAAACCAAAATCTATTATTTTGTAATATATTTTATTTTTATTTTGAATCATTTTAGATTTTGCAATTATATTTTAAATTATATCATTCTTATTAATAATCCATTATTAATTTATTATTAATCATTATTATAATATCTATTAATAAAATTATTTATATTGAGTTTACATTATATATAATTATTAAGATTATTATTACTGAATATTATATTAACATCTAAAAAAATTAAAAATTATTATATTTTCTAAGGTTATAACCTTCATAAATTAACAAAAATCAAAAAATTAAATTTTTTATTTTTTCATTCTTTAAATAAAAACTATAAATCACTTAAGGCCTAAACACTTAAATCACTAAATCCCAAAACACCTAAATACTTAAACCATTAAACTAGTATATCCTGGATAATAACTAATAAATCTCTATTTTATTTGTATTCATTATAATTTTAAATATTCATTTTAATTATTTATTAGTTTATTTATATAGAATTATAAATTTAAAATAAATTATGAGGAAGACAAATATAATTTAAATAATTTAATTTTATTAAAAAAAATATTAACTTATAAAAAGAAGCAAAACATCAAAGAAAGTATTATTTTGTAATATATTTTACTTTGATTTTGAATAAATTTTTGTTTTGCAAATATATTTAAAATAATATCTATCTTATTAATAATAGTTTATTAATTTATTTTTTGATCATTAATATAATATATTTCAATATAATTGTTTATATTGAATTTACATGATATATAATTATTAAGATTATCATAACTAAATATATTATTCACATATAAAAAGTATTTAAAAATTGTTATATTTTTAAAGTTTATAACCTTCAAAAATGAGAAAAAATAACAAAAATAAATTTTTTGTTATATCATTGTTCAAATAAAACTTATAAACCATTAAATTCCTAAATACATAAATATCTAATCTCCTAAACCCAGAAGCCTCTAAATACTTAAACCTTTAAACTCATAAACCTTAAATATAATATAAATAATTAAAAGAAATATTAATTACAAAATAAATTATGAGTGATACAAATATAATTTAAATAATATATTTTTCATCAAAAAAACATATAAGCTTATAAAATGATGCAAAAACTAAAAAAAATTATTATTTAGTAATAAATTTTACATTGATTTTGAATCATTTTAGGTTTTTTTATTATATTTTAATTTATATCTATCATATTAATAATAGTTTATTAATTTATTTTTTGATAATTGATATTATATCTCTCAATAAAATTGTTTATATTTAGTTTATATTATATATAGTTATAATATTTATTATTACTAAATATTGTATTAATATTTTTAATAAATTTTAAAATTATTATATTTTCAAATGTTATAACCTTTGAAAATTTGAAAAAATATCAAAAATAAATTTTTTATTATTTCATTGTATGAATAAAACCTATAAACCATTAAATGCCTAAATATTTAAATCAATAACTTCTAAGTCTTGAAAACCCTAAATAGATAAATTTTTTAAACATGTATATCATAAATAATAAATAATAAATAATAAATCTGATTTTTATTTTTTTCATTATAATTTTAAATATTCATTTTAATTATTTATTTGTTTATTTTTATATAAATATTAATTACAAAATAAATTATAAGTTATACTAATATAATTTATATAAATTATTTTTCAACAAAAAAATATAGATAAACTTAATAAAAGAAAAAAAATTAAAAACAAAAAATTATTATATAGTAGTATATTTTACTTTGTTTATGAATCAATTTAGGTTTTGTAATTATATTTTAATTGATATTTAACTTATTAAAAATAGATTATTAATTTATTTTTGTATCATTTTTAGAATATTTATCAATAAAATTATTTATATTTAATTTATATGATATATAAATTTAATAATTATTATAACTAAATATTGTATTAACTTTTTAAAAAATTTTTAAATTTATTATATTTTGAAAGATTATAACCTTTGAATATATTAAAAAACAAAAAAAAAATATTTTTTTTATTATTTCATTGTTTAAATAAAACCTATAAATCACTAAATGCCTAAACACTTAAATCACTAAACTACAAAATCCCGATACCCATATATAGATAATCGTTTAAACGGGTATACCCAAAATTTCATCAAAAAATAGATAAGCTTATTAAAAGAATAAAAATTTAAAAACAATTAAATATTATTAAGTCAAATATATTCCTTTGCTTTTGAATCATTTTAGGTTTTGATATTATATTTTAAGTAATATCAATCTTATTCATAATAGATTTTAATTTATTTTTTGATAATTATTAGAATATCTATGAATAAAATTGTTTTTATTGAATTTATATGATATATAATTATTATGATTATTATGATACATGATATATAATTATTAAGTTTATTATAACTAAATATTGTATTCACATTTGAAAAAAATTTAAAAATTATTATATTTTTAAAGATTATAACCTTCAAAATTGATAAAAAATTTGAAAAATAATTGTTTTGTTATTTCATTATTTAAATAAAACATATAAACTACTAAATGCCAAAACACTTAAATCACTAAACTCTTAAACTCCTAAATAATTAAACCAATAAACCATTATACCCTAAATAATTAATCATGAATCTCATTTTTATTTGTATTCATTATAATTTTAATATTCATTTTAATTATTTATTAGTTTATTTTTATAGAAATATTAATTGCAAAATAAAATTATGAATGAGACAAATATAATTTAAATAATTTATCTTCATCAAAAAAATTTATAAGCTTATTAAAAGAATCAAAAATTTTAAAATAAAAAATTATTATTTAGTAATATATTTTACTTTGATTTTGAATCGTTTTAGGTTTTGCAAATATATTTTAATTAATATCTATCTTATTAAAAATAGTTTAATAATCTATTTTATGATCAGTATTATAATATCGATCAATAAAATTATTTATATTGAATTTACATGATATTTAATTTTTATGTTTATCATAATTAAATATTGTATTAACATTTGAAACAAGATTAAAAATTATAATATTTTCAATGGTTATAAACTTGAAAATGAGTAAAAATCATAAAAATAATTTTTTTGTTATTTAATTATTTAAATAAAACCTATAAACCACAAAATACCTAAATAATTAAATTACTAAACTCCTAAACCCTGATACTGCTGCACCACACACACATAGCGACGGACCACAGTACACACGTGAACATATTCTTGTCCATTTTAGTGTAGCATTTAGAGGGGCCAGCAAGTCCTGGAAGTAGACAGAAGTATGGGCCACCAGCTTGTAGAGGGCCCCACTAGCAAGCCGGGATGATAACATTCAGACAACTGACGAGACCGAGCAAAGTGGTCGGGAGTAAACCCTGGAGTAGCTAGGAGTGGGTCCCACTAGCAGTATCAGGCAGCATAGAGGCCCACCAAACCGTAACCCAAAAGGAGTAGTGGGTAATCCATGATTAATTGGAGAGCTGGCAAAATCCGAAGTATCACCAAGCAGGGCCAGTAAGCAATGGAGTCCAGACCAACCACACGGAAGCGAAAGATTCAAACTTGTAGTTTATGTTTGTAGTCTTATTTGTATTTTTGACTGTATGAACCATGTACTTGTAGAGACGGATCATGACATACTCACACGCACAATCTTGTTTGTTCTCTATGTAGCATGCAATGAGGGCAACTGGACCCATGAGTATCTCTAAGTGGGGCCCACTAATGCATTTTGTAAATACCCATTAGGTGATGCTTCACTCCCAAAAGTAGAAGACCAATCTTTATAGCATTTTGTAATTTTACTTGTATTTTAGCTTGGTTGTACGCATAGATAATAAGACAATGAGATGGACCTCATGACACATGCACACCGATGCATGCATATTTTTTGATATTTTGTCGGTGCAACATATATCCACTTCTTGGAGCTCGAGGAGAAAGCATTCTAACCCAAGAGATACTCTTTTGAGGATCATTGGAGCAAAAGAATGTGAAATTCAGAGGTGAGAAAGAATTGACAAAGTGCCGTAGATATGGTCTTGTGGATTTATGGTTATTCAGTTTTACATGTATTCCATTGCATAACAATGACATAGGCAAATGCTTGATGCTGCATGCCTCACACATGCACAATCTTATATATGCATAGTTTTAATATGGTGCATCATTCAGGTTCCTCCAAAAGGCTTGGACAAATCTGAATGGAAAGGACGTAGTGCGCATAATGACACAATGCCAACTCTGACGTCCGGGAATGCCAGGTGATTTTATTTGTATTCGTACGCTTGGAATTATTACGCATTATGTTTTTTATGTTTTTTATGTATTTTATGCATAGAATTAGTAAGGTGCATAGGATTTTGTGGGCTGGCCTAAATTAGTCACCTTTTTAGTCTCTTGTATGTTCTGTGCCTAAATGATAAATAAAGTGTGTATTTTCCAAAAAAAACAAAAAAAAACTATAAACCCTAAACTTTAAATCCTAAACCTTACACCATAAACTATAACCCCAATCCATTAACCCTAAATCCTAAATCTCATGTTTTGCACTTTTATAATCAAATGACTAAGTGTTAAATTTAAATTGAAATTCACAACTTTTAGGATTGTCACATATTTATCTTTTTGTATATGTAACACAAAGTCATGACTCAAGGGGTGAGTTATGGATTCAGTATCTTTCTTGCTTTAGATTATTGTAGCATTAGCAAGGGTCGTGATTGTATATTTTGTCTCTAGAACACAAAATCATATCGATGAGAATATGCAATAACTTGTGTCTCTCTGTTGAACATATTGTTATGGCACTAAGAATGATCAGAATACATATTTAATTACTATAATACTGGGTCACAGTATTGGATATGACCATAGCTTGTGCATTTTATGTTTATATTGAAAAGTCATTGCACTAGGAATGATTTTAACTTTGGACATTCCTCAAGATCAAAAGTCATGACCCTAGAAATAGTTAAAGCTCGAGTACTACTATTTATAACTTTCTATTGCTAAAATTCTTGGGATTGGAAATATCACCATGGCTTTTTCCTTTGATTTGTGACATCAAGTGTCAATATGCAAGACTAATATTTTGAGCAATGATTAAAACCTTTTATACATTTGAATATGATTCATTTACACCTTTTGGGTATTGTGAGCTTGTATACACAACTCATTTAATATAAAAATAAAGAAATGATACTTTTATTATCCATGAGGATATAAAAAGGGGCTTAGACATGCCAATAAAATACCTTTTTTTATTCTTAATTGAAAGAGAGCCCATACTTCTTGCCCTTCTCAAACTGCCCTGGGGCTAGTTTGTTCTAATAGGCTACAAGGTGGTTATTTTTTTAGAGGTGAACTATGTTTTAAAAAAATTGCTTTGAGTGTGTGCATGAGAGATATTTTAGAAGAAATTAAAATAATCAATATAAATAGCATCCTCAACAACTAGCTATTTCAACACATAGGGGTACAACTTTGGTTTGGTCTATTAGCATACATGAGTCAAATTACCATTGATAGCCCGGTGATTCAACATCAAATATGATGAGACATAATAGAGATAAAGTAAAAACTCCTATTATTTTGGTTAGAGCTTTAGCAATCATTCTAGAGTTGAGAGATGAACAAAATAAATTATTTTTATTATTCAGTATAATTTTACTTTTTATTTTAATTATTTATCAGTTTATTTTTATAGAAATATTAATTACAAAATAAATTATTAGTGAGACTGATCTAATTTAAATTAAACCGGAATTCCTAAATAATAAAGAATAAATCTCATTTTTTTTTCATTTTAATTTTAAATATTCAAATTTAATTATTTATTTGTTTATTTTTATATATATATTAATTACAAAATAAATTATGAGTTACACAAATATAATTTCTATAAATTATTTTTCATCAAAATAATATAGATAAACTTTTTAAAAGAAAAAAAAATTTCAAAGCAAGAATAATTATATAGTAATATATTTTGCTTTGCTTCTGAATCTTTTTAGGTTTTATAATTATATTATAATTGATATATATCTTATTAATAATAGATTATTAATTTATTTTTTGATCATTATCATAATATTTATCAATAAAAAGATTATATTGAATTGATATGATATATAAATATAATGATTATTATAACTAAATATTGAATTCACTTTTGAAAAAAATTTAAAAATTATTATATTTTCTATTGTTAACCTTTGAAAATATCAAAAAATAATAATTTTTTTTTTAATTTTTTAAATAAAACCTATAAACTACTAAATGCATTCACAGTTACATAAGTAAACTCCTAGACCCCGTAATGCCTAAAATAGTAACCATTAAATTTATATATAATAAATAATAAATAATAAATTTAATTTTTATTTCTATTTATTATAATTTTAAATATGGATTTTACTTATTTATCATTATATTTTTATAGAAATATTTATTACAAAATAAAATATGAGTGCGACAAATATAATTTAAATAATTTATTTTTAAAGAAATAATATATATACGCATATAAAAGAAGTAAAAATTAAAAAATTTAAAATTATTATCTTGTAATATATTTTACTCTAATATTGAATCAATTTGGGTTTTGTAAATATTTTTTACTTAATTTCTATCTTTTTATTAATAGTTTATTAATTTAATTTTTGATCATTATTATAATATCTATCAATAAAATTGTTTATATTGAATCTATATGATATATAAATATTATTATTTTTATAACTAAAATATTATATTTACATTTAAACAAATTTTAAATATTATTATATTTTCAAAGGTTATAACTTTTAAACTTTGAAAATGATAAAAAGTTATAATTTTTTTTTATTATTTTATTGTTTAAATAAAACCTATAGACCACTAAATTCCTAAAAACATAAATCTCTAAATTTTTAAATGACAAATCATCTAAATACTGAAACGATTAAACTGGTATACATTAATAATAAATCATAAATCTCATTTTAATTTTTATTAAGTATAATTTAAAATTTTTATTTTAATTATTTATCAGTTTATTTTTATAGAAATATTAATTACAAAATAAATTATTAGTGAGACAGATATAATTAAAATTAAACCGGTATACCCTAAATAATAATTAATAAATCTCATTTTTTTTCATTATAATTTTAAATATTCATTTTAATTATTTATTTGTTTATTTTTATATAAATATTAATTACAAAATAAATTATGAGTTAGACAAATATAATTTATATAAATTATTTTTAATCATAAAATATAATTAAACTTATTAAAATAAAAAAAAATTTAAAACAAAAAATTATTATATTGTAATATATTTTGCTTTGCTTTTGAATTATTTTAGGTTTTGTTATTATATTTTAATTGATATCTATCTTATTAATAATAGATTATTTATTTATTTATTGATAATTATTAGAATATTTATCAATAAAATTGATTATATTGAATTTATATGATATATAAATATAATGATTATTATAAATAAATATTGTATTCACTTTTTAAAAAAATTAAAAAATTATTATATTTTCAAAGGTAATAATCTTAAAAATTGAGAAAAAATAAAAAAAATAAATTTTTTGTTATTTCATTTTTTAAATGAAACCTATAGATCATTAAATGCTTACTTACTTAAATCAGTAAGCTCAAAAATCCTTAAACCCCTAAATACATAAACATAATAATAGCTATATACTACTTAATAAATAATAAATCTCATTTTTATTTCTATTTATTATAATATTAAATATTCATTTTAACTATTTATAGTTTAATTTTTTCGAAAAATTAATTATAAAATAAATTTCGAGTGAGACAATATTATTTAAATAATTTATTTTAATAAAAAAATATAAGCTTATAAATAGAAGGAAAATTCTAAAAATTTAATATTATTATTTAGTAATATATTTTGATTTGATTTTGAATCATTTTGTATTATGTAAATATATTTTAATTAATATTTATATTATTAATAATAGTTTATTAATTTTATTTTTGATCATTATTATAATATCTAATATAAAAATTATTTATATTGAATTCATATGATATATAATTAGTAAGATTAATATAATTATACATTGTATTCACATTTCAAAAAATGTTAAAAATTATTTTATTTTCAAAGATCATAACCTTTGAAAATCAAAAAAAAAATCAAAAAAAGAATTTTAAATTTTTATTATATAAATAAAACATATAAACCACTAAATACCTAAAAACATAAATTGCTAAACTCCTAAACGCAAAACTCCTAAATAATCAAATTATTAAACCGGTATACCATATATAATAAATTATAAATCTCATTTTAATTTGTATTCTTTATAATTTTAAATATTCATTTTAATTATTTATTAGTTTATTTTTTATAGAAATTTTAATCACAAAATAAATAATGAGCGAGTCAAATATAATTTTAATAATTTATTTTTAATCAAAAAAAAATAAGCTTATATAAAGAAGTAAAAATTTAAAAACAAAAAAATATTATTTAGTAATATATTTTACTTTGATTTTGAATCATTATATATAGGTTTTGCAATTAAATTTTAATTGCGATCAATCTTATTAATAATAGTTTATTAATTTATTATATGATCATTTTTATAATATCGAACAATAAAATTACGTATATTCAATTAAAATATCTTATAATTATTAAGTTATTATAACGAAATATTATATTTATATTCGAAAAAAATTTAAAAATTTTTATATTTTCTAAGGTATAACCTTCAAAAATGATAAAAAAATCACAAAAATAATTTTTTATTTTTTTATTATTTAAATAAAACATATAAACCACTAAATGACTAAACATTTAAATCTCTAGACTCCTAAACCCCAAAACACCCCAAATACTTAAACCATTAAACCTATATAACCTAAATAATAAATAATAAATCTGATTTTTATTTGTATTCATTATAAATTTAAATATTCATTTTAAATATTTTTTAGTTTATTTTTATAGAAATATTAATTACAAAATAACGAAAGTATTTTGAATTATCAAATTATGCATAAAGGACTGAGAGGATACAAGGTTTAGCATCCAGGATTGTGTTGTGGTAGGGACTACAGCCGTAACGAAACTGGTGGAGTTGATTGCTGATGACGATGATTCATATGATAGTGATTTTGATGTTGATTTTGAGAATGATCATGTTATTCCGATGGACGATTGATGAGGTTGTCTGTTGCCATGTCACATACTATTGCCATTTGATGCTCTACGGTTGACGATTACAGGATTGTGACTCACTAATACCTGATCGCGACACTTCTGTTATATTTATGCTTATGCTTATGAGTTATGTGTTATGCTTGATTCTGATTTTTGATTTTGATATTTTGTTTTGTATGTATTTTTATTTACATTGTATTTGCTTTAGTTTGGGATTGGTTGATTGGACGTTTGGTTTGAGTTTGACTTTGTGATCTTGTAATTTTTGTTAAAGAAATTTTATAATTAATCTATTTTTGCGTTTAACAATTTCATTAAAATTATTAAAATTTAATTCTAATAAATTATAATTTAAATCTATTTAACTAATTAAAACATAATTAAAACAAATAAAAAATTGAAACTTTATAACTATTCAACATTTTTTAAGTTATAATTTAAATATTTTTAAATATTATCTAATTTAATTTATATTTTATAATTATATAAATATTAAATTTATTTATAAATTTTTTAAGTCGACCCTTACGGGCTTGATCTGGCCTATACGGGCCTAAGCTGCCATTGTAAAATAATTGGCTTTGCCAGGCCTAGCTTGATGAAACAATCCCGAGCAAGGCACAGCACGGTACAATAATTGTGTCGTTCCTGGACCGTCATGGAAGCACGGACGGGCCCGGCACGACCTGTCGACACCTCTAGTTTTGATGGTTCATGGGAATCGGGCAAACGTGTGTCATAGGCACTCGGTTTTGGATTGTGCCCAAACTCGGCCATATATCTGTGACACGAGTAACATGTTTTGATTAGTTTATATTTACATGATATGTATTATTTTCAGGTGCATATGTCATATTAGTAGCATGTTTAAGAAGTTTTGAGTTGACTCAACATTTAGCGATATGATTGTAGAGATTAAAATTAAGTATTCAAAGTATTTGTTTACTATTCTATCACTTTATTATCTGGTTGCCTGCATGGACCCTAGAGTTATGGTAAAAGGAGTAGAGAATATTTTGACATACATATTCTCGTGCTCGAACCATGTAGACCAATATGAATGGTTCATTCACGAGAAGTTGACTGAGCTTTTTATATAATATGATATTATATATGATGATAGTAGTAGTCAGACTTCGGTTACGGATATGGATACTATATTTGGAGCTAATGACTTTTTTTATTCAGGTAGCAAGAGGAAAATGATAAGGTAGACCATCAAATATGAATGAGCTGTCTCTGTATTTAGATAATGATTACTGCTCAACTTATTCTTATAATAAGAATCTTGATATTTTATAATGATACAAATCATATGAATCTATCTATCCTGTGCTATCTAAGATGACATGAGATCTACTAATTCTTTCGGTGTCGAGCATAGAATTCGGATTTATTTTTTATATTGTGGTGAATGTGCTTTTAAATAAGAGTTTTAGATTACTATCAGATATTTATTGAGGTATTAGCATGTATGAATGATTTGGAGAATTAAAGCTTGGGTATCTAAGATCATTTTGTGATTCCAGCATAAGTGGATAGTTGGTTGCTAATGATCCATATGATATTGATGATGATTGATGATTGATAACATTTGACGGATTGAGACACTTGTACGTATCTTATACCATCATTGATCATATGCTGTAATTCTAACAATATTTTTTTTATTTATCTTTTCTAGATTGACATTGTATTTATATATTTTTTTTGTAATTTTATTGTGTCTTGTTTTTTCAATCTACATTTATATTTTTTGTGTTTTGTATTGATTTGTATTAATATTAATTTTTATTAATTTATACACAATTAATTTTTAAATTTAGTTATTTATTATAGTTTACTTAATTTAATAATATAAAATTATAAAAAAATTAATTATTTATTTTAATTTAATAACTAATTATAAATTATTTAAGTATTAAATAGTTAGAATTTAAAATTTTTAATAATTTTAATCTCATGGATTAAAAATTTTTTAAACATTCCAAACAAGGCTCGAACCCGGCCAAAACCCAGCCTTAACAGTCAAACCCTTCCTCAAATCCGACCCGAACAAGCTTGAACTTGTTTGTCTAGGCACGACTCGGTCCAATTATGATGAATCTAATCCGTTTGAGTCCTTTTGTTGGAGGCCAGATCGACTCTTCTGTTTTAGAATCTTTGGCTTTTGGGCTCAAGGTCGTGTTGAGTTTCAATCAGTCATGGGAGTCAGGTGGATGGGTGGTATATGTGGATGGTTTTGGATTTTGCCCAAACACGGCTAGATATCTGTGACACAGTTTGGGTTGTGTTGAAGAACCTTTCCTTCTAGCCAGGAAGTTGTGTCGTGATTGTCTCGACATGAGTCTTATGAGACCTCGACATTGCACGACATGAATCGTCTCTCTAGTCTGCTCGGCACAGGCCCATGCATGCTTCTTAAATGTGTCGGGTCATGCATTGCTCAATTGGGTCGTGTCTTATCCTGGTATTGGGCTGCCCTGCACACTAGACACCACTACCTTGTAGATAGATTTTAATTCTTCAATTCTTATAAGTTAAGTGAAAAAAATCAAAAAAAAATTAGAAATTAATCAAATTAGATTATTAGTGATTTGATTAATGTATAAGTATTTGTAATATTAAAATGATGAGTTTATTTAGTTTTAAGTAATAAAATGTGAAAAATATTTTGAATATGTAAAACAATACAATTATAATTCTGTAGTGATTTTATTTATAATTAAAATAGCTAATTGTTTAAAATAATTTATAATGTAAGTTAGAGATCTTATTTAGGTTAAAATTTTTCATAGTCTTATTCAAATGCCATAAAATTAGTATTAAAGATTTTATTTATTTATTTATAATATTTGTGCATATAGAAGTACAATAATTTGTTTAATTATTGTCAAATAATTTAATTTTGTAATATTAATTCATTATTGGTTCATTATTTTTGATTATATATATATATATATATATATATATTAAATCTCTAATAAAATTTAATTTAATTATAATCCGAAATGCATGCTTTTATTTATGCACTAATAAAGTAGTTTTTTATTTTTTAATATTTCTGAATTGCTCGGCGATGCTACACTTCTATAGTGTCCTCCTTAGTGAAATGGAGCTGGAGGAAGAATTACTAGAGATAACCTAAGTTGTCTATACATCTACAACTAGCTAATTTCTCATTTCAAAATATGTTTTAAATTATCGCAAACAATATTATCATCTGTGCATTACCACAATAAATGGGCTATTGTTCGAACAATCCAACACTAAGCTCAAGATGTTGCTTTTCATTCTAGAAGCATAATAAATATTAAATTGAATTTATGTCTCTCATCTTGTAATTGAATAAATTATTATCTCTTTTTTTTACTGCTATTGTACGACATTATCCAAATGAGTTAATTTTATTTATTGATTCATCTAACTTATCAAATATATATATTTCTAAACACGTGTGATTACTTGCATTAATTTTTAGATACTAGAGTTTTTTTGGAAATCTTTAATTTTTTGTCATATAAATTTTTCTTAATGTCGATAATCTCTCTTTCATGTAGTTAGTTTTATCTTTTATTTTATTGTCGAGAGCTTTTCATTTTGAAGCATAATGATCAAAATTTTGATAATTGTTACATGGAACTTGATTTTTATCATATTTTCTTCTTGGATTTCCTCTTTCATGACTATGCATTTAGTTTTCTCTCTTCTTCATAGTTATTTTTAAAAATATTGTAATTTCAACATTGTTCATGAATATAATGTTCAACATATCCTTAATCTCTATCTCTTTTGATTCTTTGAGTTGTAGTTTGAAGGGTTACTCATTTATCTTTTGATTCTTATTATACTTGCAATGATTCTTGAAGTTGTTCAATCATCATTTCCTCTTAATCTTTAGTCTCTTTGATCATCATGATAATGTTCAACATCGGTGTCATGTGCAGGCTGGCCGTGCCATGGGTTATGGAACCGTGCCTGGCCAGGCACAACATAAGGGCCGGTTGTCCACGGCACTGCACGGCACGACATGATTGGTGCCGTTGTCGGGCGGCATGTAGTTGCGTAGCCCTCGCCCATAGGTCATGCTGAGCCATCGCTCATCAGGCGTCTCCTCATCGTCCCCAGTCGGTCATCACTCTATGCAAGGTCCCATGTAGAGGTGTCAAATGTGCCGGGCCGGCCCGGCATGTTTTTATACCGTGCCCGGGTTAGGAACTGCTCGTGCCGTGCCGTGGCACGGGTTCGTCCCATGCCGGTTCACGCAGGCACACGTGGGGCGTGGGCGTGAGCATGACCCATCCCCTGCCCCCCCCCCCCCCCCCCCCCCACCGGTAAAAAGACCGCGGGTCAGGTCTGATTGGACCCGACCCTCGGTCCTGACTGTCGAGCCCCGACGGGCTTAGACTCGACCAATCCCAACGGCCAAAAAAAAAATTCAAACATTACAGATTTTCAGCCGTTGGATTCGCCTCCAACGGCTAGGGGGCAGAATCTAACGGTTCTCGTGATTCTGCCCGTTAAAAATATATTAAAAATTCAAAAAAATAATAAAAAAATTTCTTTTTTTATAAAAAATTAATTTCTTTAGTCTATAAATTCTACCCCCCTCCCTATAACATTTATGTTTTTCAAAAACATATCTCCTCTCAAAACTTTCTCTCTCTCACATAAACCGTGCATCTCTCTCTCGGGCCTCGGGATTTTGATTTCGGCTTGGATTTTCGTGAAACTCTACTTGAGTCTTGAACATCAGAGCTTCCTGCGGTGCACCTTGCACGTGATTAACCTCATTGCTTTTACCGGGTGATTTATTTTATGTTTTTATTTACTTTCTCTCTCTAAAGCTTCTCTCTCTAAAGCTTCTCTCTCTAGAAAAACATAGGGAAAAAACATAAAAAATGAAAAATACACCTGACACGTATTTAAATTTGGAAAATGAAAATGTTAGTATTACACAGACGTCTGCGGCTACTGAAACTTTGGTTTCTCCAGTCGTCTCAACCCAAAGTTCTAAAAAACAAAAAACTAGGAGGACTTCTGTAGTTTGGACTCATTTTAAAATCATAACACAAGTAAATGTTAGGGGTGAGGAATTTGAAATGGCACAGTGCAAATATTGTATGAGACTTTTAACATGCAAAAGTTCATGTGGGACTGGGCACCTTAAGAGGCATGCCGAATTATGCACCAAAAAACATGGACCCTTAGATCCTAGGCCAACCCAACTTGGCACTACATTTTTTGAGACTAGATCGAGTTCAGTCTCAAAGTTTACTCTCTTCGTATACTCCAGCGAGTTGGGTAGGGACGGCATGGCCATGCTCATCACATTGATGGGTCTTCCGATCAGATTTTCGGAAGATCCGAGGGTAGTGCGTATCATGCAGACTTATTTTTAGCCTTCCTATCGTATGATTCCTAGGTCCACATCTAGGAGTGACATACTAAAGATATATAAGTTAGAAAAACAAAAAATAATTAAGGAATTTATGGCATATAGTGGAGTGGTGTCCGTGACGTCCGATATATGGACATGTCACGATGATTCTTCTTATGCATGTCTCACGAGTCACTATGTAGATTCTAACTGGACAATCAATAAAAAAATATTAGGACTCACTGAGATTCTTCATCCTCATGATGGCCCGGCCATTTTTGAGTGTATGATGAAAATATTTAGGGAATATAAAATTCAAAATAAAATTTTTAGTATCACTTTCGATAATGCTTCTAATAATGGAGTAGTGATCAATATGTTTGTTAGGAATATTAGAGATGCACCATTAGGAGAGATCTTTCATGTCAGATGCATGTGTCATGTGATTAACCTGATAGTTCAAGCGGGTATGAAGGTGTGTTCCCCCGCGTTGGAAAATATACGCAATGCACTCAAGTATATTCGCACTCCTCGCAGACTACAAGAGTTTGGTAATCTCTATTTGTCTGCGAATCTTAAGAAGAAGAAATTCCAATCGGATGTGAGACATCGTTGGAATTACACGTACCTGATGTTGGAATCATGTGTTGGATACGAACACGTGATATCCGACTACGTCAATAGTAAGAGTGACAAACTTATTATTGACGACACTGACTAGGCTTCAGGAATTTCATTTATGAAATTCCTGAAGATATTTTATGACACGACGAACATGTGTTCGTCGGTTTATACGCCCACCACTTGCATTGTACTCCGGTGCATATGCAACATTAGTAGCATGTTTAGGAAGTATCGAGCTGACCTGCCGCTTAGCCATATGGTTGCAGAGATGGAGACCAAGTACTTGAAGTACTGGTCCACCATTCCTTCTCTTTATTACTTCGCTGCATGCATGGACCCTAGGGCTGAGGTGGAAGGGGTAGAAAACACCCTGACTTTCATTTCCTCGTGCATGAACCTGGAAGAGCCACCTGAAGGGTTCATTTACGAGAAGTTGACAAACCTGTTCACATACTACGATACTAGGTATGGTGGTGGTGGTGGTGAAACTATGATTACGGACATTTGATACCTTGTTCGGAGATGACGATTATTCCATTAACCTAGCGAGGGGGAAACGTAGGGGTGGACCATCACATAGGAGTGAGCTGTCTCGGTACTTAGATACCGATTACTGCTCAATTCTATCACATTCTGATAATAAGAATCTTGAATTATTATAGTGGTGGAAATCATATGAGTCCACCTATCCCGTGCCATCCTAGATGGCACGGGATCTACTGACTTCTCTGGTGTCGAGCGTAGCATCGGAGTCTGTTTTTTCTGTTGCAGTGAACATGATTTCGGATAGGAGATCGAGATTATGTCTAGATATGGTTGAGATCTTGGCATGTTTGAAGGATTGAGAGGAATTGAGGTTTAGCATCCATGATCGTGCTGAAGCTGGGACTGTGACAGACACTGCAGTCGCATCCACATCCACTACGATGGCGGAGGAGCTGATTATCGATGATGATGATCCATATGATACTGATCTTGATGTTGTGGCTGATGATTCTCATGATATACTGCTTGACTATTGATGCTGATTTGCTGTTTTTTTTCGATGTTTTTTTTATTCATTGTATTTATACGCTTTGTTTGTACGTTGTGTTGAAACTTATACTTGTTTTGTTCGGACCATCGGTTTCAAATGCATGAT
>JAREIK010002263.1:74460-138043 GCA_029783825.1 Sapria himalayana | reverse complement strand
CTAACTTCCACTGAACAAAAACTAATTTCAAGTAACTCTGAAAAAACTTCGTTCAAACCAAAGTTTAAAAAATAATTTTCAAGCATACCTTTATGCACGCCTCAACATGAGGCGCTCTAAAAACCCTCAAGACATTTAAAAAAAAAGAATAGAGCTCGATGGAGCTCCACAAGCTCCGACGAGGACCTCCATAAAATTCCATTGAGCTTTCCGTGGAGCAAGAGAGAGGGACGCGAACGAGAGAAGTGAGAGGAGCGAGAACAAGAGGAGAAGGGAGAGGGACGAGGGCGATGGGCAAGTGTAAGGGCGAGGGCATGAGAAAGGAGAGAGTGGCAATGAAAAAGGCAAATAAGAGTAAAGTTTAAATTTATAATAATAAAATTATAATAAATTATAATAAAAAAATAAATTTAAATTTTTTATTTTATTTTGATAAAATTATTTTAAATTTATTAAAATTTAATATATATATAATATTTATTAAATTATTCCATACTATCTTATTTTTAATATATTATAATAATTATTAAGTATATTTATAGTTAAAAAAACTTATGTCTCGAAGCTTCGAGGTTTATGTCTTGTCTCACAAACATGAAAACATCTCACCTAGTATTTTGCCTTTCAAAATATTGGTTCAAACCAATTCAGTTCAATTAATTATAATGAAATATTCTAGAATATCTATAAAACTCAACTAATTAAAACTCAATCAAATAAGAAGTATTAGATATGTTCCAAACTACTTCTAGAACTCATCTTATTTAAAACTTATTCAAATGAAAAAAAATAATTTATTTTAGACTAACTTTTAGAACTATCTCACTCAAACTTATTCAAATGAAAAAGAACAATCTGTTCCAGATATCTCTGGAACCCATTTCGTTCAGTGCGAAATTTTAAAAAATAAGAAACTTTAAAAGATAACAAGACGACATAATTTAAATCATATTTACTATGAATTATTGTGTCTTAACAACTATCCTTAAGATATCACACATTGAGATTTATGTTGTTTCTAACATACAATATAATCTATTAGATAGACAAAGTAATCCAACACACTGATCTATCTAGGTATAAAACAAATTAACTCCATAAAAATTATAGCACAATTATAACAAACCTCAGTTAAATAAATTAATTCAAAACTAGTTTCAAACATTGTCTATAAATACCTCATTAACCTAATCCAATAATTTACAATAGAATAAACCACATTATTTATAAATTAAAACTCATTCATTACTCATTTTCAAACTCATTCAAAGCAAACATCATATAGATATTTCAAACTATTTTAAAACGTATCTTAGTAAGCTCATTCAAATATATTTAAGTCAATAATAATCCTCAGAAAGATAACAAAACAAATATTTTTAACTATATTTACCATGAATATAAATTTAGAGGAAACTCAGATTTAAGTATCATAATAAACATCAAGATGATGTTTCTTCTAACTACAATAAATCTATTTGACATAATTAATCAATATAAAATCACAAAACTAATATTTGTTATTGTTTATAATTAATGTTGACGTTCATTACTTATTATTAATAAACACTATACAATGAACTATGTGAAAGAAATATCTCAGATAAAGATAATTAAAAAATAAATATATGTTGATTTTATGATTATCATACTACTTTGAACTAAAATTCAAAAGGTCAACTCTATTTATATTTACATACATTTTGATGATAATGATGTTCATCATTTTATACTATTATTTATAATTCGTTATATTAAAATTTGAGTGGTGTTTCACTCTTATACTTATCATGTTGTATTAATATTTTTAAAATGACAACACCTAATGTCTAGTTTATTATAAGTGCATTATGCATGTAGTGACTTCACAATTATGACTTCCAATCCAATTTTTTATTAATAAACAAAATAAAAATTATTATCATCTATACTAACCTTGGAAAATTCAATCTCTAAAATTCATGTGCATGCCTTAATCAATTAGCAAGCATTTTTATCGACTTAAAAGCTCTATGTATTTTTTTCAACTCAAAGCTTAGAACAAAATATATTTTTGCACTAGCTTAAGAGGAATATTAAAATTATTATTTTTTTTCTTCTTTTCATGATCGTATATGAAGTATTCAAAATACAAAAATATTCTAACCACTTTTAAATTTCAAAATATATATTTTGCATTATGCATGATTAACATAACAAATAAAATTTAATTTTCATTTATTTGTTATGCATTTATTTTAGTATAAACCAAATTAGTTATACATTCATAAAGATCATGAGAGTGCAACAACTTTTTATTTTGTTTTTCAAATGTAAGAAAAAAATAATTTTATTTAATTATAGTCATGTTATATATATTGAGTTTATCTTGTATCTAGGCTTATTGGAATGATGTATGAGTATGTATAGTAAATGTGTATGAAAAAATACATTTTAAATCAACCCTTCTAATGGAATGTTAGATTGTGAAATGACATACTTGAATAGCCAAATAAAATAAAAAACTTACTAATAAACAATAATCACTTATATTACAATTCATTATTTGTCCAATTTGAGCTATTATTCCCCTATATTGTAAATGAGTCATAATATATTTTATTCAAATTTAACAATGATTCTAATGTCTCAATTTGTGCTTTGACCTGATCATCCATTTTGACCACCTCTAACTATTATCCCATATGTTTGAAATATACTCTAATTTTATCAAATATTGACTAGTATGAAATTATGCATTCAGCTGTTCAAAAATTTGAAACTAAGTCAAATATCAAGTTAGTATAATTGAAAATATGACATTCAAAAAATATTGATGTAGTTAAACAGTGACTAATATCTAACATCAGTGTTGTTCGAGAAATTTTTAGAATATGTTCTCTTTGAACACACACACACACACACACACACATAACAACAAACACAAATATGCACGTCTAAATAAATAATAAAATAAATCGCATACCTTGATAGTTGAAACTAGACCCAACCTGCAAAATAAAGAGCCATTACCAATAATTTTTCACTAAAATGTTCTTCACAGTTTACATTGCATTTGAAAAATAATAGAAAGAAAATCATCAAATTCATTCCATCCCAAGTAAGATTAAATATATTATGTTTAAACTGTGTGTTTTGGTAGGATGATTTAGTTAAATATTTGGTATTAAAAGAAATATCTCATTCGCATATGTATAGCAATATATAGCAATATATAGCAATATATAGTTTAATACAAACAGTTTCCGAAATCTACAGAAAAAAAAAACCTAATTGAAATGTGAATTATCAAAACACAAAGACTATAAGCTAATGAGGAAAAGAGTGAAAGAAACACCACTTACGAACATCCAATAACATATCTTTTAACTGCAGAAACCACTTCGATAGATTGGAATTTAAAAGAAAAATAAAGAGCTGTTGGCATCACCTATCACACATTAACGATATGGCTTGAAGGCTGTGATCAATCCACGCTAGGGACTTGAGCCTCGATTCTGCCAGCGGCCCAATGAAGACGAAAGAAACTCCCCTGATGATCCATTGGATGTCGCGATAACGGTGGAGATCCCTCAATTTGATAGAGGTGGGTTGGTAGGGCCGCCAACACGAACAGGATCATAATCACCGGACTCATTGGCGAACGTTGGCCATTCCGATATTTCGTCGATGGAATGAGATTCCAGCACCAATCCGCATTCCGAACAAACTGTGTCACCTGCAGAATGGTCGAATACGACCTCCGTCAGTCTCTTGGAGTCGGGACAGGATGCATTTGCCATTTTGGAACAACGCAAGTGTTCTTCGTCACCTTAGAGAGAGATTGGAGTAACAATTTGAATTTTGAACCGTTAAAATCTACCTAACAGAAACATATTTAAAATTTTTCAAAGTTTATTACATTCTTATTTTTGTTTTAAAATATATTTTCGGAAAATTTAATTGGAACATTATTTTTGATAATTTTATAGAAATATAATTTATTAAATTATGTTTTAGCACAAAAAACGAAAAAAAATTATTCAGTTCTTTGGGAAGTGAATAAATTATAGATACATATATATATATATATATATATATAATACACACACACACACATTTGTATTTAGATATATAACATATAAACATATATATACATATATAAATGTGTGAGACAAAGAAAAATAATAAATCTTCTTTATCTTAGTCATTACTCAAAATTAGCAAAGTTAGTTAAATATAGAGAGATAGAAATATTTAAAAATATTTTTATTTTAAAAATAATTTAGGGATAAAAAATGAAAAATAATGATATTAATTTACTAGATTTAAAGTTTTTGAGATAAAGTTGTGTCAATTTAAACCACGATTGGAAATTTGGTCATTTTCACTATTAAATTAATAATAATTTTCATTTTTTATTATTTCTCTCTTAATTTCATAACTTTTCTTTTGTTTTTCTTTTTCTTTCTTTGATTTATTCAGTTATTCTTCATTTCTTCCCCAAAATCACTTAAATAAAAATTATAATTTATTATTTTTGGTAAAAATTTATTTTATGAAGTGATCAAACATTATAACCCATTCATTTCAACCAAAAATATTTATGCAATAGTTGTAATCTCATAAAGGAAGGTTAGAGATGATGTTAGTTAGTTTATTTTCATCTTTATTGCCTGATTTTATAAATTAGACTTGAAATTTTATAAATTCTCAACATTATTTCTTTTTGTTTTTGTTTGAGTTTGAATTTAATTATCGAGCTCGAATTAAAATATTAGAACAAAATTTTGAGATTTATGTCTTGGAAAAGCTTGGTTATGGTATAAAATCTCTAGAAACTTGTTGAATTTACATATTTTGCATTATTGATTATATACCATTTGTTTTGTTTTGTTTTTTTTTTCTTTTTTGAAATGAGTTTTATGAATTTTAAATCATTTAATTGAAATATATGATTAAAATGGAAAATCATAAATTTGACATCATAAAATTATTTTTTTAATAGATTTAGAAACTCATTTATTCGTGTATTTTTTTTTGGAGAAAGTTATTTTTTAAAAAATAGGAAAATAATACTAAGTTATATGTAAATAGTGTCAAAAATCATGGTTGATGGATTGTTTTACTAATTTTGAAATGAGATTATGCTGATATGCATGTGTAAAATCCTTAAAGAAATTATTTGATATTATATGACTATATGATATTTTAAATAAAATTTGAATAATTTTAAAAAATTATACATTTTGGATATTGGGTTTTAAGGTGACTATTAGTCCTAACAAGGACATTGAGGGCTAAAACTATAAGAATATCAATGGAGGCAAAGATTAAATATGTAATTGATAGATGATCCTAAACTTCCTTGTGCACTTATGGTGGAGTTCCGTTATGCGGAGGTGATGCTTGCCAAGATGTAAACTAATACATATTTCATGAGTCTTCGGATAATGGGAGTGGGTGTGTGTGTTTCCAAGTAGAAGTGGTAACTAGGTTAATACTAGCGGGTTAGTATTTTCCTTTACAAGTCTTGGTGTGGTCTAGTAGAGCCTTCATATGCATAAAGTATATATGTTTATGAAGATGGGATGAGAAATGAAAAATGAGTGTTTTGAAAACTTATACATGCCCACACATTATGGTTTCATAAAATTGTATATGCATATATTTGTATAAATATATGTATGTATATTTTAAAATGTATTCTTAAACTCTTATATTGTGTATTACAAAACATACTTGGCTATGAAAATAAAATATATTTTTTTTTTCATATTTTTTTTAAGATTTTCCTATTGGGAATTAGTTGCTCACCCTTATTTTCTCCAAGTGGAGGAAATGGTGATGATCAATCATAATTCTAAAGCTTACAGATCTATGCGAGGATTTTAGTGGATTATTTAGATGGATTTTTTTTTTTTGAAACTTTGTTATGTATTTGGCAATAAGGGTCATTTTGTATAAATGATTTTACTTTTGTATGTGAATATTCTAACTTGATAATTCATGCTCATTCATGATATTTTATATAGATCAATCTATTTTAAATGGCTATATATAGGGATTTTGTCATATTTTTTTTCACTTGCTTCAACAATATTTTTGAGGTTGTGTATATTTTAGAAAATAAAACAAATATGAAAAATTGAGAAGGGGATAAATTGTTTTGACTTGTCTATCATTTTCAGCAAACATGTAGTCAATCACAAGCATTACAATTTTAGTATGTATTTTTCTTGATTTTTTTTACCATATAAATTCTTTATTCTTGATCAATATTTTTAATAAGCACACTTTGATTTATTTTTATGTGTACTTTGTGAGTAATTTAATAGATTTATAAAGGTCTGCCATTAAAAATACAAAAACTTCTTATATTGGATTATAAAGTATTTTAAATCCTATTAAATTTAACTAATCAACTCAAACATTTCGCAGCTCTCGAGTGAGAGTACCATATATGAATATATAACATATATAAATATATAAATATAGATGAAGGCGTGGCTTGAATCTCACTAGTGCTCATGGAACATATTTTAAAAATTAAAAGCAGTTTTAGAATTCCAAAATGAGTTTTGTAGCTTTCAAATTCAAATATTTTTAGATTTTAAATTGTTTTTAGAATTTTTTTAGGACAAATTGGGTTAATATTATGAATTCATGTTATGCATAAAATGATTTATTCATAATTTTATGAATTCGTTATGCATAAACACATTATGCATAACATGTTTATACATAAACAACTATGCAAAATGATTGTGTTATACAGAACTAACAAATACAAAAAATAAAAAACTAAAATAAAATTTAGTACTTTTATTCGAGACTAATGGTAAATTTGGATTCATACAATTTCTAGCCACAAAATGTATAATATTTTATGTTTTTAGGTGTTTATTTTAATTATTAAATAGTGACCAAAACATTAATATTTTGGTTTTGGATCTTCTAAATGTAATTTTCTGAATAAAAAAAATAGGGGGAATTATGTTTTAGGATGCTTCCCCAGTAAAATTTAAGAATTTGAAAAATATTTTTATAAGTTTGAAAAAAAATCAACAAAATATTAAAATATTGAAATTTAGTTCACTTTATTACGTTTATCCTAAACTACCCTCACCCCCTCCATCGGCCCTCTCCCATTGGCACTCGCCTTCTTCCATCGTGCTCGATGGGGCTCAATAGAGCTCGACCAAGAGCTCCATCGATCTTCTAGAGCTCGTGGTCGTGCTCCTGGAGCTTGACTGAGAGCTTGAAGATGAGCTTGGTCTAGCTCGAAGGAGCTCGACGGAGCTCCTAGAGCACTCGGCCGAGATCTAGGATCTTGGCATCGAGCTCCTAGAGCTCGACCGAGAGCTCTACGACGAGCTCGACCAAGAACTCTATGACGAGCTCGGTCTAGCTCGAAGGAGCTCCACGAAGGAGCTCATGGAGACGGGTAGGGGGAGAAGGGTGGGATGAGACGAGCGAGGGCTAGAGGCAAGGATGAGGGAGGGGCAAGTGCTAGTGGCGAGGGCGAGGAAGGGGCGAGGGGAGGGGGCGATGATAGTTTAGGACTTAAGAATTGGGGTGTAATTATTTTTAATTTATTTTTAGTTTTGTGACTTTTTTAAAAATATCAAAATTTTAGTTTTTAAATCTTAAAAATTTTTAGAGAAACACCCCAAAATATAATTCCCCCCCAAAAAATATTGGGATAATTATATTTTAGGGTCTAGATTTAAAAATATTTATGACTTGATTCCTATATAATAAACTTTTATGAAACAATACTTCAAGGCATGCAATATTTACGTTTGGGTTACCTAAAATTTAAAAACATTTTTTTTTGATTTTGAGTTGTTTTTTTAACAGCTTTTGGAAAAGAATGAGTGGTTTTTGAAACTTTTTTTAATTTTTGAAACCACTTTTCATTTTTGAAATGCAGTTTTGACATTTCAAAGGGTTTTTATTTTTTAAAAATTTGTTTATAAATATGTGTGTGTGTGTGTTTATATAGAAATATATCTGTGTGTATATGTATGTGTATATATATAGACTTATACATAAATATAAAAATTTATATCTACCTAAATTTCCTATATAACACACACATATATATGTAAGCTCACATATATATATCTTTATATATAACCTTATTATATACGTAAACATACATGTGTGTGTGTGTGTGTGTGTTAAAACCTATATAGCATGTATATATCTATATATAAGCTTATATATATTGACACACACACACACACACATATATGTGTGTGTGTGTGTAAACATATATATAATAAATAAATAAATAAATAGATATAAATATAAATATATATATATGTATGTATGTATGTATAAGCTTATACATACACATGCACACATAGAAACACACACATATATATGTGTGGGTGTGTGCACGTCTAGGATATAGATACACACGCACGCACGCACACATGCTTGCATGCACGCACACACACGCACGCACGAACGCACACACAACATAAATAAATAAATAAATAAAAACATCATGAAACCGCTTTTTTAAAAAAAAATATTGTTCAAAATGTAAAGAAGTTTCGATATTTGCTTTTCATTTTCTAAAAACCATGGTTTTTTTTTTGAGAACCACAATTTTAATTGGAAAAAAAAAACAACTCAAAATTAGAAATACAATGATTTTTCAAATTTTGGTTGTTTGGGTCATTCGAAACATAACTAATTTGTGTTTTAGGGTATTATTTATTAAAAGTTTTATAATCTTAACACCAAAACATTATTTTGATGTTCTAAAAAAATAAACCCAAAATTATTCTTACTTTGTTCATGCCAACTTAAAAAAAACAAACACAAAAATATTGTTACTTCATTACATGCCAACTTAAAAAAACAAAAACTAGAATTCAAAAACATTATTTTCCAAAATAATATGTGGGTGTCATCAAAACAAAAACATTATTTCAATGACAAATCAAACTTCTATTTTTTAAACCATCTTGCAACATCGCTCTTGCATTTGAATGCCAAAAAACTACCTGGTACCATTAGTCTTTACTTGTAATTTGACTGAATGTGTCGATCCTCCCATTCATTTTTACAACTTATCATAATGTATCCACAACAAGAATTTCCAATTGATGACAAATGAACCAAATTGCTTGCCATGGCTTAGTGATTTTTATTTCACAAGAAAACTTGGATGATTTTCCCTATCCAATTCCAAAAAGAAAACATATTGCAATGATCTTCTTTATTTCAAATTTCCAATTTAGCTACACAAGTACTGATGAGTTTGCATCTATCCATGGTCAAGCATACTTTAGTTTCAATTTCTCCATTGCAGTTATCACTTGAATTCATGCTAGTGGATCCATCACTCCACATGATTGATGAATTCATTCTCATGAATAAACAAAATCTTTACACAAACTTATGAGCACTCTCATTACTACATATTCATACAAGAACTATGCTGGTGAATAAAGGACCTATGAGGTGCCCACTACTTTGAATACCCTCACAAAAATAATTTTTAGTAGGTCGGTTTGATTCTTCTTTGTTGGGTTTGGTGGGTTCAACTATAATTGCTATACTTATAGACAAGACTACCCCTTTTTCTGAAAATTTTCATTAGACAACAAACAACCTTTCATAGGGAGGGTGCTGCATAAGGCCCTTGCAAATGAAAAACTTGATCCCAAAGAATCTTAAATGTAAGCTCTACATAAAAAAGTCATGGTAAAAGAACATGATGATAATGAGAAATTCAAGAGATTTCATGAATATGATCATAGAATGTGGTCAATAACATGAACAACAATGAGAGGCTATCTATACCTAAAAATTGATATTCTCAGAAGAAAATAACGAAGGCGAACAAATATGGATTTGGTTATAGAAGAATTTAAATTTACTAGAAGAATGGAAGGAGAAAAAAAGTAAGAAGAGAGGTATCAAGTACTTAATATACCAAAAAAATTATATCATTTAGTCAGTAAAATTAGACATGTTTTCATGTAATTGATATGTATCAGAGAGATTTCATTGGATTCTAATTTTGAGAGAATTTAATAAATTTTATTGAAATCATAGTGAATTTTTCTGAAATTAATAGACTAAAAAAAAGAATCTTGTAGGAGAGAGAAGCAATAGAGTCTTGATGATTCTTATGTCGTGACTTATATACACATTCCATAGTAGCCTTAATTAGTTGCAACATCCTTTTTTGGCTACAACTCTACTAAAATAATCATGAAATTTTTTGTATGCCATGACTTTACCACCAGGTTGACATAATTATTTTATTATACAGTATAATCATTATGCTCATAATATTTTTTTGGAGTAGTAGCAGCCCTTGCTCAAAACTACTTAATGGTCACAATATTATTTTTTTATGATGATAGTTGAGTATCCCACTAGTATAAGTAGTCACAACATATTTTAGAGCCATGACTTATTCAAGATAGAGTTGCAACATCAAAAATTGTGGGTCACGACATCATTTTTCACTATGACTTTTCATTCCAGAGAGCAATTACTCATTCGAGGTAATTCTAGCACAATGATATTTTATTCCAGAGTGTAATTATTCATTAATGGCAATCCTAGCACTATGACATTTTGTTTATCAAATCAAGACCAACGACATGATGAATTCTTATTGTCATGTCTTTATGTTATAGAAGTTTTGGATTTAGTCATAAAAATCCAAGCTCCACAATACTTTGCTAACAAAGCCAAGACCAAAACCATGATAATTTCTTAGCACTATGACTTTGTATTTCAGAAAGTTTATCAATCATGGCCAAACTCACTACTATGACATTTGTGCTATAGAGGAAATCCAAAGAGATGACAAAGTTATGACCTCAATTTTGTATTATGACTTCAGCTTACAATATCACATGGATCTCTAAAGTATAAATACTATATGTAGAAAATAAGAAGAAAGAATAAGATTAGAGGGAAAACAATACATACAAGCCCTAAGAGATGCATCATCAATTAAGGGAAAATCCAAGGTGAACAAAAAACAATATCAATTGGAACAAGAGTTTTATGTTTAGAAAATAGAAACTAGTTTGGGAATGCATTGGAAACCGTATAATCCATGATATACCTTCCAAATTATTTCATATGATTTTATCCCAAATATTCGACTTAATTAAATTCTAGGGTTGGAAATGTATATATGTTGTGATGAATATTTGATTTTATGAGTTTATATTTATGTTAATATTATTATTTGAGATTGATGGATATGATTATAATTTATAATTGAAAATTAGAGTTTTCAAAAATAAATCAATTTATGCATGTTAGCTATGTCAAATGATGATATATAAGTTATGATATATACTCATATGACTTGAATAGAAGGAAGTGATAATTTTTTTAATCTTAACATATAATATAAACCAGCATGTACAAATTTAAAGTTAATGTATGTTAATAGTTGTGAACATGATGCCTATGAAGTCAAAAGTATGAAACATATTACAAATTAATTCATTATGTACTATCTAGAAGACCTAATCTTATAGTAATGTGAGGGTTAAGTATAATGTCTTACTTAGGAATTTCACCATAGTGTCAAAGTTATGTATTAGTCATGGAAGGAGATGATAGTTATGTCATAGAGAACATGCAAGTAGGGTAGACTTGTTTTGTGGTGATAGCCCTACAAATCATTTCTGCTTATTTGACTTTATTGGTTGAGCTTCATTAGAAGATGTATGTTTAATTATTGTGAGTATGATACTTATGAAGCTAAATGAATAAAATTAGTATCATATTATCTTAAGTCATTTAAATAATTATATGTTAGAGAATAGAAAGACATACTCAAAGAAATTATCAAGGATAATTAACATATTACCTAAAAGGATTAGATATGATAATGACCCTTGCATGAAACAACATATCTCATTGATATTGAAATACTAAGGGGAAAACTATGAGTAGATTATCCTTGGGTAATAATATTCCAATTTAATAGATATTTCTACAAAAATCTACTATCAATCCAACCAAACATGATATTGACCAAACATCAAGAAATATAATCACGCACAAATACATATATATTTTTGGCCAGCTCCTCGAATAGAAAGTACGTGTCCTCTAGTGACTTGTTCATTGTTCATTATAGAACCCAAGGCTATATTTACCATCCATATCATAAAGTTCATTATAGAACTATATTTTCATCCAAATTCAATATTTTATTCTGATGGAAGTTACATCCATTTAGATTTCTATTTTTTAAAATTAATATGAAATATGTCAATAGTTTTACGAGCTTGTTACTTTTGTTTTTAATTTATATATGAAGATTGTATAGTTATTTTAGATATGGGCATGTACTATTTTATCTTTTTCTTGTTTAATAGTGCTTTATGTGTGTGTGTGTGTGTGTAATCATGTATCATATATCAATTTTTCTATTAGAGTCCTTATTGTTGGATTTTAAATCCAAATTATTGGTTTTAAATCCCAAGAATTGGTGAGTGCGCCAATGCAATTGAACCATTTTGAATCTGAAAAAAATGCCTTGAGAATAGGATTCAAATGCCATACACTGACAATCTTTTTGGAATTATTCATCTCTTGTTGCTCACACTTCATGTCTTCTTCAATATCTCATAACATTCTTGAACCATTAATAAAAATTTCAAAGAGTTGCTCATTTTATTTTCATTTATTGATTTGAAGGCCATACTTAATTACTCACAAAGTGGCTTACTTTAAAAAAAATCAAAAAGTGGTCATCAATTAAGATTCTTGTGTTGGGTATGATAGGGACATATAAGCTAGAAAAAATTGTAGCCTCCCAATATATATGTATGAATTCATTTATATTTATAATAATTTACTCCGCTAAAAAAATTATTATTTTACTCGCTCATTAATTTATTCAAAATTATATTTCAAGCCCTTTGATATTTAATACTATTAATCTTTTCATGTAAAGATCATAGATACTTGTTAATTACAATAAATTAAAAACATTTTTTTAATCAACAACTGATTGTTCCCTTGAGACATTCCACTTAACTTAATTGATATGTCAACCTCTAATTAATGTGACATTGATTTCAATAATAATTACTATTCATCATATAATTAATATAGTCATCCAGGTTATTGGTCTATCAAGTTCTCACTCTTTGTGAATCAAAAAAAATTAATAATAAATATACAAGTTTATTAATTATCTCGAGATTAAGAGTAATAATATTCATAATAACCATGAGATATTAACTATATAGCGTGTTAGTATAAAATAATTACCTCAATTATGTCCCATTTAATACATACTAATGTATTGAAACAAAGAAGTTGAAACTTTATCATTCCCCATAGTAAAAATAGACCTATTGAAGTCTTCTCCTACAATCTTACTAATGATATCAAAAATTCCATTTAGACTGTGAAAAAATAACCTATATTCCACAAGAATTGATGATTTAATCTTTCATGCACAAGCCAAGCTCAACATACCAAATTATCTAATAAATAGAATTAAAGACACACATGCACATTATTTGAATGCAAATATAGCTAATTTAGATTCTCATAGAAATGAAAGTAACAAAATTTTATATGAAATAAAATAAATATTCATAATATTAAAATGACTTTTAGTATATATAACTCTAACACTTCTAAGGAAAAAATGCTTTAAGTATGCTTATGTTTTTTTTTTAATTTTGTTATTTATAATAAGTTTTTTTATTAATAAAATTCATTTAAGTTTTTATTTTATTTTAAAATGTTTATAAGTGCATGTAAATAATATTAATTCAGATATATGATGTCTAGTAATTTTTGTTAATATTTATTTATAAACTTAGAATACGACATTAATTTAAAAAATATGGAATCTAGTTGAGTCGGGGTGGCTTCATCTTGTATCCGAGCTAATATACTTTCAACCAAGGGAAGTAATTAAGTATGAAAAATTTTCATTTCTAGGGATTCAGGCTAGGCCTAGGCACTCATCCTCTATTTTTGGTGAAGCCCAACTATCTAGATGTACTCATTAGCGAGTATTGTAGCCATCTAGTCTATTCCAAGGCCACAAATTCTATAAGGCATGCACACACATGCACAATTTTTTTAGGGGAAGTTTTAAATAGATAGTTAATTAGAAAATAAATATGAATAAGGTACTAAAAAATGGTATTATATCAGTCAGTATACTTGAAAAAAAAATTATTATGATTAAGGAACTAAAGTGATGAGTACTACCTTAATTTTACTCTTAAGATAGAACCTACAGTATATTAAGGTAGTATCTATCGTAAAATTTCAAATTAACTACTTGAAACATACTTCTCCATTTTTTTTTATTCAAATACCACACGTCCTAATACAGACACTCAATATTCCATAATCTTTACTTACGTATTCACTTATCAAGAATCTGCAATATATATCCACACAAACACACCCCATTTTTTTCATACATACGACTAAACACATTCAACCATTTCACTTCATTATTATTTCCTTTATATACTTGCTTCTTTTTTTGCTATTTAAACTATCTTGTATCTATTTGGGCATATAAATCTTTTATAAAGTGAAATACTCTAATGGTTACATTGTTTCATGTCTTGTTGTGTATATATGATATTTTCTTCATAAAAAATCATCATTTCTTTTTATTAATGACATGCCCAAACTTCATGACTATAATTTCTTATAAATTTGCTTTTATTTATATGGAAATGGAGACTAAAAGAAAGATTGCTAACTATTTTAGTTTCTTCCAACTTGGTATGACATTCAAGATTTCTTTTCAATGGATTTAATCCCCTGTTATGGGGCTGGGACTTTAATATGACCTTCTAAAAACCCATATTTTAAAAATTAACTTAAGAAATGGTTTCAAATTATTTCAATTCCAACCTTTTTTTCTTCAAGAAAAATAATAAAACCTTGGTTACTATAGTTTTCAAAAATAATGATTTTCTTTGTGGGTTTCTTTTGCTTTAAACCAATTGGTTTTCTAGAAATTAATTGAGGTTTTTCTTTTCCAAATTTCCAAAAACGTATTTTTGTTTTTTTAATATCAAATGTTTTTAATCTTGTTGCAAAACTCGTTTTACTATTAAAGTTTTTGGTTTCTTATTTTAATGGTCTTAAAGTAATTGTTTTTTTTTGTTTTAGTTTTATTCTAAATCAATTGATTTTCTTGATAGTCTTTCAACTAATTAATTTTTTTTTATAAAGTTCTTTCTTTTGTCTCATAATTACACATTATTTTTCTTTAAGAATTTCTTTCGTTAGACATACTGCTATAGTCATAATTTTTTGGGAATGAAAAATTCCAAAAATCTAAATCATTTTTTTAGTATTTTTTTCCATAAAATTAGAGTATTACAAGAAATTCTTATATACATTATATGTTCAAGAAAATGAAGTTTTTCTAGTTGAAGTCTTGGTTGTAGTCTTTAAGCCTGAACAACCCCAAACACTTCATCAACACATTTTGTTTTTCAAATTTTATTTAAGTCATTGAGCATCTATTTCAAGACACAATTATTGGTAATACTAATCCAATACAAAAATGAAAAAACTAATTAAAAGTGTTTTGAATATTGAAATAGACAGAGTTATTTCATCTTGTTATTAGCATATAAGAAAGTGACAAATAATTTTTGGTAAGATAAATTTTGTATAATTAGCATTTATAATTGATGTTAGAAAATAAAAAGGATTGTAGACTTTATAATTAGCATTTATAATTAGCATTTATAATTGACAAATAAAAGTGTTTTTTCCTCATATAGTTTTGGGCATCAATTGAATGCTATTATTCCAAACAAGAATACTCTATGAGTAAATAAAAAATTGCCTAAAAAATAGAATATATCTTTAAAAAAGGATTGCATACTTTATATTGTGGATGTTTTCCATGGGATATTGGCATTGTCTTGACACTCACAACAAATTCACAAGTATTTGATTTCTTTTTTTTAAAGGCTATGCCAAAAAAATGCATCTCAATGATTTTAGAATCAATGATTTTCCTAAAAGTAATTTTCACATGATTCTTTAGTTTTATTTTTCTAAGATTGTCTGGTTTTTCCTTGCCAAGAAAATACAAGAGAGGAAATAAGCTACCATGGAGGATAAGATCCTATTCTACTTGAGATAATTTGAACACAACCATTCTATTTATTTCTAATTGATTTTAAGTTCTCTTATCATTAAATACATTAGATAAGTGTCATCCACGCATCCTCCTATTGAACAAACATTGCCTCTTCATTGATTTTTGATATATAGTTGATTATTGTATAAGCTATATTGGACGACCTTGAAGAGCACCAAGTCCTTTGAAGTTCCATGTAGAACTAAAATGTGCATTCAAAGTTTTTGGCCGTGCCAATTATTTGATCTCCTAGGAGCTAAAAATTATTTTGTTCTTGAATAAATTCTAGCTTATGCCATATACTTAAATAGGGTCTCCACCAAAAAAGCTTTTGAAAGTCATGAGAGCTTGCTTACATATCTTTTGACATTGTTGAATACTTTATCACATTCTTTTACCCATTATAACAACTTTGTTCATCTTTGAATATCACTTAAAAAATAGGTTAGTAGTCACAACAAATTTTATTAACAATTCATAAACCAAGAGAATTTTATTAATGGTCAATTATTCCCATTTCAAATTAATTTCTAGAAAGCCTTATTTGAAATAGTTACATGGTTCATATTCCATTGCATTTATTTTAGTCAGACGAGATATATTAACAATAATGCATGCTTATTTTAGTTATAAAAAGTATTTTGCTCCCTATTTAGATAATGGAAAAGAATTCAATTGTATGTTGAATAGACATCCATTAAGCAAAGAAGTTAATGTCAAACAAGACCATCTTTCATTACATGTTCTCCACTTACCATTTTTTTTATGGATGGATATTGATTTTGAGATCTAGTTAAGATAATATTCATCCATGATAGAAATATTCTTAATTTTGCTATCGACTTCTTTTCTTAATACATCATGTATATTTTTTGAATTTAAAGGTCAATATTTTTCTTTTTTTTTCGAGAAACATTTGTTGGATTTACTAAATTTTAAAAAATAATTTTCAACATATTTAGCCCTGACAAAAACTACCTACACATCTCAACCACAATAAGAATCAATGCTTTATAGTTCATAGTATTAGCATAGTGGATTTCATAAACCTAGCTAATGTCCCATAAATTTAATTAACTAGCTATTTGGAAACATCTTGCTATGTGTGATGACTTTACTTTGATGCCAAAAATTCAATGGTTCTTAGCACAATATCAAAAGCTCATTGGGCGCGTGTGTATATCTAATAGAATTTGATAAGTATGTGAGGCATATAAGTAATATAGTGAAAATAAGGAGTTTTGTATGGAAATAATGCATTTAAAATAAAAAATTCAAAATTTAAGTTAGTTTCAAAAATATGCCCAAATTAGTGAGTCTGGAAACAACATGGCAATGTCTATCATTGTGAACGGCTGTCATTGTGAACGGTGGTCATTGCCACGCAATTGATTTTTTAAAATTAGAAACTGACCTTGTGAATGCCAGTTATTGAAAACACCATTATCATTATCTCAAATCACCCCTCACCCCTTGCCCATCTACCCCCGCCCATCTCCCCTCGCCTGTCTACCTCACATCTCGCCCCTCTCTTCTCACCCCTCTCTCCCCCCCATCTCCGAGAGCTCATTTGCAGAGCTCCATCGAGCTCGACAGAGCTCCTCGTGGAGGTCCATCGAGCTCCACGTCGAGCTAGATGGAGCTCGACTAGCTCTTTCATGGAGCTCCAGCGAGCTCGACATGGAGCTCCCTGGAGCTTGCTAGAGCTCCATCATGGAGCTCGATGGAACTCCATGAGGAAGCTTGTCAAGCTCCACTTCGAGCTCGCTAGAGCTCGATGAGCTCCTTCTCGGAGCTGTGGAGTTCTGTCGAGCTTCACGTCGAGATCTAGTGAGCTCAATGGAGCTCCACGAAGGATCTCTTAGAGACGTTCGGGGGGATAGGGGTGGGAAATGAGGGGCGAGAGGTGAGGGCAGACGAGTGAGGAAAGATGGGCGAGGGTAGAGGGGCCAGGGGGCAAGGGGCGAGGTGAGAGGGGGCGAGGGAGCGAGGGGCGAGGGGTGGGGGGGGCAGAGGGCGAGGGGTGAGCTGAGATAACGATAATGGTGTTTTCAATTGTTTGCATTCACAATGTCAGCTTCTGATTTTAAAGAATCAACAGCGTGGCAATGGCCACCGTTCACAATAATAGGCATTGTCACACTTTTTCCATATGCACTAGTTTTGACATATTTTTGAAGCCAGCCTTAAATTTTGGATTTTTTTTAAATACATTATTTCTGTACAAAATTCAAATATAAGTTCATTTATCAATCTCATATGAATTTTTATAATAATTTAATCAAGTAAGAGTAAATTAACTAACTACTCAAGTTGAGATGGTATATTTAACTCTTAGATGGATACTTAGATTCTAAGGTTGATTTATTTTCTTGTATATGATAAAGTTTTCATTAGTGTTGTGGCAATATCATACTAGTTTGCTGCACGAAAATAGGATGATGTCGGATCTATCATGCCTTATTAGCAGTCAAAAGGTTATCTTTTATAGGCTATCACTATCATGAATGGTTCTCTTGTGGTCATGCCTTTGGCATACTTATCACATATCCGAAAGCTATACATTTACCTACTCAGTAGCTATCCTCTAATCATATGCCTTTCGGGCAATATGTCAACTACCCTTGATGATTACTTGAACTATGCATCTTTATTCTCTTGCCACAATTATCATGAATAACATGTAACGATGTGATCATAATTATGTTTATGCTTTGATCTTCATTAACATCATACTTACATCAATCAACATGTCACCTTAATAATTCAAACTTTGGACATCTTACAATAGAAAAATAATTCTAGATCTATTATTTCCTATCGATTAATATCTCTATACATATGTCTCATGACTCACATATCATGGTCTATCACTTCTTATTGATACCTACCTTGCGCATGTGTCCCATTGATTGCCTATTATTATCTACCATAGCCAATATGCACCAATCCATTAGATGGTGAAATCCAAAATTGACATTCTAATTAATATTTATAGTCATTAATATTTAATGCATAACAAACCACAAGTATTCATTATACAATTAAATTTATCATGCACAATTATATAAGCCAAACATTTATATTTGGTATCAGAGCTTACATTTAGTATCAAAGCTTACATATGGTTTTAGAGTCATGGTAAGGTTTCAAAGTTATATGTTTGGTTATAGAGCCTAGTTTGAGTATGAATCTAAGAATGACAAATTTGGTGACATACATGGTTGAGATCAAGAAATTTTCAAAGTAGGGCTTCAAATTGTAAAAGTTAAATATAAAGGATCTAATAGTTGATAGCGATTATTGGTCCACAATAAGACCAAAAACTATTAGTAAGCAATCATAGATAAGAGATGGCATCTATTAAGGTTTTCAAATAAAACAAGTTGTATTAGAGAGATCGAGGTTTTATTGATTGTATTTATAGATAAAATATTGGTAAATATTTTAAGTGAAAATTTGACATTACAAGAAAAATATAATTTAGCTAGGGACAATTCCCTAGCTAAATGGGCATTTTCCGTCGCTAAACGGAATATAGCGACGGATTACCGAAAGATCAGTTCACTATCTAATGTGCTTCTTCTAAAATTTAGCCACAGATAGTGTTCCTAGCTAAAAACTTAGCGATGGAAAAATTCCTTGCTAAAAAAGATAAATTTCCTAGTTAAATTTGTAAGATAAATGAGATTTTCCATTGCTAATTGAAAATAATGACGGATGATTCCCTAGCTAAAGTGCTGGTCTATAAATTTTAGCGACGGATATCATGCCTAGCTAAATAAATTTAGCGACGGATTTTCAATTGCTAATTTTAATATTTCCCAAGCTAAATTAGCAAGAAATTTTTCCCTTATTAATTTAGCAAGTGATTTTTCCCTAGATATTTTAATTTCAAAATTAATTTCAGAATTTAAATTATTTTAAAATTGTTTAATTAAATAATTTAATATTTTTATATTAAATTGAATAAAAATTGAAACTATAAATAATTTATAATAAACAAAAAATAAAATCATTTAATATCTTATTCTAATTCAATATTTTATATAATTGAAACAAAAAAATAATAAAATTTTATTTCATCTTATTCATCAATGTATCTACCGATATTGTATAAATTATAATATATCCATTCATTGACGTTGCTTTCTCTCTCTCAACTCATCCGATCATCATTTTTCTACTGCGACAAAGCTGTCCAAGTCACGGCACGTAATATCTAGAGAAAAATCTAATCACTTATAGAAGCTTTGTATGAAGAACAGTGCAGTATCATATCTGTAAGAAATTTAAACCACTCAATCAAATTAAAAAAAAGTTATGTTTTGATACATATATAATCCTGTAGAATATATGTAAATATATACTAGTATTTCACTCATACATATATTACTGTAGTATATGTACATAAAAAGAACAGTATTATGTGTACATATAAACTTAGTACAAATATATTCCGTATATATGTACATAAAATCTAGTAGTATTATATGTACATATATACTGACTTTATTCGTACGTATATACCTCATTTGGTGCTGTTGCTACTACTCTCGCTGCCACTCCTGCCAATACTGCCGTTGCCGCTATCCCTGCCAATACCACTGCTGCTGTCGCCGCTGCCACCACCGCCATTGCTGCCGCTGCCACCGCCGCTGCCACTGCCACCTCTACCCCCGCTGCCAGTGCTGCTGCCGCATGTTGCCGCTGCCGCTACCACTGCTGTAGCCCCCACAGCTACCACCACCACCACCTCCTCCACCACTTTCGCTGTTGTCGCTTTCGTCACCGCTGCCACCCCCACTGCTATTGCTATTGATAATAGGCTTATACATACCTATAATAGGCTAAAACTCTACACAAAATATTCGGAGACACACAAACATTGTCACAGATATATAAAACAGTTATTATAGACATGAACAAATACAAATTAAAATTAATTATCATATAGCTTTAAAAATAAAATTTAATTAAATAATTTAATATGTTTATATTAAATTTAATAAAAACAGAAACAATAAATGAAAATTGTAAATCAAAAAAAAAATTCTTTGATAACTTATTCTAATATAATATTTTAAATAACTAAACCTAAAATAACAAAAATTATATTACATCTTAGTGATCAATGTATCTACTGACTATGCATAAAGTATAATCTATCAATGCATTAACGTTGTTTTCTCTCCCTCTACTCCTCCGATCACCAACTTTCTACTGCAAAAAAGTTGTCCGAGTCATGGTGCTTCATGTCTGTTGAAAAATCCCTTCGCTTATACAAGCTTCTTATGGGAAACAATGTGATACCACATCTGTAAGAAATTCAAACCACTAAATCAAATCAAAATAAAGTAAAAAAAAACTATGTTTTGATAAATATATAATTCTGCAGCAAAAATGTACATATATACTAGCATTTCACTCATATATATATTACTGTAATATTTATACATATAAATTATAGTATTATGCATACATATATATCGAGTACATATATACTCAGTATATATGTACATAAAATACTGCAAAATTATATGTACGTATATATTGACTATATACGTACGTATATACAACATTTGTTGTAGTTCCTGCTTCTCCCATTGTCACCGTCACCCCTGTCGCTACTGCCACTGTCACTTTGGCTGCTACCGATGCAGCCACGGCTACTGCTGCTGCCTCCGCTGCCACCACTGCTGCTACTGTCGCTGTAGTAGTTGCTGCCGTTGCTACTGCCGCCGCCGCTGCAGCCTCTACTACTACTGATACCACCGCTGCCACCATTGTCGCTGATGCTGCCGCTTCCTCCGCTGCCTCCGCTGACTTCATTGCAGCCACTGCCGAGCATGCCGCTACTTCTGCTATGGCCATTGTCGCTGCCGTCGCTACCGCTTATGGCGCCACTACCACTGCTGCCATCGCTGCCGCAGCTACCTTTACTGATAATAGGCTTTTACATACCTATAATATGCTAAAACTCTACCCAAAAAATTTGTAAAAACACAAATATATTTACATATATGTATATAGTTATTATAGACATGAACAAACAAAAATTACAATTGATTGTCATACAGTTTCAACAAAAAATTAATTAAATAATTTAATATTTTTAAATAAAATTTAATAAAAATAGAAACTATAAATGAAAATTTTAAATTAAACAAGAAAATTCATTTAATAACTTATTCTAATACAATATTTTAAATAACTAAAACAATAAAATAATAAAAATTATATTAAATCTTTTTAATCAATATATCTACTGACTGTGCATAAAGTATAATCTATTAATGCATTGACATTGCTTTCTCTCCCCCTACTCCTCTGATCACCAACTTTTCGCTGCAAAAATATTGTCCGAGTAACGGTGCATCTGGTTTGTTGAAATATGTCTTCACTTATGCAAGCTTCATATCGGAAACAATGTGGTACCTTATCTGTATAAAATTTAAACCACCAAATAAAATCATAATAAATAAAAAAAAAACTATGTTTTGATAAATATATATTGCTGCAGTAAAAATGTACATATATACTAGTATTTCACTCGTACATATATTACTATAGTCTATGTACATATAAACTATAGTATTATGCATACATATATATTGAGTACATTTATACTCAGCATATATGTACATAAAATACTATAGTATTGTATGTACTTATATACTGACTATATACGTACGTATATACAAGATTTGTTGCCATTGCTGCTGTTGCACCTCTTGCCGCTGCCGCTACCACTGCCGTTGCCAATGCCGCTGTCGTTGCCGGTGTTGCCGCTGCCGCCCCCGCCTTCTTCGCTGCTTCCGTTGGTGTCACTACTACCGCTGATGCCGATGTTGCTGGTGCTACTACCATTGCCGCTTCCACTACCGTCGCTGCCACTGCTACCGCCGCTACCACTTCAGCTTCCGCCGTTGCCGTCGCTACCGTCACTGTTGCTGCTGAAAATAGGATTTTACATACCTATAATAAGCTAAAACTCTACCCAAAAAATTTAGAGACACAAAAACATACTCACAGATATATAAAAACAAATATTATAGACATGAACAAACACAAATTAAAGTTGATTATCATACAGCTTTAGCAAAAATCCAAAAGATGTCTAGCAATTATGTTTAGAGATAAAGAGAGGGCAAAAATAAAATGTTTTTAGAATAATAAAGATAAGACAAGCTAGCCCTCTTTTTGATAAAGCTGAAATCGGTAAATATGGGACTCAAGCATTGGAACGACCATGGTAATGTCTGAATTCTTTGAATTAGAATTTTATATTCTGTGTAACATAATGTGTCCTGCAATGATTCATAATATGTTTAATCAGAAAAGCAAAGAATAAAACTAGAATAAAAAAATTGAAACCTGCAAAAAAATATCACAATTATTTGCTGCACAGACAAAAATAAATAACAGTTCAGAAATAATTCTCATACTCAATCATCCTTATATTTTATTGGGAATGCTAGCCTCTCCTGCGAGGATTCGCAGCTGGATCTCGGAATGCTATCTGTTGTGCCAATGCCGCTAAATGTGACTCCATATAAGATATCTGCTGTTGCATTACTTTTTTAATTTATTTAATTTCTTGCATTTCTTCCATCAAATTTGTTATCTACTCGTTATTCTTTTTCATTTTGGTCTCCATATCTACAATATGTTCATTTGTTTCCAGTGCTTGTTGTTCAACCACCTCATCCACCATTGCTGAGACAAATGAATTAGAAGCACAAATGCTACAACGAAATGTCACTCCCTTAGAGCCGATTCCGTGCACTCGCTGCTACTTTCGACCTCCTATTGTCTCCAAATAAATATGATCATAGTCAATTGATTAAAGATCTATAGAACACTCAACTTGTTGATGAGCAGCTATCACACGTATTCTAGATAAAATAGATTAAAGATCATATTGCTACTTTCCTCCATTAGGTCTAGAGATAAAATAGAAAAAAAAACTATTCTAGATTTACAAAAAATAAAATAAATATTTTGCTTTCAAAATAATTTTCATAATGTATGTAGTTTTATAAAATCTAATTAATATAACAATTTCTTACAGTAATCATCTGAGACTTGTTGTCAACATACTGACCATCCACTTTATTCACATGCATATTCCTGAAAATCTCATAAAAATTTGGATCTCAACCTAATTCTCCAGCCTAGAATATATTTTTATTAAGTCATAAAAAAACAAATGATAAAAAAATTTAACAAAATTAATAAAACCATGCAGAGATTTTATTTATTGGACTATTAGGACAACCAGTAAATATAGAAATGTTTAGAATTTTAAATTTGTACCAAATCTCGAGCGTGCTCCATTCTCGACTTTGAACCTTAGCATGTCGACAGATTCTTGTACCTAGCCCAACTACCTCACTTCGTCATTTTTTGCTGGCAATATCTGATTTTTTCTTCACATCTAGCTCCTCCCAATAATTAAGCCACTTGGGCCAGTCTTCCTCGGATATAAAATTAGGCATTTCATTTTCTTTAATTTATGGACAAAATCAGAATACCGTTGAGTAGCTTTGATCTTTCATAATGACTTTATCTTTCTATCAAATTTGGGTGCCCATATGCACTGATTATATAAATAGAAAAATGAGAAAAGAATTTTTATTAACAACAAGAACATAATTATTTACTGCTTGAATAATAACCAACATAAAAGTTAAGTAATTAGATAATTATTTTTCAATTCTTTTGTTTTGTTATTTCTACCTGAACGTCATTAAAATATGACTCTTTTGTCGATTCAGAAACTTTCTTTCAGGAGAAAGCTTTAGAATCAGTCATTTTCTTGAAAGCCTTTGTAATTATAGTTGAACACTTGTGAGATGGAATAAAATTGTATACATAAATAAATAATTTTGAAAAAAAGCAAATCATAATGATATAAAAAAACCACTGATAGTTATATCAAATTTTTTTTTTCAAGTTATTTTTACATATTTCTTTTACCTCTCATCCATACTCTCAATTTCTAACTTTACACTGATTACAGAGGAAGGCACAACATTTGATGAAGTCGTTGGTATTTTAAATGGGGGAACAATCAGTGTAAAATGTGGTATAGAAGATAGAGATGGATCAAAAGTTTGTGTAGGAAGCACAATGGATGGTGGGCTTACATCTGATTAAGTTGATAGTAGAGGTCTCAATGATGGTGATGGTGATATAAATGGAGATGTTGATTGTGATGTTGAAGTCTAGATATGGTGGCTATGAGATGGTACTGATTCTGCAACATGAGATAACATACTAGATGAATTTGGTTCATTTCTGTGTCCACATCCACCTCTACCACGGCCATGTCCTTTAGGCACCATCTGCTGTACAAAATAAAACATAGAACAAAAAATAGGGATATAATAAACAAGCATGCATTTTCAAATAAAACACACTGATAGATTTCAACATAATATAAAAAGTCTTTGATAGTTTAGATTTATAATAAAATTATAACAATTTAATTATTAGCATCACTATCATCCTCCAATGGATCTTCTGATATTTCGTCTGATTCCGATAGAAGTTCGAACTCATCTTCAGATAGAAATTGATCATCTTTAATTTCTATTGTGCTACCATTTGAGTCACATAAAATTTCTGAATCTTTATCTACATTCATATGCTCAATATTATTTATGTCATCTTTTTGGAATGCCGGTGTAATTTCTAAGTCTGTACTTCTTTGTTGCGATGTTGGTACTTCAAATTTTGATCAAGCTTTGATTTTGCAAATCGCCCACCAATCTATCTTATCACGAGATAAACTCGGATATGTACAATAATATACCTGAGTGGCTTGAACTACCATAATAAATGGCTCATATCAATTATATCTATATTTATGGTTAACATCCACTAGCTTATAATCCAAATGAATCTTTGTGCCCATATTTCGTGTAGGATCAAACCACTCGCACTTAAATATACAATACTATTATTTTTAAGTTAAGGATACTTCAACTCAATAACTTCTTTGAGTTGACAATAATAATCAATCTCATCTGCACTATAACCTGAGCCTTTAATGCATACGCCACTATTGATTGTTATTTTAAAAGAACCATGCCTGATTATGTGAAATTTATATCCATTAACAAAATACCCAGGATAGATTGTCACATATCTAAATGAGCCTTTATTAATTTTTGAATGAAAATATTTGAATCTCTATTTGAAGGATCAATTGCCCGTGACATAAATTAAAAAAATGATATTAACAAATAAAAGATACTAATGAATTAAATAATTCAAAAATATAAAACTTAATTATACTCATAATTTTTTAACCAATTCGTAAATTCAGTTTCTGGCATATAATCGACATCATTGTTGGAAATTACTGGATGCCTATATTTTAACTGTTCAACATAAATACTGCACAAAAAATAAAAAGAAAGAAAAAAATGTATATCAATTTTTAATAATTCCTATTAAAAATAAAATTAAACTATGATTAAACATGCAATTATTTTGAGCATACATACTCAATATATGGTGCAACCTCCTCACAATTAAGTAAAACGTAGCTCCGGGTTGCTTTGTACACTTCATCTGTCATACATCTTTTCATTGCTCTTCCAAAAGCTCTTCCAGGGTGCTTAAAGATAGATAGTTTGTCCACAGAATCATCTTCTACCATCACATGACCTTCATAATTCTGCTGCACATTTTTATTCTTTGTATTGACATGATCCTCAAAATAAAAAGAACAAGATGATGATGCCTCTTCTACTAAATATGCATTGCAAATCGAACCTTCAACTTTTTCCTTATTTATAACATTCAATTTCAACTTATGAGGATACCTACATCCATAATATTAGGTTTCAATTAGATTAAATTACAATAATACTTAAAGTACTAAATAATAAAACACATCAAATTACATGTATTTACCCCTCAAAAGGATCATCCACCTAAACTGCACTGACCCTGCAATCCTTGCTTCATATGCCAAATGGACCGGCAAATGCTCCATCGAGCCAAAAAAACTCAGTGGGAATATCCGTTCAAGTTTAGAAATAATAAGTGGAATGTCATTCTCTAGCTTCACCATGTCATCTATTTTGATTGTGGTTGCAATTAGCTATTTGAAAAACAAACAAAATTCTGTAAGGACCTTCCAAACACTCAGTGGAAGTAATTCACGGAATGCAATTGGTATTAATCTCTGCATAAATACATGACAATCATGACTTTTCATTCAAAATAACTTAAGATTCTTCATATCCATGTATCTACCCATATTTGACACATATCCATCCGAGAATTTCAAATTTTTAATCCATTCAAATAATATCTATCTTGCCTTCTATAGTTATACACATTTAGTTAAACATTATGCTGTATGTTCTTATATATATAATTATTAATATAGTTACATGTGGTTATACATATAGTTACATATATGGTTTAAACTTATTTTTTTACATGTATGTATATATATATTTGCATATGATTTCATATATTTATACATATAGCTATTTATAGGCATGGATATACTAAAAGACAATTTTTATACTAATATATAAAAATGTATATTAAATACATGTTGTTAATTTATATATATATATATATATATTGTTATGTATAAAGTTTTTATAGTTATACATATAGTAAGATATAATTATTTATAGTTATATGTTATCATACATATAATATGTATAGTTATAAAAATTTATATATCATTAAACATTTAGTTATATATATATATATATTCATATGAGTAGTTATATTTAGTTATACATAACTACATACATTGTTATAAACAAATATATAGATTTACATATATGTATACATATATGTATAAATAGTTAAAAATATAGTTATATTTAATTATACAAAATTTTATTTAGTTTTATAAATATTTATATATAGTTATACACATATAATTAAACATAATGTTTTATGTTTTAATACATATAATTATAAATATAGTTACATGTGGTTATACATTTAGCTACACATATAGATATACTTATGTTTATACATGCAGGTATATATAGTTATTCATATAATTTATATATTTATACATATAGATATGTATAGGTATAGATATAGTAAAATACATTTTTATATACTAATATATACAAATGTATATTAATATAAGATGTAAATTATATATTTAAATATAGTCATGTATAAAGCTGTTATAGTTATATATATAATAAGATACAATTATTTATAGTTATATGTTATTATACATTTAGTATATATAACTATTAATATTTTTATATATTTAAATATATAGTTATATATAAATATATTCATACAGATAGATATACATAAATATATAAAGTTATCAATAAATATATAGATTTACATATATGTATACATAGTTATAAATATAGGTATATTTAATGTTGTAGAGTGTTATATAATAATACAAATAATTATAAATAGTTATACAAATATTTATACATAGTTATATACATATAGTTAAATATAATGTTGTATGTTATTATACATGTAATTAAAAATATAGTTATATGTGGGTATACATATAGTTACAAAAATAATCATAATTCTAAATACTTAAAATAATCAAATCCTACTTGCGTTATCATGATAAAGATTTTCTAATCGAAGATTTTTAAAATGTTATTAGTTGGATGGTTGGTGACATCCTTAAATGGGTGTAAGCCATGGGTTTGAACCTATCATTGTTCTTTGAAGAAGTATATTTTGGTAAACTCTATGAGAAACAAAAATTGATTTTTGAATTCTGAAACTATTATTTTAAATTAAATTTTTAAAAACTTCTGTGAGATAAACAAGGTTGATACATTTCGGTGCAAAAAAAGTGGATAAAAGTTATGATGTTATAGGAAAAAATGTTAAGGGGAACCAAGATGAAAATAATTATGTTTTATTACTATTTTTAATTTTAATATAACATTTGGGGACCCAAATCCAAAATATTTATGATTTGGGTCTTCCAAATTCTTATACTGATAATTACCTTCATTTATTCATACGGAATGCATATACTCAAGTATGCATATGAGTTTATTCAGAAACTCATTTTTTCATAAACAAAATCATATGCATATGGAGTTCATAAATACTCTATATGCATAAACATATGCATAAACTTGTTTTTGCATGCGGAGTAAGCTGAATCGAGTTTATGCATAATGTTTTTTTTTAATTATACTGGGATAATTATGAGTATCCGAATTTAGGTACTAAAATATAACCCAAATCATAGATTTTTTTTTGAATTCCATAACATAATTATCCATTAAGTGTGTGTGTGTGTGTGTGTGTGTGTGTGTGTGTGTGTAGATTAAAGATGAAAATATTAAGTATTATTATTATTAGTGTTGTGGATGAATTTCTTTTTTTTTTTTTTGCAAAGTTAGATAAAAGTTAGTGATGTTTTGGAAGCAACAAAATATAAAGAATAGTACTTTTAATATCAAGAAAATCTATTTAATTAAATTTTAAAATTGAACTAATTTAAGAAAATACTTCTCAGAGCAATATTCCTACCTTTTAGTGGTATAAATGCATAATATTAAATTTTTGTTGTTATTTTGTTTTGTAATTTAAGAGATGCAAGCCTAATCATTTTTTCTATTTGAAGATTAGAATGATTTGGATTTCTTGTTATGCATTTAATTGCTACTTAAGAGCTCTAAGGCTACTCTAATTTCTTCATCATCTTAAACTTTTTCTCCTTCTCTTACTGCTTCTTCTTCATCTTCTTCTACTTCTTCTTCTTGTACTTCTACTACCACAAAAGAGTATCTACTTTCAAATGAGAATGCTCATTTATAGATGAGTTTATATTTCTCTTTGCTTTATCATTAACATGGTCTATAGTATATTCCATTATACTTTTTTATTAATCAAAGATAAAAGTATAAATTATAGTTCAATTGAGAAAACTTACTAATAGATGAGTATCTAATTGTAATTAGAGTATAAAGGGTAGATTAATTACCAATTGTGCAAGATTAATAATAGATGAGAATTAACTTGCAACATTTAGGAATCCATTTGTTAGGGTATATGTTTGAGTGGTTGATTTGTCATTGTTGACAACTTCCTTGATTTTATAGAGCATAGTGATATAAGTATCTCACACATCAACCATGATACAACATCAATATACATTTTTTTACAAGGTAAATGGTCTTGAGGTGGGTACTATATGTTCTACAATTCATCTCCATTGGAGAAACTAAGGTCTTGAAACACTATGTTCTCCTTTGATGATAATATTTTCTCTATGACAAGATTAATCAATCAAAAAGTTTGGTTACCTAACACCAACAAATCAATAGAGCAAGCAAAGACATGAATATTCAATTGATATGACTTCCAATCTCAAAAGATTATCAAAGATAACCATCAATGGGTTTCAAACATATTTGAAAAATATTATAGCTCAAATACCAAACCAGATAATTAAATATGATAATTTTGAATTAAATCACAAAATTATTTTTCATTTTCCCAAACTATACTTAATAGAGCTGAATTAATAAATAGAAAAAATAAATATAAATATTCACATGATTTTTATTACACTCACAAACTCACACCACACTACAAAAATTATGAACAGATAAACCAAAATGGCTTTTCTGGATTTTTCAGAAATGATATTAAATGCATAGCACATAGTTATTTTAATTATGTAAAAATTATTAAACACATTTACACGCTACCATAAAATAAACGAACACAATAAAAAACTTACACTATCAAGAAATACACTGCTAAAAAACTTACCATAAATAACACAAACTATGATCATACACACACTCTCATTTTATCATTCATAAAATAGCAATATACAGATTAAAACTATTTGTTTTTGAATAATTTTTCTAGAAAATTTATTTTTTTAGATTCAATAGAATCAATTTTTTGTGCTCTTCATGCAATATAAATAATAAATCAAGAACATATGCATTTTCGTTTCGTGCTCCTCACTCAAGAACACCCGCGAACAAAAACATAAGCAAATTGCCATGAAAAATTGAAGTTGAGCACACCCAAAACAAACTAAATTTAAATATAAATATTTATAACCATAATAGAAAAAAGATACCAGCAAACTATAGCATCAAAATCACTCAAACCATGATAAAGAAGTTCACCCACTTGAAACTTACAGGCCCAAACAATGCATAACAATTTTTTCCTTTCACATCTATGGTAATAAAAAAAATGATAGATATAGTTATGTTTAAATAGTTTATGTATACTGTTTTTATAGTTATATATATATAGTTATGTTTAAACACTCTTATTTAAAGCATACTTATATTTATGTATACTATTTTTGTATATAGTATGTAGTTATTTATATTGAACAAGTTATTAATTCGGCATACCTACTGTGCACCATCAAAATTCACACAATGACAACACATTATATCACAAATACATGAAGTATGTATATGATTAAGTATATATACACAATCCAAGAATATCACGGTGAATAAAGGAGAAGAATTTCAGAAACAATAAAAAACAGAATCAATATGCATAAGCTTAATCAAGTTAATCGATGAAGAATAAAATATTTAGAACATACCTCAATTCAAATAATTTTTTTTTAAAACCTCGAATATATGTTGAAGCGTTGGTGTCGAGGGATGGATGGCCGAATGCGGAGGTTTGCATCATTTGTTCTAGAAGAAAATTACGTCTCGACGTGAATGTAAATATTAGTAAATTTTGTATATTTTTAATTATTAAAACATTAAATAAACAGTATATATATATATATATATATAATCAAAAAGACTAATTAATTTTATTTACTATCAAAATTTTTTCAACAAAATTAATGTGCATGTAGCAAGGTACAAATGAAAAATAAACACCTTAAACTTTTTATTATAATATTAATTAAACAATAGATATATAAACAATTTTACAAAATTTATTTAGCCTTGTAAAAAAATATCAGATAGGTACAAAATTAATAAACTCTATATAATAAGACATGAATGAAAAGATGATTTGTCTTCTAGTCACTCGCCTAAGTTATATAATACTATTAATGTTAAAAAATATATAAAAATTTATATTTTATGGTTATAAAATTTTAAGAATTCATATTAATTATTACGAAGATAATATGAAATAATTTTAAAGGCATAAAATTTCATATTATTTGATATCATTAATAATTTTTAAAATTCAATAAATTACTTAAAGTGAGAAGATAATTAAAATAAGTTATATTTATTATTTTAATAAAAACTTAAAGATAAAAGCTAATTATAAAAATCTTACTCAATTGTTTAATTCATCTAAATTTTTGTAAGAGCAAACATTTATGTACTTATTTATAAATATTAATTTATTTTCTTTTAACTTTATTAAAAAATGATATTTTTATTATATTTCAAGATTTTCTAATTTTGTATTGTTTATTTATTTAAAAGTTTTCTATAATAATAATTTTTTTTACTTATAATAATATTAATTTTTACTAGTTTATTTGTCAATTTAGATAATTTTGAAAATATTTTCTATTTTATTATACAATGAATTAATTTACATTTATATTAGTAGAAATTTTAATATATGTTAATTTAATTTTTAAAATATAGAAAAAAAATATTATTCTTATTGAATTTATTATTTAATGTTACTTTAAATACAAATTTTTAAGTTTCTTATTTTCAAATTTTAGAAAATTTTTTTGTAAAATATAATAAAAAATTAATACATCATTAAATTGTTAATTTAGACCTTATTAATATATATATATATATATATATTTGTTTATTGTATTTTTATATTTTTTAAATTATTTATTTATAATATAATTTTTTTATGATTTTACGAGGAGAATGTGTGTTTCAAGGATTGCTCATCTATAGACCAATAACATACATTTAATAAACAAAATTAAATAAAATATTATAACAAATAATAAATAAAAAAAATTATATAATTAAATATTAGCTAGAGAAATATCATCGCTTAATCAATAGCTAAATTACGGATTTTATAAGCTAGGGAAAATTCATCGTTATATTACGGATTTTATTAGCTCGAAAAAATTCGTCGCAAAATCCGTCGCAAAATCAAGGATTTTATTAGCAACAAAAAATCCGTCGCTAAATCAAGGATTTTATTAGCGAGAAATATTCAGTCGCTAAATCCGTCGCTAAAATCCTAACTTTTCTTGAGCGGAAGTTAGGAAAATTTTCCGTCACTATTTCATCGCTAAATCCGTCGCTAAAATCTCCGCTTTTCTTGAGCGGAATTCACGAACATTTCTCGCTAAAATCATCGCTAAAATCACTAATCCGTCGCTAAATTCCCCGCTTTTCATTAGCGGAACTTTCGAAAAAGTATCACTCGCTAATCCATCGCTAATCCATTGCTTTTTTTTAATAAAAAAAATCATCAATCCATTGCTATTCCCTAGCTAATCCCTTGCAATTTAGCTAGGGATTGATCTTTAGCTAAATTGATATTTTCTTGTAGTGTGAAGAATGATCTATGTAAGAAGCTTGAGATGCTCTATCAGAGTTATTCAATTAATTAATGAGTTATTTCTAAAAAAGAAAGTATATAGGTTGCACATTAAAAAGGTTGATACAATTACTCCACACTTGAGTTTCAGTGTTTCACACATTGGTCAGCTAGTTGTCATCTATTGTTGATACAATTTTCTTGTAGTTATGTTGACAAAGCTAAAAGATTCCTCTATTAATTGCTAGATTCATGAGATAACTTGAGTATCACCATTATTAATAGTAGAATATAGGTATCCTATGAAAAAATAATTTTAGCACTAATATCTAAGAATATAAGGAGGTAGGGTATGGGGAAACTTGAAAGATGTAATACTTTTGAGGAGAATGAATAAAGAAAGATGTATATTTCAGTCATAAAGAAATCAAACACAAAAAGAAGATAAAAGAGTGTGGATAGGCTAAAATTGAAGTACTAGAAGAATGGTAAAGTTGGACACTTCAAGAAGGACTACTAGAGAATTTAAAAAAAGCCAACTTAGGAGAAAGCTATCTTGGTGATCAAGTTGTCATAATTCTAACTAGTACTGGCTCAATAAAGTTGTACTATTGGCTTTAGAAGAGGAAATATAGAGCTATTAAAGCGAGGTTGAAATTGAGGAGGATTGTAGCCATTAAGTTGCAGTATTCTTGAAAGTTATGACTTTAGAAAGCACCTAAGTAGAGTATTCTGGAGGGGTAGAAGAAAAATAAAATGCATGAATTATTTTCATAATTGCATTGAAAAAAATGATGTGAAAGATTGTGAGAATATACCAATAGCAAAAATAGAGACATAATCTTAACTAGTGGCTGATAAAATAATAAAGGAAGACATGGCGGAAATAAAAATTCTATAGGACTTGAAGGAAAAAAAAAGAAATAAAAACAACAACAAAAGTCATGGCTTTGACCATCACCATGACTTAGGAGAAACAAAAGTTAAAGAAAGAAGTTGTGACAAATTCTAATGCCATGACTTTGGAGATCTCAAAGAGTTGCACAACAAGAAGCCATGGTGATCCAAAAAGCCATGACATTTAGGGAGGGTGAAGCCAAAAAAGAAAATTTAAAAACCCATGGCAATCCAAAAAGATGTGGCATCATGATAAAGAAAGGTTAAGGAAGGAAGCCCCTAAGAAGAAAGTATAGAATTTGATTCAACACTGAACAAAATGGGAAAAAAAGAGAAAGTGAAGAACTATACAACAAAGCTAGCAAGGACACTTGAGATTATAGATAGAAGTAATACCTCATTAATGGTCTAGCTATGGATGTTAAACATAGTACTAATTAGAAGGCAACCCAAGATTTGTTTTGCATGGTGTGAAATAATAAAAAAATATTATGCACATTTTATATACCCTCATATTTAGTCACAAAACTCAAATTATACTATGACTTATTTACATATCCACATAATTAGTTGAAGAACTCAAACCCCACTTTTTTTACACACTCACAGATTCAACACCATCATCTAGATACACTATGACATTTAAACTAAATCATATAAAATATTTATGTAGGAAGAATGGAAAGGTATATTTTTTTAGAGGGGAATAAATTTCTCATGAACGAGCAATCACTTTAGTATAATAGTTTATTTAGTATGCCAAATAATAGTTAATACTAGTTATTTGGTGATTATGCATGATATATTTGCATAAAAAATAGTTTAAAATTAAATTACTTTACTAAATTATAGTTTTGATGGTTCATGATAAATTATGGTAAAAATAGTTTATTTTTGCATGAAAAATAATTCTGGTAGAATTATTGAGTATGATGTGAGCAAAAAGTCATGTAACACCATAATATTTCTCATGTTATGATTATGTTACACCTCCATGAACTTATATGGTAGTTTCGATTTTAATTCTTAGCCGAAGTTTTACTAAAATAGTAGCAATAATTTTTATATTCTATGACTGTCATATTGTTGACACAATAATTTCACTATGTAACATATTTTTTTTATTAAACTTTCTTAGAATCATAGTCACACTATCTCGCTAATATTTATATGGTTACGATATTAATTTTATGTCACGGTAGCCAAATACCCCATTAGCACTAAAAGTCGTAGGCATCCTCTAGAATCGTACCTTTTTTTTATAGAGCCACAAGTATTAAAGAAAAAGCCACAACTTATCTATAGCACCATGATTTTTTTATACATAGTTCCAAAGATTTACTCAAGCCACAGCTATTTCCAAAGCTAAGATTTTTTGCTTCAAAGAAAAAGACCAAGGTTGCAGCCATTCTGTAACATTGGGTTATAGAGGAAAAATGTTTAAGCCACAATCATTTTCATCATCGCAACTTCTTGTTATATAGAGGAAAAGTATTATCCTTGGCCATTCCCATTACTATGAATTTTTGTTAGAGAGAGGAAAAGCATAAGCCACAACCATTTCCAACACCACAACTTCATGTCAAAGAGAAGAAATGTACAAGTCATAGCAATTTCATTGCTGTGAAATCTAATACAAGAAAGATAGCAATATCGTGGTCTTTCCTTAGTGTCATGGATTTGTGTTATAGAAAGGAAAAACTAAATCTATGATCTATCCCCTATATCATGACTTCTCACTTGGAAAACCTACTCATCTATTTGATTATGAAAGCCAAAATTAGAGCCAAAAATGAAAGAGAGCTAGGAACTAGGGTACGAGAAAAGAGGTGAAAAACTATGGTTTGAAAGCAAAAATTTACCAAACCCTAGGAAAGATCCAATGAGAAAAGAGGTGATACAAGGTACAAGAATAAGCCCTTTGTGGGGGAGTGTGAATTTCAACTCCCACCTAGTGATAGATCCGAGGTGCATGAATGATAATTATAGATTTATAGTTTAGATTCCTAGATACTCTTGTAGGTTCTCATTATGAACCCAAAATTATACAAGATATATTTTAAATTATCTTGTGTGAATACTTCCCTAATGTCAAGCTAAATTGAGGTTTATAATTAGTGTATTTTATTTTATGTGATATATATATATATAATTTGATGAATTTTATGTTTGGTTTGTGTTACGGTTTGGTTATTGATGGATGTGGTGGTTATTTATAATTAAAATTATGGTTTTACTATTAGAAGATGTGTTTGTATTATCATGGCGGACAATGACAAATAAGACATGAAGCATACTCATGGATAATTATAGGAAGAAAAAGTGACAACCCTTTTGATAGTGATGCATGAGGCAAATTTATATATCAAAACTAGGTATTGAGTAAGTTTAATTTTGTAAGTATGATGCTTACGAATCTAATAGCACAAATATTTTTATAAGTCAATTTATTATGTATATCTTAGATGAATTGAGTCTCAATTAATGTTTGAGTTTTATAAAATATTTTCATAATGGTTTCACCATGAGAATGAGGATCACATGTTGTCATAGTGGATGGTGAAATATAAGCCACAAGACCCACATGAGTTGAGGTGACTCATAAATGATAATAATCCTGCAAGTTACTTTCTATTGTATGAGTACTACTACTGTGAAATTTGAAAGAAATATATGTTAATTATTGTTATAAGTATGATGCTTATGAAGTTGAAAGTATAAATAGTTTTAAAGCCAAATCGATTCATCTCTTTATGACACATGCATGAGGTTAGATAATAAGAATGTATATATGAAGCAATCATTAAATGTAGTTGATAGGTTCTCTAAAAATTGTGAACTTGTGAATTACTCTCAAGTAAGGAAACTATTTCATTTTAGTGAAAAAATACTAATGGGACAACTACGAGGATATTATTATTCGAGAAGACCTAATAGGTGACAATCACATTGTATGCTAGTAGGGCATTAAAGTTTTTTCATGATAATCAAATTACATTCATTTAATAATCAATCATAATAACAACAAGATAATTTCGATAGATCATTATGTGTAATGAAATGGGCTAATCCTATAATCTAAAAGTCTTACTAAAAACCTAGTTTTATCCTACTAATAAGAGCAGCAAATGACTACCTATTGGTTAATTGAATTACCTATACAATTTATGTGAGATACATATTTGGATGAATGTCTACTTTACTACATGTATGACCGATATATTTATGGAACTATACTAGATTAGAGACTTCTGCCCAAAAAGTTTTTAGGATATTTCCTTATCCTAATAATGAAGTATTATAATGATGTTACAACATGGAGTTTAATAAGTATTTAATAATAATAGACTCAAATTATATTTTGAATAAGTTGGGGAGTGCAATTATAATTATTCAGTTGAGTGAATTATGATTAATATAAATGATATTATTTATTTACATTTGGAGTCCAATATTTTATTTTAAGCTTTAAGATCCCTACCATAACCTTAACCTAGTTTCAAACATGATGTCTTAAAAGTTTACTTTAAGTTATTTTTATAGAATCACTTTGTGTGATTTTTGTTTAAAAAAATCACTTTGCATGATTTGATGTAAGCCAGTCAAAGAGGCTAAGAGAGTTGAGATCCATACTTTTTTTTCATGAGAATAATTTTCTAGGTTACGGATATAAAGTAGAAGATCTAGAGCATGAATAATTGGACAAAAAATCATTCTAGAAGATTATGAGGAATGATTTGTTTTCTTTTAACTTCATCCTGATTCTTTTTTTATGGTTGAGTTTGTAAGTGCTATCACGAGCATAAGATTTCAATCCTAATAGTTTACACATCTCATTTGTCTTTTTTATGAAAAAAATACAATGGAAAATAGTTCTTTAGATTCACTATTGACTCATGGAAATGGCCTTGCAAAGTATTTTCTTTCACTCTTTTTGACTTATTTTTTTAGTTTTAGTTCAGTGACAATTTTATAACCATCAAAAGATCTTTTTAAAAAATATAGATTGAATAATTAGATAGTTCAAAATTAACCATCCTAACTGAATTATTCTAGTTTATCCCAAAGAAATAATAAATACTTGTACAAATAGAATGCTCCGATCATCCAAAAATCAATTAGCCCATACTAACACCATATGTTAAGGATAACATATAGCTTGAATATAGAGATGTTAAATAGGTCGTGTCTTGTCTACATAACCCAGATTTATAGTAAGGATGACAATTTGCCTAAACCTTGACCCACCCCCCTTGTGCCCGACCCAAACGGGGAAGGGATTTTCTACCCTGAGGGTTCTCATGTTGGGGTCAGGGCAGCTAGGGTGAGGACAATCCCCTGCTCAGATCCCCGCCCTATTCCACCTCTTAAATGATAAAAAATATTAATATTTAAATTTTATTTATTTAATAATATTATTAAATTTAAAAATATTAATTTGATGTTTTTCCCATGACTGTGTAGGCAGTGGGCAAAAATTCAAAATATTTCAGCAATAGACACTTTGTTAGTGACCCAGTGTATGCCATGAGCATGACTCCATATCTATTAACCCAGTGTATGCCATGAGCATGACTCCATGTCCAGTGAAAGTCACGACTCACATCGCTCTTATGGTAAATGGGGTAACAAGGTAGGGATTGCACCACCCCATCCCATCTAGAGGTGTCAAACGGGCCGGGCCGGCCCGGCCCGGCACGAGGCACGGTTCGGCCGTGCCTGGGCCGGCCCGGCACGTTAAAAAACCGTGCCCGGGCCCGTGCCGTGCCCGGTCGAAGCAAGGCACGAAACGTGCCGTGCATGGCCCGGCACGGCTCGTGCCTAGGCACGGCACGCCAGCACGGGTCCATCCCGTGCCGGTCCCGCAGGCACGCGTGGCACGCCGCCAGTGCCACGCGTGCCGTGGCGTGACCGCGTGACCCCTGACTCGTGAGTCGCGACTCACGGTCACGAGTCACGACTCACTGAGTCGTGACTCGTGCTCGAACCACCAGCACTAGGGCCCCCCCGGAAAAAAGACCGCGGGTCGGGTCCAAACAGACCCCACCCGCGGTCTTTTCCGCCGAAAACCGAGAAAAAAGAAAAATATAACGGGAAAAAAAAAAATTTCAAACGTAGATCGATTTTCAGCCGTTGGATTCGACGCCAACGGCTAGGGGGCAGAATCCGACGGTCCTCGTGATTCTGCCCATTAAATTTAATAAAAAAATTCAAAAAAATAATAAAAAAATAATTTTTTTTTAAACAAAAACTTTTTTTAGGCTATATAATCTACCCCCCTCCCTATAGAATTTATGTTTTTCAAAAACATTAATCCTCTCAATTTTTTCTCTCTCTCACATAAACCGTGCTTTTCTCGCTCGGCCCTCGTTTTATTGATTTCGGCTTGAATTTTCGTGAAACTCAACTTGAGTTTTGAACTTCAAAGCTTCCTGCGGGCTTCGGTGCATCTTTCACGTGAGAGACCTCTTTGCTTTTACCGGGTAATATAATTTACTTTTTGTTTTATTTTCTCTCTCTAAATCTTCTCTCTCTAGAAAAACGTACGAAAAAAAAATGACGAATTCAAATAACACATATTTAAATTTGGAAAATGAAAATGTTAGTGTTACACAAACGTCCGTGGCTCCTGAAACTTTGGTTTCTCCTGTCATGTCAGCCCAAAGTTCTAAAAAACAAAAAACTAGGAGGACTTCTGTAGTTTGGACACATTTTAAAATCATAACACAATTAGATGTTAGGGGTGAGGAACATGAAATGGCACAGTGCAAATATTGTATGCGACTTTTAACATGCAAGAGTACATGTGGGACTGGGCACCTAAAGAGGCATTCTGAAATATGCTCCAAAAAACATGGACCATTAGATCCTAGGCAAACCCAACTTGGCACTACATTTTTTGAGACTGGATCGAGTTCAGTCTCAAAGTTTACTCCCTTCGTATACTCCAACGAGTTGGGTAGGGACGGCATGGCCAGGCTCATCACATTGATGGGTCTTCCGATCAGATTTTCGGAAGATCCGAGGGTAGTCCGCATCATGCAGACTTATTTTCAGCCATCCTATCGTAGGATTCCTAGGTCCACATCTAGGAGTGACATACTAAAGATATATAAGTTAGAAAAACAAAAAATAATTAATGAATTATTGGCATTTAGTGGAGTGGTGTCCGTGACGTCCGATATATGGACATGTCACGATGATTCTTCTTATGCATGTATCACGAGTCATTATGTCGATTCAAACTGGACAATAAATAAAAAAATATTAGGATTCACTGAGATTCTTCATCCTCATGATGGCCCGGCCATTTTTGAGTGTATGATGAAAATATTTAGGGAATATAAAATTCAAAATAAAATTTTTAGTGTCACTTTCGATAATGCTGCGAATAATGGAGTAGCGATCAATATGTTTGTTAGGAATATTAGAGACGCACCTTTAGGAGAGATATTTCATGTCAGATGCATGTGTCATGTTATTAACCTTATAGTTCAAGCGGGTATGAAGGTGTGTTCCCCCGCGTTGGAAAATATACGCAATGCACTCAAGTATATTCGCACTCCTCGCAGACTACAAGAGTTTGGTAATCTCTGTTTGTCTGCGAATCTTAAGAAGAAGAAATTCCAATCTGATGTGAGACATCGTTGGAATTACACGTACCTGATGTTGGAATCATGTGTTGGATACGAACACGTGATATCCGACTACGTCAATAGTAAGAGTGGCGAACTTATTATTGACGACACTGACTGGGCTTCAGGAATTTCATTTATGAAATTCCTGAAGATATTTTATGACACGACGAACATGTGTTCGTCGGTTTATACGCCCACCACTTGCATTGCACTCCGTTGCATATGCAACATTAGTAGCATGTTTAGGATGTATCGAGCGGACCCGACGCTCAGCCTTATGGTTGCAGAGATGGAGACCAAGTACCTGAAGTACTGGTCCACCATTCCATCTCTCTTTATTGCCTCGCAGCATGCATGGACCCTAGGGCTAAGGTGGAAGGGGTTGAAAACACCATGACTTTCATTTCCTCATGCATGAACCTGGAAGAGCCACCTCAAGGGTTCATTTACGAGAAGTTGACAGACCTGTTCACATACTACGATACTAGGTATGGTGGTGGTGGTGTTGAGACTGTGAGTACGGACTCTGATACCTTGTTCGGAGATGACCCATATTCCATTAACCTAGCGAGGGGGAAACGTAGGGGTGGACCTTCACATAGGAGCGAGCTGTCTCGGTACTTAGATACCGATTACTGCTCAATCCTATCACCATCTGACAATAAGAATCTTGATTTATTACAGTGGTGGAAATCATATGAGTCCGCCTATCCCGTGCTATCTAGGATGGCACGGGATCTACTGACTCCTCCGGTGTCGAGCGTAGCATCGGAGTCTGCTTTTTCTGTTGCAGTGAACGTGATTTCGGATAGGAGATCGAGATTACGTCCAGATATGGTTGAGGCCTTGGCATGTTTGAAGGATTGGGAGGATTCGAGATTTAGCATCAGTGATCGTGCTGAAGCTGGGACTGTGACAGACACTGCAGTCGCATCCACATCCACTACGATGGCGGAGGAGCTGATTGCCGATGATGATGACGATGACCCATATGATACTGATCTTGATGTTGCGGCTGATGATTCTCATTTTATGCCGCTTGACGATTGATGCTCATCTGCTCTTTTTTTCGATATTTTGTAATTTTTTTCATTTATACGCTTTGTTTATACTTTGGTCTTTGTATTATACGTTGTGTAGAAGTTGAAACTTATCCTTTTTTTTTCGGAGTTTTGGTTTCAAAAGCATGAATCGTAATTTTTATTTTCGTAGTTTAAATTTTTTTTAATTAAAATTATTACTAAATTAATGTATTTTTTTATTATTTTAAGATTTAAATATTATTTTAAAATTTATTAACTTTAAATCTTAATATTTAATTAATACATTATAATATTAAAATTTACTAAACTTAAGTGAAAAAAAAAATAAATTTCCTAATTTTTTTTTCATAATTACATTTAATTTTAAATGTAATATTAGTTACAAAAAATTTTAATTTTTTTTTTTACATAATCTTAAATAATGATAAACAGAAACATAAAAAAAAAAAAAAAAAAATTTTTGTAATCTGCCAAGGCACCAAGACCAAGCGGTACAAGACCCAAGTGGACATGGGTCATGGGCCATGGCATGGCTACTGCGGCAGTGCCAAGCACGGGCCGTGCGCCCGTGCCCGTGCTTACTGCTTGGCAGAGCGGGCCGGGCACGGCACGGCACGGCCTCGCCGTGCCAACGGGCCGTGCCGTGCCCGACTTAAAAAAACCGTGCCGTGCCCGGCACGGCACGGTTGCACGGCAGGGCACGTGAAAAACGGGCCGTGCCGTGCTGGGCCGGCCCGTTTGACACCTCTAAATTCCCATCCCACCCCACACCACCCCACACTATTTATCATTTTCCCCACCTTGCCCTACCCTATATACCATTTTCCCTACTTTGCTCTACCTCACACTAAATGGGGCATAGGGTGGGGTAGGGATTGCAAAATTTCTGACATGGCTGGACACGGGGAGGGTCACCACGGCCCCTCCTTGCTCCATTGTCATGACTATTTTTATAGCTCATTCGGGCCACCATATCATGCCTAACATGACATGGTTTTTAGTATTAGCCATTTCATGTTAACATGGCTCTAAAAATGAGCAGCCTAACATAACTCATTGGCATGCATTTTGCCCATGTCGCGTCGGGTCATGTAAAGTCAGATCAGACTTAGCTATGTTAGACTTACCCAATTCATTCTAAGCTAGCTTGAATTTAGTTTATGTTAGCCTGGGTCATGCCTAGCTAGTTGAATCATTCTAGCCTAGCCTAGGTTAGGATCAGACTAGCCTATTTGGCCAGCCAGGCTCTTCTGGCCCACACAAGTCATTGTGTTAGGTTGTGTCATATCGCACATTCCATGCCAGAAGCTCTGGTCAGGCACATCCCAAGCCTCCATGCACGAATCTAAGCTAGGTCGTGTCATGTTATAGGCATGACTAAATTATGTCATGCCTCATATTATGTCCGAGCTGCCCAGACTATAATATAATGTCGTGTGAAAAAAAAACATAATTGAAAGTAATACGAGGTATCAATCTCTGTATTCAATTTGGTAGTGCGAATATAAATTAGCATCATTATGTAGGAAACTAAAAGTATCACAAGTGTTGACCTCAATATCATAAATATCGATATTTCATGAATCATCATCCACTAGCAACTATTTTGCTTGATTCTGAATGTCCAGCAATAAAATTTTTCTAAATCATTTAGACATGCAAGAGCCTCCACAAAATTTACCTGCAATCTTAGTCTCTTAACTAGAATAATAATGACTACCACAAAAAAAAGATTTTGAATCAATGCCAATTGTCCTCAATATCATTGATCTTGATGTCTTATCAAATACCATCTAACAACAACACTTTTGTTTGATTCTGAATGCACAACAATGAATATTCTCAATCATTATACAAAAGCTTTTACACTATCTGACTACAATCTCAATCTCATATCTAGAATAGCAATGATTTTCATAGAAAAAATAAACTTCGAATCTATGCTAGACAACTAAATGGTTAATAAATCACATGTCATCTTATAAAACATAGGATAAATGAATTAATATGATTTCCTTCTACTCAAAATATTAAAATTATTATTAGCATATAAAAGAATTGAGCACTACTTAATATCGAAATACTGAGATAGCCCACATATATTTAATGGATCACCATGTAATTTTTCCATGGCTAACTAAATAAAAAAGTCATTAACTCCATATATGATATTAATATCCAAACTCCAAACCACGCTACAACTATCATATTTTGTTTCGTAAATATAAATATATTGCTTAATTTTTTATAAACAAAACCTTTTAATTTATCTGCTTGGTTCAAACAGATAGAAATGTATCTTTATATCTATTTCTTTCACAATAATCATAAAATCTATATAAGCAACTAAGCAATTCAAAATTAAAATGAAAGATCAATATTTTAAATATTTGATTTTTATATCAATATCTATAATACTAAATGCAAGTTATCCTCTATATTTTCAAAACATGCTATCAATATTTCATGTGCACCTAAATAAAAAATAAATAATGAGAATATACACAAATGAACACATTCGTTATGTTATTAAAAATATTTTTAGAATTTCATTAAAAAAATATTGTATCTTAATTTAAATCATTAATAATAAGTTCACCAATATTTTTATTAACATAGTTAGATATCACATATTGATAATAAATATATTACTCTAATATAAGATAGATATAATTTCAATTATATCTCATATCCATTTAGCATTTTTTAAATCCAACTGACAAACACATTACTCTGATATCTCACATATTAATTATTATACTAATATTCTTCAAAATATTTCATCTTACACTCATAAAAAAAAATAAAATCATAAGAATGAAGAATATCAAAAAATCCTAAAATTTTTTTATTAAATATTTATTTAGAAAATATATAATGAGCAATAAGACATACATGTATCATTACGACTATTTTAGATGTCGGATCTCACAAAGACAACTCAAATATATTTTCTAAATTCAATGATTATTAAATATTTTTATCTTAGAATAGTATATTATATTATTCTTGATTGTAAGCCTAAAAATTCTATGATAAAATATGAAAATAGATTTGAATAATACTGACTACCTAAAATTTACAAAAAATCTAATCAAAAAATACTTGAACTTAATTAATTTGATCTTATATTTTTATCCAAAATTAAAAAAATTAAAATTGATCCAACTTCAAAGACTCTACTACTCAATTAAATTTGTATGTGATCTAATATACAATATTTTATGATATATTAATCAAAATATATCATAAAATAAGCTAATAGTATCAACAGATGCACTCCTGCATGTATATATTTTTTTATAATATATAAATTATATTAATTATTATTTGATATCCCTAAAAATTTTATCTTTTATTATCTTAAAATGAATTCATGATATTGAAATTTGGCTAGTTTTAAATTTTTAAAATAAATAGATTTAAGTCGAGACTATTAAAAATAATTTAATTTTGAAATCAAACATTTCAATTAGATTATCTTTATTATATATATACACGTCAAATTCATTATTATTAAAATTACTATTTATTATTTTTTTATTTATATTTCAAATTATAAAGTATTTAATAACAATATTAAAAACTAATTTTATATATATATATATATATATATATATATATATATATATATATAAACAAATACACACACACACACACACACACACACACACACACACACACACACTATAACAACAACCACATTAACTTTTTTGAGTAGAAGACCACATTCCATAATTATATTTCACTTTCCACTATCTATTCTTTTCTTTTAAAACGCACTAGATCAAGCTAGCAACCAACACAAAAAATTAACAATATAAAAAAAATTTGATTTGAGAAATGAACTCAGAAAAGATAAAAAAAAAGAAAAAGAAAAAAATAAATTTAAGAAATTTTCTTTCTTTTTTTATAAAAATATTTTAAATAAAATAATAATTTTTTTTTATTTTTTTAAAGTTTTTTTTTTATTTTAAATGAATAAAATTAGGTGTCAAATGGTCTAGGAGTCCCGAGCACAACTTGTGGCCCAGCCTAGTTCAGCAATGCTTGGCTTGCCACGATATGATTTAGAACTATGCCTCCGGCAGGACCAAGTCACCCCTTAATACGATTCATGTCATGTTGGGTTGGCATGAGCCATACATCATGTCGAGGCTGGCACAACCAAGGTGCGTAGCCTAAAGACATGGAAAACAAACCCAGGTGACCACACGACAATCCCCATCAAGCAGTCACCCAGGCAATTTTATTTTAAAAAAATCAGTCAAGTGACTAATTTTTTTTCCATTCAGCATGGCACAACTGTGCACTTAGCCGTGCTCACCGTGCCGTGGCTCACAAGGTACAAGATTTTAACGATGTCATGCACGACATGACAATGTAAAATGGCCATGCCGACACAATATGGCCCGTTTGACACCACTAAATAGAATACAAGAGTCATCGAATTTCTACCTAAAATAGTTAAAAACAAATCCTACAACTACAAAATTTTTCAAAAATTTTTTTTTTTTATTTTTAAGTGACATGGAAATCAACATACACAACCTTTCACTTTCTGTGTTGGCCCATGTTATGTGAAAACATAAGAATCAATTTTTACTTAATTGTAAATTTTATATACATATATTCACAAATATAAACAACAATTGAAAAATTACACAATTTAACATGAAATTTTAAAATAATACAAAGAAAAAAATACGATGACAAATTATGCTCATCATAATATTTGTCAAAAAAAATTCTGATAAATATATAAATATTTTAATAAATAATAAAAAAATATTCATTAAGCAAAAATTAATGAAATAAAATAAAAATAAAATATTTGAACATAATACAGTAGCTTCGTAAAAAAAAATTTTAAATTCAACCAATTTTTAATAAAAATCCATTAGTATCACCAAATACAATAATATTAGTTTTTGTGTTTAAAATGATACAATAATAATGTATATTTTATTACATCTTTTATAATAAATAAATAAAGTTTCATTTTATCGCCATATATATTCTAAATTTTTAAAATTTTTAACTTCTAATTTGACAATACCTCTCAAATTAAATAATATGGATAATATATTGCTTATATAATATAAAGTATTATGAATATTAAAAATATTATCAAATTAATTTCATATTAGTCATCACAATGGTGTTAATTATATGTCACAGAGTATGGATATTATAAATATTTATTCACACATACACTTATTTTATATTCAAAGTCCATCATTACATTTGTATTAGCATAAATATTATCTAAACTAATAAAAATATTAGTAATTATATTTAATTATCAAAAGTCTAAAACTAATATGTATTTTTTATTATATCTATCACGAATCATCATAAAATGAAACTACATTAATATAATCTTAACTTGACCTAACATCTTTAAAATCAAATTTTGATACAATATGAAAATTAATAAAATTTAAATAACAAATTAATACATCTTAATATTATAGTTCAATATGCCAGTATAAATATAATTAGGAATAACATAATCACTTATTATGATACATTAATCATAATAAATGATCATATTATTCCTAACTATATTTATACAAGCTTATTAAAATTATTAACAAACTAATCTTTTAACATTATAAAAATTAAACAAATCAAAATTAAGATGTAAACACAAAGATACATTTTAATGAGAGAAATTTTCTAGTCTCCAAAATATCACATTAGAATATACTTATTAAACTATCATAAGTAAACTTAAGTAAGATTTATATTAGCTCAATCCGTCGTAATATTATCTCATTTTTTACTATGATCAATTAAATATTATGTTTCATTAACATTAACTAACATGTTTTTTTATGAAATTTATACTTGTAATTTGACTCTTTTATGTTTGACGTAAAAATTTTCCACATCAAAAATTATATAGCTAGTAATTTTTCTTTTTTTGAATGGAAAAGCTGTGATTATAGCACTTAACATTGTAATTTTCATTTTTTCAATTTTCTTATTATTTCTTACGGAGAGAGTAAAAAATTAGAAAATTAGAAAATAGAGAAGAAAAACACAAATTAAGATGATGAAAATTTTAAAAAATAAAATAAAAAATATTGTTCAAAAAAGATTGCAAATAAAGAAATATATTTGATGAGTTTTAAAAATTTAAAAACTTTTAAAAAATGTAGCCAGGGGCTGCCCCCAATGGTTATACCATCAATGATCAATGCCTCAACAATGCTCTGACCTACTTGTATCTCGGGCGAACGCCAACCCAATTGATCAGGCCTATTTTTTTTTTCTAATAAGATATATTATGATAAACTTTCATCGAAAAGTAACATGATGGATATATCAACATTCATTACCTTGTGATTAATGGCATTTAAAAATTTTCTAGGTAGACTAAACAAGATGAACAATTTTTAAAGAGAAATTCAAGAAGGCCCTAATACAAATTTTGTTATTATAGGTGACTTGAATGTAACAATATACAAAACAGAAACACTCAAGGCAACAAATTCATGCAAGTTGCTCTAAATTTGATATACATGGCATGTGTGTATGATTAAAAGGTGGTTTTATAATTGTAACCATTTTATTGGGCATTGATTTTCAGTGGTCAACACAGTCACTGGGCAGCCCTGATCAAGTATTGTTTTTCACACATCGACATTGAAAGCATTTTATTAGGCATCAAGGAAGACATGATGTTCAATTCAATTTCTTCCAAAACTCACAAACTTACCTCAAATTAAAAAGTGCCATCAACTTCAGAAGGAAAGAAACATACCACTTGTAAAAGAAGACATTTAAAATAAGCATTTTGGCACTGTTTCAATCACTCAATGGTAATTCTCATATAGGATTCCACCCATTGATCGACCTTCCCTTTACAGTTTTGTAAAACTACAGAAATGAGTTTTGGAGCTGGAGCAGCATCTCTGTCCTCAAATTTGGCATCTGCTAAAATCTAAAACAAAAAAAACAAAGGGGAGGGTAACATTGTCAAAATGTGCATAATGCTAACACCGAGGAGGGAGGATATTATTTTTCACATCAGCACACTCACAGATGAAATCAAATTCCATAAGCTTTGTTGGTAATCAGGGTCCTTGCAAGCAAGAAAATGCAAGTTTCCCCTTGATATATAATTGTCCAAGGGAACCAAAATATCTACATAAATAACAAACATATAGAAATTAAACAAATAAAAGTAGATCAATAGAGCCAAACAACACCATGCACCATCAAAATAACACTTATTATACTTTCAAAAAATATTTATGCATTTTAATTTTTCCAATGTATTGGGAGCAACTTAAAGCAGTGTTATAGTCACCAACCTAGACCATCCATCCACCATACCGCCAATGCTCATCCACATATTGAACAAATTTAGTAATCTAAATATTTTTAATTAAAATCATATATTACCTCCCTTTTATATGTTCAAATCACCTAACACATAACTTTCTAATTTTATTATTTATGAAAAGCAAATATATATTTTTTAAATCTTTTAATTTAAATTTTATCTATTAATAATCTTGATATATGTACTACTACTACTATTATCTTATATATATATATATATATATATATATATATATATATATATATATATATATATATATATATATATATATATATATATCTCTTATCTTCTAATAATCTAAAATCTGGCATCATAAAACATGATACAATTTTCTATTAGCCCAACATTAATTTCCTTATCAAATAAAATTATTAATGTCATTTCAATTTCAAAAAATCATATTTAATACTTCAATACTTGGACTTTTTAATTTGATCAATAGTTTAATTCATTATTATGAAAAAGATTTAAAGATTAGAGTTTTGAATGAGATCCAGTCCATCATCAACTCAATCAGATTTTCTTGTTTGCCCACTTTTCTTATGCTTCCTTTAACGGATTGGATCGGTATTTCGTGCCTGCAGCCCTATGGAATTTGACCTTTTATCTATTGGTCGTGTAGCAAAGTTTAAAGGCGGCTACTTATCCCTTACCCGCATTATAAGGCAGATGCTTTCAAATGGGTAGGCTGCCAATCCAATCAGTGCGATAGGTTTGTTAAGTTAGATCATCTAGTTCTCATTATACGGAATGAGTCTAGACCTTGACTGAAAAAGAAAATCTAGATAGAAGATCTCGAATCATTAGCTCTAGTTATATTGGTTCACGGCTAAACATTGTAGGTCTAAGCACAGTTTTTGCTCTTGGAGTCAGATCAGTAGGGTCATTTCAATTTTCTTTTCTTCTAATTTCTACAACAAAATCCTGTGTTATATATCTTAAATATATTTATTTAATTATTTTAAAATTATTATTTTTAAAACGTACACCTAAATATAGAAAAAAGAATTATATTATGAATTTTTAATATTTTAAATTTAATGAAAGTATTCCTCTTTCAATTCATAACTAATGTAACTAATTATAAATTTAATATTTAATCAAATTATTTAAAATTTTTTTCTAATGTAATGTATTATCTATTTTATTTTCAATCTTGTTAAAATGATATACATTCATGTTTTTTTTATATTTTTTTGACTTAATTTCATTATTTACTCTTTTTTTTTCTTATTTATAGACTTAGGCGATTCCATGTTCTTTGAATTTAATTTTTTTGACTTTAGATGATATGATGACAATTATCTTCATATCATCTATATAAATAATGAAATCATGTAATGAAAATATGTGTGTAATACAAAAATTTCTGCATTCTCTTGTTTTCTTTCTCTTGGTGCACCTTTATTTCTTTCATTTTTCTCTCTTTTGTTTCAAATGCACTAATCAACACCTTCCAAAAATCGGTATCAAAGGACAAGTCAATCAATGACGACACCATTTCGGCACTAGCCTAAGCACAATTTCAATACTACTTTAGCACAACTTCCACATCAAATTAATTTGTCCGATCATCAACATGACATCCTCTACTTCAACATCGCATCAACTTATTCTCATCTTCAACGGAGAGAATTATGATTTTTAGAGCATAAAAATAAAAACCATTCTATGAATTTTTAATTTGTGAGATATAGTGAAAAATAATATCCCAAAATCCATATAACCAGCTCAAAAGGAAGAGCTGACTACTAAAATCTCATTCACCACAACCACAATATTTTAAAAGCTCACCGTTGAAAACAAGCTCTATGAAAAGATAACAAAAGAAAGATGCAACGCACTTGTCAAAATTCATTTAGCTGTCATTGACTCCATATTTCTAAGAATCATGAACTCTATTTCAGCAAAAGAAGCATGGGAGATGCTGAAAGATGAATTCCAAGATACCGTGAAAGTATGGGTAATATGATTTCAAACTTTTAGAAGAAACTTTAAAAATTTTCAAATGAAAAAAGTAACAAAGATTTCTTTTCTTTTCTAATTAATGTTGTAAATCAAAAGAAGACCTACGGGGACACCATCACAGATTAAAAATTTATAGAAAAAATATTAATTTCTCTTACTGAAAAAATTAATTATGTGATAAGCATTAATGAATAATCAAAAGACTTATCAATACTTTTCATTACTGAGCTTGTTAGTTCCCTACAAGCTAACGAGCAAGAATTTCCTGGCGAAATGAGTCCAACACCAAAGGTTTCAATAAGCACACAAAAAAAATCAAAACAAAGACGAAATGAATCAGATACAGCACAACGACAATATTAAAGGCAAGTCAAGCAAACCTAAAGAATGAGAAAGGAAAGAAAAATTTCCTCCTTGTGGTGCCTGCAAAAGGTTAACACATCTTGAAAAAAATTATTGGTACAAAGAAAAACCTCAGTGCTCGAATTGTAAAAAGTTTGGCCACATCGATCAAACCAGAAGGTTCAAGCAAAATCAACAAGCTATTATTTCAGAATTCATAGATGACGCTTGCATTTTTTACACTTATCAAGCCACAACAAAAAAAATGTTGTATAATTAATCGATAGTGGTTGAGGAAATCACATGACAAAAAAATGATTATTTCATTAATATCAATTTTACAGTCAAAGTACCAGCAAGAATGAGTGAAAGAGTATTGATTGATCCAAAGGCAAAGACACTGTTGCAATCTAAACTCCAAAAGGTACGAGGTACATTGATAATATTTTATTTGACCCTGATCTGAATCTAAATTTGCTAAATATGCCTTAAATGATGACGAATTGTTACTTGTTATTATTTGAAGGTAATGGTTGTACAATTTTAGATAATTAAAAAAAAAAGATAGCTAATGTCAAGATGAAGAACAAGACATTCTCAATTCATTAAAACTATGCCACTGAAAATTCACCAGCATCAAAAGTTGGTGTAAATAGTTCACTTTGACAAAAAATTTGAATATTACAGTATTCAAAATCTTAAACTGATTTCTAAAAAAACTAAGGTGAAAAATCTACCCACTATTAATAATCTGAATGGTATCTGTGAAGGATGTCAACTTAGCAAGTTGTACCAAAAATTATTTCCTATCAGCATGACTTGACGTGCTTCGCAGTAATTTTAGTTGGTGTACACCGATATTTGTGGTCGAATTAGAACACAATCATTGGATATTAGCAAATATTTCATTCTCTTTATTAACGATTATTCTCGAATGACTTGGATCTAATTTCTGAAAAATAGATCTGAGATGTTAAGAACATTCAAAAAATTCAAGATAATTGAAAATCAAATTGAGCTTCAAATTCAGACTCACAGTAACGACAACGGCACCAAATACACCTCTTCTGAATTTAATAAATTTTGGGAAGAATAAGGTATGCATCATCAACTTACCATTGCATACACACAACAACAGAATAGTATTTCTGAAAGAAAAAACAAAATAATTATAGATATAGCGAGATCCATGCTTGGAAATAAAAATATACCTTACAGGTTTTGGGTTAAAGCTGTTTTTATTACAGTATATCTTCAAAACAGATGCAGCATAACAAGTTATCACTGATATAACTCCATTTGAAGCGTGGTCTGGACACAAATCATTAATCAAACACTTGAAGACTTTTGGCTACGTATGATAGTTGCATATTCAAGCACAAAAAAGACAAGCTAAAAGCATAAGCAAAAAAAAAAAGAATTTTTATGAGATATCGCCCACAATCCAAAGGCCATCAAATTTATAATCTGAAAACATATAAAATTATGGAGAGCAAAAATATAATTTTTGATGTAGATACTTTTTGGAAGTGAAAAGAAAATTCAAAAATCATTAATTAGTGACGATTCTAATTTTTAACCAAGTTGAGAAATCTACTCCACCTCCTATTCACAATCCTTCATCTCAAAAAAATTATTGTTATGATTCAAAATCTGACAATTTTGAATCACCTCCAGCAAATTCACGAAGGAAAGATGAATATTCATCAATTAAATCTCCAGCACTATGCACATGAAGTGTTTCAAGTGGGTATAAAGATACTCCACAAATATTTGATTCATGCACTTATACTGTTCAAGAGCCAAGAAGTTATGATAAAGCAACTCAGTATGAAGAATGAAGAAATACAATGAAGGATGAGATAAAAATACTGCTGTCAAAAGGGCCGAGTCAGGCCGAACCCAGCACAATGCATCCATGCCTAGGCTGGCACGGCACGCTACAGTGCCATGCCCAAACACGTGCCGGGTGCACCCACGGCACCAATCGTGTTGTGCTAGGCAGAGGGATTATGGCCCGTGTGTCGTGCCAAGCACGACACGAGTTCTTGGCACATGGGCACGACATAGGTGACCATACATTGAGCATGGTCACATCGTTACGACGAGGGGACAAAGAGTCGACACCTGACGGGTGAGGCACAAAAAGCCCCGACATGGCAATAATGGTCCCGGGAAGCCAAAACCATAATTTTTTTTAAAAAATTGAGGTTTTAGCCTAACCCAAAACAAGCCGAATCAGCCCGAAACCAAGCAAATTTCCAGCAATGGGCCCATGTCGAGCCTGACCTCCAATGAATCCGTGTCGTGCCAGGCACGACACATTACTATAGTGTGTCGTGCATGGAACAATACAGTAGCCAAGTTGGGCCCAAAAAAAGGGTTAGGCCGGCCTGACACGGCCCATTTGAGGCCATTAAATAAAAATGCTTAATGAAAATCAGACATGAAAGTTGGTTAAAACCCAATTCACAAAAAATTATTTGAGTTAAATGAATTTATAAAACAAAAATAAATTCAAATGGTTCAATTCAAATGCACAAAATAAGATTGGTTGTAAAAAAATACTCACAATAATTTGACATTGACCACAACGAGACTTTTGTGTCAGTGTCAAGGCAAGATACAGTCAGAGACATCATAGCTTTTGCAGCCCAGAAAGAATTGAAAATCTGCTAGTTTGATGTAAAATCAGCTTTTCTCAATGATTATTTCGAAAAAAAATTTTATATCGAGCAACCATCATGTTTAGTGATAAAAGACAGAATAAAAAAAATCTTAAAACTCAAAAAGACATTATATGGCCTAAAACAAACTTCGCGAACTTGGTACAAAAAGATTGATTACTATTTATCTGATTTCAATTTTAGAAGAAATCCCAATGTGAAGACGCAAAGAATGAACATTCTAATTATTTTTTTATATCTTGATGATCAATTTGTTAGAAAAAATGATTTCAGTATGATCTTAGTATTTTTTTTTAAAAAATGTAGAAAGAATTCGAGATGATAAAATATGACCAAATTAACTATTTGTTTGGTGTGGATATTTGCCAAAAATTTACTAAAAAATTCAACATAAAAAATTACAAACCAATGACAATTCTACTGGTTTCATATCAAAAATTAGTAAAAAAAAAAGGTTCACCCAGTACTGATGAAAAGTTGTGCAGGGGCATAAATGACAGTCTATTATGTTTGACAACAATGCAACCTGACAACATGTATGCTTCAAGCCTATTATTGAGGTACAAGCAAAAACCAACTCAAATTTATCACATTGTTGCTAAAAGAATATTGAGGCATGTCCAGGCTTTTACTGATTTTAGCATTTGATATAAACCAACAAAAAATACATAATTAATTGGTTACAGTGATAGTGATTAAGCTGAATCTTTAGAAGACATGAAAAGTACATCCACTTATATATTTTCATATAGCAAAAATATATTTTCATGGTTATCACACAAACAGGACAAAATGAGTCAATCAACCGAATAAAAAAAATATATAGCTGCTTGTGAAACAAAAAATCATGAGTATGGATTAGAAGAATTTTCTCTTATTTGGGAAAAAATCAAAAAAGGCCAATAATTTTTTGTGATATCAAATCTACAATTACTATTGTAAAAAATCTAGTACAACATATATAAATGACAAATGGGTCGGGCGACCTAAGCCAAGTCTAAAGGCCAGCACGACATGCTACAGTGTCGTGCCTGAGCCCGAGCCATGCAGGCCCTCGACACAAACCATGTTGTGTCGTGCCAAGGGTTTTCAGCCCGAGTGTCGTGTCAGGCATGACACGAATGTGTGGCATGTAGGCACTGCATGGGACTAGAGGTGTCAAACGGGCCGGCCCGACACGGCACGACCCGTTTTTTTCTAGCACGATCGTGCTGCCGTGCCATGCCGGGCACGGCATGGTTTGAATATAGGCGGGCTTGGCCTAGCCATACAGGCTAGGGGCCAGCCGCCAGGGCATACCGGCATAGCCTGATAGCCGCATAGGCTGAGCCACTGAGAGTGAGAGAGAGGCAGGGTTGGGCAGGCGGGCGCAGGACCGGGAAGGGATGGGAGGCCAGGCAAAAATCTGAATTCTAAAATCAGAATATTGTTTTTTTTTAATTTATATATTGTAAATTATATTTCTTAAGGTTAAGTTAAGTGTAGTGACTGTGGTCTACTGTCTACACTGTGTAGAGTATTAATTATTAAATATATATTTTTTTTAAAATGTTAAAAATTAAAATTAAAAAAAAACAAATTTTAGAAATTTATTTTTTTTATCAAATTCAACTTAGTATAGCTTTATTTATATTTATAATTTATTAATTATAAATTAAAGTTATTAATTTTTAAAATAAAATTTAAATCGTAAAAAAAATAAATCAATACATTATATTAGTAAAAATTAAAATTAAAAAAAAAATTAAACAACACAAATGAAAAATTACCAATCATGCATTTGAAACCGATGGTCTGAACAAAACAAGTATAAGTTTCAACACAAATGAATAATTAATATGATTTTAGATATCACATAGTTAGATATCTAACTACACAAATGAATAATTAATATGTGATATAACATAGTTATTATGATTTTAGGATATGAGCAATAATTATTATATCTATCTATTAATTTAAATCATTAATTAATAATTAATATGATTTTAGGTATTATAGATATAATACCTAAATATTGGTGATATCTAATATGATTTTAGGATATGAGCAATAATAATATATAACATATTATTATATAACATATTATGATTTTAGGTAGTCAGGATTTAATAATTAATATGATTTTAGGATATGAGATATCATTGAAATTATATCTATCTTATATTAGAGTAATATATTTATTATCAATATGTGATATCTAACTATGTTAATAAAAATATTGATGAACTTATTATTAATGATTTAAATTAAGATACAATATTTTTTTTATGGAATTCTAAAAATATTTTTAATAACATAACGAATGTGTTCATTTGTGTATATTCTCATTATTTATTTTTTATTTAGGTGCACATGCAATATCGATAGCATGTTTTGAAAATATAGAGGATAACTTGCATTTAGTATTATAGATATTGATATAAAAATCAAATATTTAAAATATTGATCTTTCATTTTAATTTTGAATTGCTTAGTTGCTTATATAGATTTTATGATTATTGTGAAAGAAATAGATATAAAGATACATTTCTATCTGTTTGAACCAAGCAGATAAATTAAAAGGTTTTGTTTATGAAAAATTAAGCAATATATTTATATTTACGAAACAAAATATGATAGTTGTAGCGTGGTTTGGAGTTTGGATATTAATATCATATATGGAGTTAATGACTTTTTTATTTAGTTAGCCATGGAAAAATTACAGGGTGATCCATTAAATATATGTGGGCTATCTCAGTACTTCGATATTAAGTAGTGCTCAATTCTTTTATATGCTAATAATAATTTTAATATTTTGAGTAGGAGGAAATCATATTAATCCATTTTTCCTATGTTTTATAAGATGAAATGTGATTTATTAACCATTTAGTTGTCTAGCATAGATTCGAAGTTTATTTTTTCTATGAAAATCATTGCTATTCTAGATATGAGATTGAGATTGTAGTCAGATAGTGTAAAAGCTTTTGTATAATGATTGAGAATATTCATTGTTGTGCATTCAGAATCAAACAAAAGTGTTGTTGTTAGATGGTATTTGATAAGACATCAAGATCAATGATATTGAGGACAATTGGCATTGATTCAAAATCATTTTTTTGTGGTAGTCATTATTATTCTAGTTAAGAGACTAAGATTGCAGGTAAATTTTGTGGAGGCTCTTGCATGTCTAAATGATTTAGAAAAGTTTTATTGCTGGACATTCAGAATCAAGCAAAATAGTTGCTAGTGGATGATGATTCATGAAATATCGATATTTATGATATTGAGGTCAACACTTGTGATACTTTTAGTTTCCTACATAATGATGCTAATTTATATTCGCACTACCAAATTGAATACAAAGATTGATACCTCGTATTACTTTCAATTATGTTTTTTTTTTCACACGACATTATATTATAGTCTGGGCAGCTCGGACATAATATGAGGCATGACATAATTTAGTCATGCCTATAACATGACACGACCTAGCTTAGATTCGTGCATGGAGGCTTGGGATGTGCCTGACCAGAGCTTCTGGCATTGGATGTGCGATATGACACAACCTAACATAATGACTTGTGTGGGCCAGTAGAGCCTGGCTGGCCAAATAGGCTAGTCTGATCCTAACCTAGGCTAGGCTAGAATGATTCAACTAGCTAGGCCTGACGCAGGCTAACATAGACTAAATTCAAGCTAGCTTAGAATGAATTGGGTAAGTCTAACATAGCTAGGTCTGATCTGACTTGGCATGACCCAACGCGACATGGGCAAAATGCATGCCAATGAGTTATGTTAGGCTGCTCATTTTTAGAGCCATGTTAACATGAAATGGCTAATACTAAAAACCATGTCATGTTAGGCATGATACGGTGGCCCGGATGAGCTATAAAAATAGTCATGACAATGGAGCAAGGAGGGGCCGTGGTGACCCTCCCCGTGTCCAGCCATGTCAGAAATTTTGCAATCCCTACCCCACCCTATGCCCCATTTAGTGTGAGGTAGAGCAAAGTAGGGAAAATGGTATATAGGGTAGGGCAAGGTGGGGAAAATGATAAATAGTGTGGGGTGGTGTGGGGTGGGATGGGATGGGGCGGTGCAATCCCTACCTTGTTACCCCATTTACCATAAGAGCGATGTGAGTCGTGACCTTCACTAGACATGGAGTCATGCTCATGGCATACACTGGGTTAATAGATATGGAGTCATGCTAGTGGCATACAATGGGTCACTAACAAAGTGACGATTGCTGAAATATTTTGAATTTTTGCCCACTGCCTACACACTCATGGGAAAACATCAAATTAATATTTTTAAATTTAATAATATTATTAAATAAATAAAATTTAATTATTAATATTTTTTATCATTTAAGAGGTGGAATAGGGCGGGGATCTGAGCAGGGGATTGTCCTCACCCTAGCTGCCCTGACCCCAACATGAGAACCCTCATGGTAGAAAATCCCTTCCCCGTTTGGGTCGAGCACAAGGGGGGTGGGTCGAGGTCTAGGCAAATTGGCATCCTTACTACAAATTTGGGTTATGTAGACAAGACACGACCTATTTAACATCTCTACATTCAAGCTATGTGTTATCCCTAACATATGGTGTTAGTATGGGCTAATTGATTTTTGGATGATTGGAGCATTCTATTTGTACAAGTATTTATTGTTTCTTTGGGATAAACTAGAATAATTCAGTTAGGATGGTTAATTTTGAACTATCTAATTATTCAATCTATATTTTTTAAAAAGATCTTTTGATGGTTATAAAATTGTCACTGAAGTAAAACTAAAAAAATAAGTCAAAAAGAGTGAAAGAAAATACTTTGCAGGGCCATTTCCATGAGTCAATAGTGGGTCTAAAGAACTATTTTTCATTGTATTTTTGTCATAAAAAAAACAAATGAGATGTGTAAACTATTAGGATTGAAATCTTATGCTCGTGATAGCACGTACAAACTCAACCATAAAAAAAAGAATCAGGATGAAGTTAAAAGAAAACAAATCATTCCTCATAATCTTCTAGAATGATTTTTTGTCCAATTATTCATGCTCTAGATCTTCTACTTTATATCCGTAACTTAGAAAATTATTCTCATGAAAAAAAAAAGTATGGATCTCAACTCTCTTAGCCTCTTTGACTGGCTTACATCAAATCATGCAAAGTGATTTTTTTAAACAAAAATCACACAAAGTGATTCTATAAAAATAACTTAAAGTAAAGTTTTAAGCCATCATGTTTGAAACTAGGTTAAGGTTATGGTAAGGATCTTAAAGCTTAAAATAAAATATTGGACTCCAAATGTAAATAAATAATATCATTTATATTAATCATAATTCACTCAACTGAATAATTATAATTGCACTCCCCAACTTATTCAATATATAATTTGAGTCTATTATTATTAAATACTTATTAAACTCCATGTTGTAACATCATTATAATACTTCATTATTAGGATAAGGAAATATCCTAAAAACTTTTTGGGCAGAAGTCTCTAATCTAGTATAGTTCCATAAATATATCGGTCATACATGTAGTAAAGTAGACATTCATCCAAATATGTATCTCACATAAATTGTATAGGTAATTCAATTAACCAATAGGTAGTCATTTGCTGCTCTTATTAGTAGGATAAAACTAGGTTTTTAGTAAGACTTTTAGATTATAGGATTAGCCCATTTCATTACACATAATGATCTATCGAAATTATCTTGTTGTTATTATGATTGATTATTAAATGAATGCAATTTGATTATCATGAAAAAACTTTAATTACCTTGGTCTTTTTCTTTGAAGCAAAAAATCTTAGCTTTGTAAATAGCTGTGGCTTGAGTAAATCTTTGGAACTATGTATAAAAAAATCATGGTGCTATAGATAAGTTGTGGCTTTTTCTTTAATACTTGTGGCTCTATAAAAAAAAGGTACGATTCTAGAGGATGCCTACGACTTTTAGTGCTAATGGGGTTTTTGACTACCGTGACATAAAATTAATATCGTAACCATATAAATATTAGCGAGTTAGTGTGACTATGATTCTAAGAAAGTTTAATAAAAAAAATATGTTACATAGTGAAATTATTGTGTCAACAATATGACAGTCATAGCATATAAAAATTATTGCTACTATTTTAGTAAAACTTCGGCTAAGAATTAATATCAAAACTACCATATAAGTTCATGGAGGTGTAACATAATCATAACATGAGAAATATTATGGTGTTACATGACTTTTTGCTCACATCATACTCAATAATTCTACCAGAATTATTTTTCATGCAAAAATAAACTATTTTTACCATAATTTATCATGAACCATCAAAACTATAATTTAGTAAAGTAATTTAATTTTAAACTATTTTTTATGCAAATATATCATGCATAATCACCAAATAACTAGTATTAACTATTATTTGGCATACTAAATAAACTATTATACTAAAGTGATTGCTCGTTCATGAGAAATTTATTCCCCTCTAAAAAAATATACCTTTCCATTCTTCCTACATAAATATTTTATATGATTTAGTTTAAATGTCATAGTGTATCTAGATGATGGTGTTGAATCTGTGAGTGTGTAAAAAAAGTGGGGTTTGAGTTCTTCAACTAATTATGTGGATATGTAAATAAGTCATAGTATAATTTGAGTTTTGTGACTAAATTTGAGGGTATATAAAATGTGCATAATATTTTTTATTATTTCACACCATGCAAAACAAATCTTGGGTTGCCTTCTAATTAGTACTATGTTTAACATCCATAGCTAGACCATTAATGAGGTATTACTTCTATCTATAATCTCAATTATCCTTGCTAGCTTTGTTGTATAGTTCTTCACTTTCTCTTTTTTTCCCATTTTTTTCAATGTTGAATCAAATTCTATACTTTCTTCTTAGGGGCTTCCTTCCTTAACCTTTCTTTATCATGATGCCACATCTTTTTGGATTGCCATGGGTTTTTAAATTTTCTTTTTTGGCTTCACCCTCCCTAAATGTCATGGCTTTTTGGATCACCATGGCTTCTTGTTGTGCAACTCTTTGAGATCTTCAAAGTCATGGCATTAGAATTTGTCACAACTTCTTTCTTTAACTTTTGTTTCTCCTAAGTCATGGTGATGGTCAAAGCCATGACTTTTGTTGTTGTTTTTATTTCATTTTTTTTCCTTCAAGTCCTATAGAATTTTTATTTCCGCCATGTCTTCCTTTATTATTTTATCAGCCACTAGTTAATATTATGTCTTTATTTTTGCTATTGGTATATTCTCACAATCTTTCACATCATCTTTTTCAATGCAATTATGAAATAATTCATGCATTTTATTTTCTTCTACCCCTCCAGAATACTCTACTTAGTTGCTTTCTAAAGTCATAACTTTCAAGAATACTGCAACTTAATGGCTACAATCCTCCTCAATTTCAACCTAGCTTTAATAGCTCTATATTTCCTCTTCTAAAGCCAAAAGTACAACTTTATTGAGCCAGTACTAGTTAGAATTATGACAACTTGATCACCAAGATAGCTTTCTCCTAAGTTGGCTTTTTTTAAATTCTCTAGTAGTCCTTCTTGAAGTGTCCAACTTTACCATTCTTCTAGTACTTCAATTTTAGCCTATCCACACTCTTTTATCTTCTTTTTGTGTTTGATTTCTTTATGACTGAAATATACATCTTTCTTTTTTCATTCTCCTCAAAAGTATTACATCTTTCAAGTTTCCCCATACCCTACCTCCTTATATTCTTAGATATTAGTGCTAAAATTATTTTTTCATAGGATACCTATATTCTACTATTAATAATGGTGATACTCAAGTTATCTCATGAATCTAGCAATTAATAGAGGAATCTTTTAGCTTTGTCAACATAACTACAAGAAAATTGTATCAACAATAGATGACAACTAGCTGACCAATGTGTGAAACACTGAAACTCAAGTAAGTGTGGAGTAATTGTATCAACCTTTTTAATGTGCAACCTATATACTTTCTTTTTTAGAAATAACTCATTAATTAATTGAATAACTCTGATAGAGCATCTCAAGCTTCTTACATAGATCATTCTTAACACTACAAGAAAATATCAATTTAGCTAAAGATCAATCCCTAGCTAAATTGCAAGGGATTAGCAAGGGAATAGCAATGGATTGATGATTTTTTTTATTTAAAAAAAAAGCAATGGATTAGCGATGGATTAGCGATGGATTAGCGAGTGATACTTTTTCGAAAGTTCTGCTAATGAAAAGCGGGGAATTTAGAGACGGATTAGTGATTTTAACGATGATTTTAGCGATAAATGTTCGTGAATTCCGCTCAAGAAAAGCGGAGATTTTAGCGACGGATTTAGCGATGAAATAGTGACAGAAAATTTTCCTAACTTCCGCTCAAGAAAAGTTAGGATTTTAGCGACGAATTTAGCGACTGAATATTTCTCGCTAATAAAATCTTTGATTTAGCGACGGATTTTTTCTTGCTAATAAAATCCTTGATTTTGCGAAGAATTTTTTCGAGCTAATAAAATCCGTAATATAACGATGAATTTTCTCTAGCTTATAAAATCCGTAATTTAGCTATTGATTAAGCGATGATATTTCTCTAGCTAATATTTAATTATATAATTTTTTTTATTTATTATTTGTTATAATATTTTATTTAATTTTGTTTATTAAATGTATGTTATTGGTCTATAGATGAGCAATCCTTGAAACACACATTCTCCTCGTAAAATCATAAAAAAATTATATTATAAATAAATAATTTAAAAAATATAAAAATACAATAAACAAATATATATATATATATATATATATATATATATATATATATATATATATATATATATATATTAATAAGGTCTAAATTAACAATTTAATGATGTATTAATTTTTTATTATATTTTACAAAAAAATTTATTAAAATTTGAAAATAAGAAACTTAAAATTTGTATTTAAGTACATTTAAATAATAAATTCAATAAGAATAATATTTTTTTTTCTATATTTTAAAAATTAAATTAACATATATTAAAATTTCTATATGTAATATAATTCAT
>JAREIK010002263.1:0-69960 GCA_029783825.1 Sapria himalayana | reverse complement strand
CTCGCTGGCATGCATGGACCCTAGGGTTAAGGTGAAAGTGATAGATAATATTTTGACCTATATTTTCTCGTCCATCAACCTGGAAGACCCACCTAAAGGGTTCATTCACGAGAAGTTGACTGACCTGTTCACATGCTACTATACTAGGTATGGTTGTAATTGTAGTGAGACTGTGACTACGAACATAAATATCATCTTCGGAGATGATTTTTTCATTCAGTTAGTGATGAGGAAATGACGGGGTGAATCGTCACATAGAAGCAATCTTTCTTGGTACTTAGATATCGATTACTATTTCAATCATATCATATTCAGATATTAAGAATCTTGATATATTATATTTAAGAAAATTATTTGAGTCCACCTTTCTCGTGTTATCTAGGTTGACATGGGATTCTACTGACTTGTTCGGTGTCTAGCATAACATCGGAGTCTATTTTTTCTGTTGCAGTAAATGTGATTTTGAATAGGAGATGATATTACGTCCAGATATTATTGAGGTTAGAATGCATAAAGGACTGAGAGGATACAAGGTTTAGCATCCAGGATTGTGTTGTGGCAGGGACTACAGCCGTAACGAAACTGGTGGAGTTGATTGCTGATGACGATGATTCATATGATAGTGATTTTGATGTTGATGTTGAGAATGATCATGTTATTCCGATGGACGATTGATGAGGTTTTCTATTGCCATGTCACATACCATTGCCATTTGATGCTCTACGGTTGACGATTACAGGATTGTGACTCGCTGATACCTGATCGCGACACTTCTATTATATTTATGCTTATGCTTATGAGTTATGTGTTATGCTTGATTCTGATTTTTGATTTTGATATTTTGTTTTGTACGTATTTTTATTTACATTGTATTTGCTTTAGTTTGGGATTGGTCGATTGGACGTTTGGTTTGAGTTTGACTTTGTGATCTTGTAATTTTTGTTAAAGAAATTTTATAATTAATTTATTTTTGCGTTTAACAATTTCATTAAAATTATTAAAATTTAATTCTAATAAATTATAATTTAAATCTATTTAACTAATTAAAACATAATTAAAACAGATAAAAAATTGAAACTTTATAACTATTCAACAATTATTAAGTTATAATTTAAATATTTTTAAATATTTTCTAATTTAATTAAAATTATTAAATTTATTTATAAATTTTTTAAGTCGACCCTTACGGGCTTGATCTGGCCTATACGGGCCTAAGCTGTCATTGTAAAATAATTGGCTTTGCTAAGCCTAGCTTTATGAAACAATCCCGAGCAAGGCACGGCACGGTACAATAATTGTGTCGTTCCTGGACCGTCATGGAAGCACGGACGGGCCCGGCACGACCTGTCGACACCTCTAGTTTTGATGGTTCATGGGAATCGGGCAAACGTGTGTCATAGGCACTCGGTTTTGGATTGTGCCCAAACTCGGCCATATATCTGTGACACGAGTAACATGTTTTGATTAGCTTATATTTACATGATATGTATTATTTTCAGGTGCATATGTCATATTAGTAGCATGTTTAAGAAGTTTTGAGTTGACTCAACATTTAGCGATATGATTGTAGAGATTAAAATTAAGTATTTAAAGTATTTGTTTACTATTCTATCTCTTTATTATCTGGTTGCCTGCATGGACCCTAGAGTTATGGTAAAAGGAGTAGAGAATATTTTGACATACATATTCTCGTGCTCGAACCATGTAGACCAATATGAATGGTTCATTCACGAGAAGTTGACTGAGCTCTTTACATAATATGATATTATATATGATGATAGTAGTAGTCAGACTTCGGTTACGGATATGGATACTATATTTGGAGCTAATGACTTTTTTTATTAGGTAGCAAGAGGAAAACGATAAGGTAGACCATCAAATATGAATGAGCTGTCTCTGTACTTAGATAATGATTACTGCTCAACTTATTCTTATAATAAGAATCTTGATATTTTATAATGATACAAATCATATGAATCTGTCTATCCTTTGCTATCTAAGATGACATGAGATCTACTAATTCTTTCGGTGTCGAGCATAGAATTCGAATTTATTTTTTATATTGTGGTGAATGTGCTTTTAAATAAGAGTTTTAGATTACTATCAGATATTTATTGAGGTATTAGCATGTATGAATGATTTGGAGAATTAAAGCTTGGGTATCTAAGATCATTTTGTGATTCCAGCATAAGTGGATAGTTGGTTGCTAATGATCCATATGATATTGATGATGATTGATGATTAATAACATTTGACGGATTGAGACACTTGTACGTATCTTATACCATCATTGATCATATGCTGTAATTCTAACAATATTTTTTTTATTTATCTTTTTTAGATTGACATTGTATTTATATATTTTTTTTGTAATTTTATTGTGTCTTGTTTTTTCAATCTACATTTATAGTTTTTGTGTTTTGTATTGATTTGTATTAATATTAATTTTTATTAATTTATACACAATTAATTTTTAAATTTAGTTATTTATTATAGTTTACTTAATTTAATAATATAAAATTATAAAAAATTAATTATTTATTTTAATTTAATAACTAATTATAAATTATTTAAGTATTAAATAGTTAGAATTTAAAATTTTTAATAATTTTAATCTCATGGATTAAAAATTTTTTAAACATTCCAAACAAGGCTCGAACCCGGCCAAAACCCAGCCTTAACAGTCAAACCCTTCCTCAAATCCGACCCGAACAAGCTTGAACTTGCTTGTCTAGGCATGGGACTCAGGTCCAATTATGATGAATCTAATCCATTTGAGTCCTTTTGTTGGAGGCCAGATCGACTCTTCTATTTTAGAAGCTTTGGCTTCTAGGCTCAAGGTCATGTTGAGTTTCAATCAGTCATGGGAGTCAGGTGGATGGGTGGTACATGTGGATGGTTTTGGATTTTGCCCAAACACGGCTAGATATCTGTGACACAGTTTGGGTTGTGTTGAAGAACCTTTCCTTCTAGCCAGGAAGTTGTGTCGTGATTGTCCCGACATGAGTCTTAGGAGACCTCGACATGGCACGACATGAATCGTGTCTCTAGTCTGCTCGGCACAGGCCCATGCATGCTTCTTAAATGTAGTCGGGTCATGCATTGCTCAATTGGGTCGTGTCTTATCCTGGTATTGGGCTGCCCTGCACACTAGACACAACTACCTTGTAGATAGATTTTAATTCTTCAATTCTTATAAGTTAAGTGAAAAAAATCAAAAAAAAATTAGAAATTAATCAAATTAGATTATCAGTGATTTGATTAATGTATAAGTATTTGTAATATTAAAATGATGAGTTTATTTAGTTTTAAGTAATAAAATGTGAAAAATATTTTGAATATGTAAAACAATACAATTATAATTCTGTAGTGATTTTATTTATAATTAAAATAGCTAATTGTTTAAAATAATTTATAATGTAAGTTAGAGATCTTATTTAGATTAAAATTTTTCATAGTCTTATTCAAATGCCATAAAATTAGTATTAAAGATTTTATTTATTTATTTATAATATTTGTGCATATAGAAGTACAATAATTTGTTTAATTATTGTCAAATAATTTAATTTTGTAATATTAATTCATTATTGGTTCATTATTTTTGATTATATATATATATATATATATATATATATATATATATATATATATATATATATATATATATATATATATATTAAATCTCTAATAAAATTTAATTTAATTATAACCCGAAATGCATGCTTTTATTTATGCACTAATAAAGTGGTTTTTTATTTTTTAATATTTCTGAATTGCTCGCGATGCTACACTTCTATAGTGTCCTCCTTAGTGAAATGGAGCTGGAGGAAGAATTACTAGAGATAACCTAAGTTGTCTATACATCTACAACTAGCTAATTTCTCATTTCAAAATATGTTTTTAATTATCGCAAACAATATTATCATCTGTGCATTACCACAATAAATGGGCTATTGTTCGAACAATCCAACACTAAGCTCAAGATGTTGCTTTTCATTCTAGAAGCATAATAAATATTAAATTGAATTTATGTCTCTCATCTTTTAATTGAATAAATTATTATCTCTTTTTTTTACTGCTATTGTACGACATTATCCAAATGAGTTAATTTTATTTATTGATTCATCTAACTTATCAAATATATATATTTCTAAACACGTGTGATTACTTGCATTAATTTTTAGATACTAGAGTTTTTTTGGAAATCTTTAATTTTTTGTCATATAAATTTTTCTTAATGTCGATTATCTCTCTTTCATGTAGTTAGTTTTAATCTTTTATTTTATTGTCGAGAGCTTTTCATTTTGAAGCATAATGATCAAAATTTTGATAATTGTTACATGGAACTTGATTTTTATCATATTTTCTTCTTGGATTTCCTCTTTCATGACTATGCATTTAGTTTTCTCTCTTCTTCATAGTTATTTTTAAAAATATTGTAATTTCAACATTGTTCATGAATATAATGTTCAACATATCCTTGATCTCTATCACTTTTGATTCTTTGAGTTGTAGTTTGAAGGGTTACTCATTTATCTTTTGATTCTTATTATACTTGCAATGATTCTTGAAGTTGTTCAATCATCATTTCCTCTTAATCTTTAGTCTCTTTGATCATCATGATAATGTTCAACATCGGTGTCATGTGCAGGCTGGCCGTGCCATGGGTTATGGAACCGTGCGTGGCCAAATACAACACAAGGGCCGGTTGTCCTCGCCACGGCACGGCACGACATGATTGGTGCCGTTGTCGGGCGGCATGTAGTTGCGTAGCCCTCGCCCATAGGCCATGCTGAGCCATCTCTCATCAGGCGTCTCCTCATCGTCCCCAGTCGGTCATCACTCTATGCAAGGTCCCATGTAGAGGTGTCAAACGTGCCGGCCCGGCCCGACATGTTTTTAAACCGTGCCCGGGTTAGGAACTGCTCGTGCCGTGCCGTGGCACGGCACGCCGGCACGGGTTCGTCCCGTGCCGGTTTACGCAGGCACACATGGGGCGTGGGCATGAGCATGACCCATCCCCCCCCCCCCCCCCCCCCCCCCCGATAAAAAGACCCCGGGTCGGGTCTGATTGGACCCGACACTCGGTCGTGACTGTCGAGCCCCGACGGGCTTAGACTCGACCAATCCCAACGGCCAAAAAAAAAATTCAAACATTACAGATTTTCAGCCGTTGGATTCGCCTCCAACGGCTAGGGGGCAGAATCCAACGGTCCTCGTGATTCTGCCCCTTAAAAATATATTAAAAATTCAAAAAAATAATAAAAAAATTTCTTTTTTTATAAAAAATTAATTTCTTTAGCCTATAAATTCTACCCCCCTCCCTATAACATTTATGTTTTTCAAAAACATATCTCCTCTAAAAATATTCTCTCTCTCACATAAACCGTGCATCTCTCTCTCGGGCCTCGGGATTTTGATTTCGGCTTGGATTTTTGTGAAACTCTACTTGAGTCTTGAACATCAGAACTTCCTGCGGTGCACCTTGCATGTGATTAACCTCATTGCTTTTACCAGGTGATTTATTTTACGTTTTAATTTACTTTCTCTCTCTAAAGCTTCTCTCTCTAGAAAAACATAGGAAAAAAAATATAAAAAATGAAAAATACACCTGACACGTATTTAAATTTGGAAAATGAAAATGTTAGTGTTACACAAACGTCTGCAGCTGCTGAAACTTTGGTTTCTCCAGTCGTCTCAACCCAAAGTTCTAAAAAACAAAAAACTAGGACTTCTGTAGTTTGGACTCATTTTAAAATCATAACACAAGTAAATGTTAGGGGTGAGGAACTTGAAATGGCACAGTACAAATATTGTATGAGATTTTTAACATGCAAAAGTTCATGTGGGACTGGGCACCTTAAGATGCTTGCCGAATTATGCACCAAAAAACATGGACCCTTAGATCCTAGGCAAACCCAACTTGGCACTACATTTTTTGAGACTGGATCGAGTTCAGTCTCAAAGTTTACTCCCTTCGTATACTCCAGCGAGTTGGGTAGGGACGGCATGGCCAGGCTCATCATTTTGATGGGTCTTTCGATCAGATTTTCAGAAGATCCGAGAGTAGTGCGTATCATGCAGACTTATTTTTAGCCTTCCTATCGTAGGATTCCTAGGTCCACATCTAGGAGTGACATACTAAAGATATATAAGTTAGAAAAACAAAAAATAATTAAGGAATTTATGGCATATAGTGGAGTGGTGTCCGTGACGTCCGATATATGGACATGTCACGATGATTCTTCTTATGCATGTCTCACGAGTCACTATGTAGATTCTAACTGGACAATCAATAAAAAAAATATTAGGATTCACTGAGATTCTTCATCCTCATGATGGCCCGGCCATTTTTGAGTGTATGATGAAAATATTTAGGGAATATAAAATTCAAAATAAAATTTTTAGTATCACTTTTGATAATGCTTCTAATAATGGAGTAGCGATCAATATGTTTGTTAGGAATATTAGAGACGCACCATTAGGAGAGATCTTTCATGTCAGATGCATGTGTCATGTGATTAACCTGATAGTTCAAGCGGGTATGAAGGTGTGTTCCCCCACGTTGGAAAATATACGCAATGCACTCAAGTATATTCGCACTCCTCGCAGCTACAAGAGTTTGGTAATCTCTGTTTGTCTACGAATCTTAAGAAGAATAGATTCCAATCGGATGTGAGACATCGTTGGAATTACACGTACCTGATGTTGGAATCATGTGTTGGATATGAACACGTGATATCCGACTACGTCAATAGTAAGAGTGACAAACTTATTATTGACGACACTGACTGGGCTTCAGGAATTTCATTTATGAAATTCCTGAAGATATTTTATGACACGACGAACATGTGTTCGTCGGTTTATACGCCCACCACTTGCATTGTACTCCGGTGCATATGCAATATTAGTAGCATGTTTAGGAAGTATCGAGCTGACCCGATGCTTAGCCATATGGTTGCAGATATGGAGACCACGTACTTGAAGTACTGGTCCACCATTCCATCTCTTTATTGCCTCCCTGCATGCATGGACCCTAGGGCTAAGGTGGAAGGGGTAGAAAACACCCTGACTTTCATTTCCTCGTGCATGAACCTGGAAGAGCCACCTGAAGGGTTCATTTACGAGAAGTTGACAAACCTGTTCACATACTACGATACTAGGTATGGTGGTGGTGGTGGTGAAACTATGATTACGGACATTTGATACCTTGTTCGAAGATGACGATTATTCCATTAACCTAGCGAGGGGGAAACGTAGGGGTGGACCATCACATAGGAGTGAGCTGTCTCGGTACTTAGATACCGATTACTGCTCAATTCTATCACATTCTGATAATAAGAATCTTGATTTATTATAGTGGTTGAAATCATATGAGTCCACCTATCCCGTGCCATCCTAGATGACATGGGATCTACTGACTTCTCCGGTGTCGAGCGTAGCATCAGAGTCTGTTTTTTCTGTTGCAGTGAACGTGATTTCGGATAGGAGATCGAGATTACATCTAGATATGGCTGAGGTCTTTGCATGTTTGAAGGATTGGGAGGAATTGAGGTTTAGCATTCATGATCATGCTGAAGCTGGGACTGTGATAGACACTGCAGTAGCATCCACATCCACTACGATGGCGGAGGAGCTGATTATCGATGATGATGATCCATATGATACTGATCTTGATGTTGTGGCTGATGATTCTCATGATATACCGCTTGACGATTGATGCACCTGCAATAATTAATATGTTATATATTAGAGTAATATATGAGATATCATTAATTTAAATCATTAATTTAAATCATTAATATGTTATATATTAATCATTAATATGTTATATATTAATATATAACATAGTTATTATGATTTTAGTATATGAGCAATAATTATTAAATCTATCTATTAATTTAAATCATTAATTAATAATTAATATGATTTTAGGTATTATATAATAATATGTTATATAATATGTTATATATTATTATATGTTATAACATAGTTATATATTACTCTAATATAACATAGTTATTATGATTTTAGAATATATGAATTTCATAGATATAATTTAAATCATTAATTTAAATCATTAATATGTTATATATTAATATAACATAGTTAGATATCACATATTGATAATAAATATATTACTCTAATATAAGATAGATATAATTTCAATGACAAACACATTACTCTGATATCTGACATATTAATTATTATACTAATATTCTTCAAAATATTTCATCTTACACTCATAAAAAAAATAAAATCATAAGAATGAAGAATATCAAAAAATCCTAAAATTTTTTTATTAAATATTTATTTAGAAAATATATAATGAGCAATAAGACATACATGTATCATTACGACTATTTTAGATGTCAGATCTCACAAAGACAACTCAAATATATTTTCTAAATTCAATGATTATTAAATAATTTTATCTTAGAATAGTATATTATATTATTCTTGATTGTAAGCCTAAAAATTCTATGATAAAATATGAAAATAGATTTGAATAATACTTACTACCTAAAATTTACAAAAAATCTAATCAAAAAATACATGAACTTAATTAATTTGATCTTATATTTTTATCCAAAATTAAAAAAATTAAAATTGATCCAACTTCAAAGACTCTACTACTCAATTAAATTTGTATGTGATCTAATATACAATATTTTATGATATATTAATCAAAATATATCATAAAATAAGCTAATAGTATCAACAGATGCACTCCAGCATGTATATATTTTTTTATAATATATAAATTATATTAATTATTATTTGATATCCCTAAAAATTTTATCTTTTATTATCTTAAAATGAATTCATGATATTGAAATTTGGCTAGTTTTAAATTTTTAAAATAAATAGATTTAAGTCGAGACTATTAAAAATAATTTAATTTTGAAATCAAACATTTCAATTAGATTATCTTTATTATATATATACACGTCAAATTCATTATTATTAAAATTACTATTTATTATTTTTTTATTTATATTTCAAATTATAAAGTATTTAATAACAATATTAAAAACTAATAAAATATATATATATAAATAAACAAATACACACTCACACACACACACACACACACACACACACACAATAACCACAACCACATTAACTTTTTTGAGTAGAAGACCACATTCCACAATTATATTTCACTTTCCACTATCTCTTCTTTTCTTTTAAAAAGCACTAGATCAAGCCAGCAACCAACACAAAAAATTAACAATATAAAAAAATCTGATTTGAGAAATGAACTCAGAAAAGAAAAAAAAAAGAAAAAGAAAAAAATAAATTTAAGAAATTTTCTTTCTTTTTTTATAAAAATATTTTAAATAAATAAATAATTTTTTTTATTTTTTTAAAGTTTTTTTTTTATTTTAAATGAATAAAATTAGGTGTCAAATGGTCTAGGAGGCCCGAGCACAACCTGTGGCCCAGCCTAGTACAGCAATGCTTGGCTTGCCACAGTATGATTTAGAACTATGCCTCCGGCAGGACCAAGTCACCCCTTAATACGATTCATGTCATGTTGGGTTGGGATGAGCCATACATCATGTCGAGGCTGGCACAACCAATGTGCGTAGCCTAAAGACATGGAAAACCAACCCAGGTGACCACACGACAATCCCCATCAAGCAGTCACCCAGGCAATTTTATTTTAAAAAAATTAGTCAAGTGACTAATTTTTTTTCCATTCAGCATGGCACAGCTGTGCACTTAGCCGTGCTCACCGTGCCGTGGCTCGCAAGGTACAAGATTTTAACGATGTCATGCACGACACGACAATGTAAAATGGCCATGCCGACACAATATGGCCCGTTTGACACCACTAAATAGAATACAAGAGTCATCGAATTTTTACCTAAAATAGTTAAAAACAAATCCTACAACTACAAAATTTTTCAAAATTTTTTTTTTTATTTTTAAGTGACATGGAAATCAACATACACAACCTTTCACTTTCTGTGTTGGCCCATATTATGTGAAAACATAAGAATCAATTTTTACTTAATTGTAAATTTTATATACATATATTCACAAATATAAACAACAATTGAAAAATTACACAATTTAACATGAAATTTTAAAATAATACAAAGAAAAAATACGATGACAAATTATGCTCATCATAATATTTGTCAAAAAAAATTCTAATAAATATATAAATATTTTAATAAATAATAAAAAAATATTCATTAAGCAAAAATTAATGAAATAAAATAAAAATAAAATATTTGAACATAATACAGTAGCTTCGTAAAAAAAAAATTTAAAATTCAACCAATTTTTAATAAAAAGCCATTAGTATCACCAAATACAATAATATTAGTTTTTGTGTTTAAAATGATACAATAATAATGTATATTTTATTACATCTTTTATAATAAATAAATAAAGTTTAATTTTATCGCCATATATATTCTAAATTTTTAAAATTTTTAACTTCTAATTTGACAATACCTCTCAAATTAAATAATATGGATAATAAATTGCTTATATAATATAAAGTATTATGAATATTAAAAATATTATCAAATTAATTTCATATTAGTCATCACAATGGTGTTAATTATATGTCACAGAGTATGGATATTATAAATATTTATTCACACATACACTTATTTTATATTCAAAGTCCATCATTACATTTGTATTAGCATAAATATTATCTAAACTAATAAAAATATTAGTAATTATATTTAATTATCAAAAGTCTAAAACTAATATGTATTTTTTATTATATCTATCACGAATCATCATAAAATGAAACTACATTAATATAATCTTAACTTGACATAACATCTTTAAAATCAAATTTTGATACAATATGAAAATTAATAAAATTTAAATAACAAATTAATACATCTTAATATTATAGTTCAATATGCCAGTATAAATATAATTAGGAATAACATAATCACTTATTATGATACATTAATCAGAATAAATGATCATATTATTCCTAACTATATTTATACAAGCTTATTAAAATTATTAACAAACTTATCTTTTAACATTATAAAAATTAAACAAATCAAAATTAAGATGTAAACAAAAAGATACATTTTAATGAGAAAGAAATTTTCTAGTCTCCAAAATATCACATTAGAATATACTTATTAAACAATCAAAAGTAAACTTAAGTAAGATTTATATCAGCTCCATCAGTCGTAATATTATCTCATTTTTTACTATGATCAATTAAATATTATGTTTCATTGACATTAACTAACATGTTTTTTTTATGAAATTTATACTTGTAATTTGACTCTTTTATGTTTGACGTAAAAATTTTCCACATCAAAAATTATATAGCTAGTAATTTTTCTTTTTTTGAATGGAAAAGCTGTGATTATAGCACTTAACATTGTAATTTTCATTTTTTCAATTTTCTTATTATTTCTTACAGAGAGAGTAAAAAATTAGAAAATTAGAAAATAGAGAAGAAAAACACAAATTAAGATGATGAAAATTTTAAAAAATAAAATAAAAAATATTGTTCAAAAAAGATTGCAAATAAAGAAATATATTTGATGAGTTTTAAAAATTTAAAAACTTTTAAAAAAAGTAGCCAGGGGCTGCCCCCAATGGTTATACCATTAATGATCAATGCCTCAACAATGCTCTGACCTACTTGTATCTCGGGCGAATGCCAACCCAATTGATCAGGCCCATTTTTTTTTTCTAATAAGATATATTATGATAAACTTTCATCTAAAAGTAACATGATGGATATATCAACATTCATTACCTTGTGATTAATGGCATTTAAAAATTTTCTAGGTAGACTAAACAAGATGAACAATTTTTAAAGAGAAATTCAAGAAGGCCCTAATACAAATTTTGTTATTATAGGTGACTTGAATGTAACAATATACAAAACAGAAACACTCAAGGCAACAAATTCATGCAAGTTGCTCTAACTTTGATATACATGGCATGTGTGTATGATTAAAAGGTGGTTTTATTATTGTAACCATTTTATTGGGCATTGATTTTCAGTGGTCAACACAGTCGCTGGGCAGCCCTGATCAAGTATTGTTTTTCACACATCGACATTGAAAGCATTTTATTAGGCATCAAGGAAGAGATGATGTTCAATTCAATTTCTTCCAAAACTCACAAACTTACCTCAAATTAAAAAGTGCCATCAACTTCAGAAGGAAAAAAACATACCACTTGTAAAAGAAGACATTTAAAATAAGCATTTTGGCACTGTTTCAATCACTCAATGGTAATTCTCATATAGGATTCCACCCATTGATCGACCTTCCCTTTACGGTTTTGTAAAACTACAGAAATGAGTTTTGGAGCTGGAGCAGCATCACTGTCCTCAAATTTGGCATCTGCTAAAATCTAGAACAAAAAAAAACAAAGGGGCGGGTAACATTGTCAAAATGTGCATAATGCTAACACCGGGGAGGGAGGATATTTTTTTTCACATCAGCACACTCACAGATGAAATCAAATTCCACAAGCTTTGTTGGTAATCAGGGTCCTTGCAAGCTTTTAATTTTTAACATTGAAATCAAATTCCACACTCACAGAAAATGCAAGTTTCCCCTTGATATATAATGGTCCAAGGGAACCAAAATATCTACATAAATAACAAACATATAGCAATTAAACAAATAGAAGTAGATGAATAGAGCCAAACAACACCATGCACCATCAAAATAACACTTATTATACTTTCAAAAAATATTTATGCATTTTAATTTTTCCAATGTATTGGGAGCAACTTAAAGCAGTGTTATAGTCACCAACCTAGACCATCCATCCACCATACCGCCAATGCTCATCCACATATTGAACAAATTTAGTAATCTAAATATTTTTAATTAAAATCATATATTACCTCCCTTTTATATGTTCAAATCACCTAACACATAACTTTCTAATTTTATTATTTATGAAAAGCAAATATATATTTTTTAAATCTTTTAATTTAAATTTTATCTATTAATAATCTTGATATATGTACTATTACTACTATTATCTTATATATATATATATATATATATATATATATATATATATATATATATCTCTTATCTTCTAATAATCTAATATCTGGCATCATAAAACATGATACAATTTTCTATTAGCCCAACATTAATTTCCTTATCAAATAAAATTATTAATGTCATTTCAATTTCAAAAAATAATATTTAATACTTCAATACTTGGACTTTTTAATTTGATCAATAGTTTAATTCATTATTATGAAAAAGATTTAAACATTAGAGTTTTGAATGAGATCCAGTCCATCATCAACTCAATCAGATTTTCTTGTTTGCTCACTTTTCTTATGCTTCCTTTAACGGATTTGATCGGTATTTCGTTCTTGCAGCCCTATGGAATTTGACCTTTTATCTATTGGTCGTGTAGCAAAGTTTAAAGGCGGCTACTTATCCCTTACCCGCATTATAAGGTAGATGCTTTCAAATGGGTAGGCTGCCAATCCAATCAGTGCGATAGGTTTGTTAAGTTAGATCATCTAGTTCTCATTATACGGAATGAGTCTAAACCTTGACTGAAAAAGAAAATCTAGATAGAAGATCTCGAATCATTAGCTCTAGTTATATTGGTTCACGGCTAAACATTGTAGGTCTAAGCACAGTTTTTGCTCTTGGAGTCAGATCAGTAGGGTCATTTCAATTTTCTTTTCTTCTAATTTCTACAACAAAATCCTGTGTTATATATCTTAAATAATATTTATTTAATTATTTTAAATTATTATTTTTGAAACGTACACCTAAATATAGAAAAAAGAATTATATTATGAAATTTTAATATTTTAAATTTAATGAAAGTATTCCTCTTTCAATTCATAACTAATGTAACTAATTATAAATTTAATATTTAATCAAATTATTTAAAATTTTTTTCTAATGTAATGTATTATCTATTTTATTTTCAATCTTGTTAAAATGATATACATTCATGTTTTTTTTTATATTTTTTTGACTTAATTTCATTATTTACTCTTTTTTTTTTCTTATTTATAGACTTAGGCGATTCCATGTTCTTTGAATTTAATTTTTTTGACTTTAGATGATATGATGACAATTATCTTCATATCATCTATATAAATAATGAAATCATGTAATGAAAATATGTGTGTGTAATACAAAAATTTCTGTATTCTCTTGTTTTCTTTCTCTTAGTGCACCTTTATTTCTTTCATTTTTCTCTCGTTTGTTTCAAATGCACTAATCAACACCTTCCAACAATCGGTATCAAAGGACAAGTCAATCAACGACGACACCATTTCGGAACTAGTCTAAGCACAATTTCAATACTACTTTAGCACAACTTCCACATCAAATTAATTTGTCCGATCATCAACATGACATCCTCTACTTCAACATCGCATCAACTTATTCTCATCTTCAACGGAGAGAATTATGATTTTTAGAGCATAAAAATAAAAACCATTCTATGAATTTTTAATTTGTGAGATATAGTGAAAAATAATATCCCAAAATCCATATAACCAGCTCAGAAGGAAGAGCTGACTACTAAAATCTCATTCACCACAACCACAATATTTTAAAAGCTCACCGTTGAAAACAAGCTCTATGAAAAGATAACAAAAGAAAGATGCAACACACTTGTCAAAATTCATTTAGCTGTCATTGACTCCATATTTCTAAGAATCATGAACTCTATTTCAGCAAAAGAAGCATGAGAGATGCTGAAAGATGAATTCCAAGATACCATGAAAGTATGGGTAATATGATTTCAAACTTTTAGAAGAAACTTTAAAAATTTTCAAATGAAAAAAGTAACAAAGATTTCTTTTCTTTTCTAATTAAAGTTGTAAATCAAAAGAAGACCTACGGGGACACCATCACAGATTAAAAATTTATAGAAAAAATATTAATTTCTCTTACTGAAAAAATTAATTATGTGATAAGCATTAATGAATAATCAAAAGACTTATCAATACTTTTCATTACTGAGCTTGTTAGTTCCCTACAAGCTAACGAGCAAGAATTTCCTGGCGAAATGAGTCCAACACCAAAGGTTTCAATAAGCACACAAAAAAAAATCAAAACAAAGACGAAATGAATCAGATACAGCACAACGACAATATTAAAGGCAAGTCAAGCAAACCTAAAGAATGAGAAAGGAAAGAAAAATTTCCTCCTTGTGGTGCCTGCAAAAGGTTAATACATCTTGAAAAAGATTATTGGTACAAAGAAAAACCTCAGTGCTCGAATTGTAAAAAGTTTGGCCACATCGATCAAACCAGAAGGTTCAAGCAAAATCAACAAGCTATTATTTCAGAATTCATAGATGACGCTTGCATTTTTTACACTTATCAAGCCACAACAAAAAAAATGTTGTATAATTAATCGATAGTGGTTGAAGAAATCACATGGCAAAAAAATGATTATTTCATTAATATCAATTTTACAGTCAAAGTACCAGCAAGAATGAGTGAAAGAGTATTGATTGATCCAAAGGCAAAGACACTATTGCAATCTAAACTCCAAAAGGTACGAGGTACATTGATAATATTTTATTTGACCCTGATCTGAATCTAAATTTGCTAAATATGCCTTAAATGATGACGAATTGTTACTTGTTATTATTTGAAGGTAATGGTTGTACAATTTTAGATAATTAAAAAAAAAAGATAGCTAATGTCAAGATGAAGAACAAGACATTCTCAATTCATTAAAACTATGCCACTGAAAATTCACCAGCATCAAAAGTTGGTGTAAATAGTTCACTTTGACAAAAAATTTGAATATTACAGTATTCAAAATCTTAACTGATTTCTAAAAAAACTAAGGTGAAAAATCTACCCACTATTAATAATCTGAATGGTATCTGTGAAGGATGTCAACTTAGCAAGTTGTACCAAAAATTATTTCCTATCAGCATGACTTGACGTGCTTCGTAGTAATTTTAGTTGGTGTACACCGATATTTGTGGTCGAATTAGAACACAATCATTGGATATTAGCAAATATTTCATTCTCTTTATTAACGATTATTCTCGAATGACTTGGATCTAATTTCTGAAAAATAGATCTGAGATGTTAAGAACATTCAAAAAATTCAAGATAATTGAAAATCAAATTGAGCTTCAAATTCAGACTCACAGTAACGACAACGGCACCAAATACACCTCTTCTGAATTTAATAAATTTTGGGAAGAATAAGGTATGCATCATCAACTTACCATTGCATACACACAACAACAGAATAGTATTTCTGAAAGAAAAAACAAAATAATTATAGATATAGCGAGATCCATGCTTGGAAATAAAAATATACCTTACAGGTTTTGGGTTAAAGCTATTTTTATTACAGTATATCTTCAAAACAGATGCAGCATAACAAGTTATCACTGATATAACTCCATTTGAAGCGTGGTCTGGACACAAATCATTAATCAAACACTTGAAGACATTTGGCTACGTATGATAGTTGCATATTCAAGCACAAAAAAGACAAGCTAAAAGCATAAGCAAAAAAAAAAAGAATTTTTATGAGATATCGCCCACAATCCAAAGGCCATCAAATTTATAATCTGAAAACATATAAAATTATGGAGAGCAAAAATATAATTTTTGATGTAGATACTTTTTGGAAGTGAAAAGAAAATTCAAAAATCATTAATTAGTGACGATTCTAATTTTTAACCAAGTTGAGAAATCTACTCCACCTCCTATTCACAATCCTTCATCTCAAAAAAATTATTGTTATGATTCAAAATCTGACAATTTTGAATCACCTCCAGCAAATTCACGAAGGAAAGATGAATATTCATCAACTTAAATCTCCAGCACTATGCACATGAAGTGTTTCAAGTGGGTATAAAGATACTCCACAAATATTTGATTCATGCACTTATACTGTTCAAGAGCCAAGAAGTTATGATAAAGCAACTCAGTATGAAGAATGAAGAAATACAATGAAGGATGAGATAAAAATACTGCTGTCAAAAGGGCCGAGTCAGGCCGAACCCAGCACAATGCATCCATGCCTAGGCCGGCACGGCACACTACAGTGCCGTGCCCAAACACGTGTCGGGTGCACCCACGGTACCAATCGTGTTGTGCTAGGCAGAGGGATTATGGCCCGTGTGTCGTGCCAAGCACGACACGAGTTCTTGGCACATGGGCACGACATAGATGACCATACATTGAGCATGGTCACATCATTACGACGAGGGGACAAAGAGTCGACACCTGATGGGTGAGGCACAAAAAGCCCCGACATGGCAATAATGGTCCAGGGAAGCCAAAACCATAATTTTTTTTTAAAAATTGAGGTTTTAGCCTAACCCAAAACAAGCCGAATCAGCCCGAAACCAAGCAAATTTTCAGCAACGGGCCCATGTCGAGCCTGACCTCCAATGAACCGTGTCGTGCCAGGCACGACACATTACTATAGTGTGTCGTGCATGGAACAATACAGTAGCCAAGTTGGGCCCAAAAAAAGGGTTAGGCCGGCCTGACACGGCCCATTTGAGACCATTAAATAAAAATGCTTAATGAAAATCAAACATGAAAGTTGGTTAAAACCCAATTCACAAAAAATTATTTGAGTTAAATGAATTTATAAAACAAAAATAAATTCAAATGGTTCAATTCAAATGCACAAAATAAGATTGGTTGTAAAAAAATACTCACAATAATTTGACATTGACCACAACGAGACTTTTGTGTCAGTGTCAAGGCAAGATACAGTCAGAGACATCATAGCTTTTGCAGCCCAGAAAGAATTGAAAATCTGCTAGTTTGATGTAAAATCAGCTTTTCTCAATGATTATTTCGAAAAAAAATTTTATATCGAGCAACCATCATGTTTAGTGATAAAAGACAGAATAAAAAAAATCTTAAAACTCAAAAAGACATTATATGGCCTAAAACAAACTTCGCGAACTTGGTACAAAAAGATTGATTATTATTTATCTGATTTCAATTTTAGAAGAAATCTCAATGTGAAGACACAAAGAATGAACATTCTAATTATTTTTTTATATCTTGATGATCAATTTGTTAGAAAAAATGATTTCAGTATGATCTTAGTATTTTTTTTAAAAAAATGTAGAAAGAATTCGAGATGATAAAATATGACCAAATTAACTATTTGTTTGGCGTGGATATTTGCCAAAAATTTACTAAAAAATTCAACATAAAAAATTACAAACCAATGACAATTCTACTGGTTTCATGTGAAAAATTAGTAAAAAAAAAAAGGTTCACCCAGTACTGATGAAAAGTTGTGCAGGGGCATAAATGACAGTCTATTATGTTTGACAGCAATGCGACCTGACAACATGTATGCTTCAAGCCTATTATTGAGGTACAAGCAAAAACCAACTCAAATTTATCACATTGTTGCTAAAAGAATATTGAGGCATGTCAAGGCTTTTACTGATTTTAGCATTTGATATAAACCAACAAAAAATACATAATTAATTGGTTACAGTGATAGTGATTAAGCTGAATCTTTAGAAGACATGAAAAGTACATCCACTTATATATTTTCATATAGCAAAAATATATTTTCATAGTTATCACACAAACAGGACAAAATGAGTCAATCAACCGAATAAAAAAAATATATAGCTGCCTGTGAAACAAAAAATCAAGAGTATGGATTAGAAGAATTTTCTCTTATTTGGGAAAAAATCAAAAAAGGCCAATAATTTTTTGTGATATCAAATCTACAATTACTATTGTAAAAAATCTAGTACAACATATATAAATGACAAATGGGTCGGGCGACCTAAGCCAAGTCTAAAGGCCAGCACGACATGCTACAGTGTCGTGCCTGAGCCCGAGCCATGCAGGCCCTCGACACAAACCATGTTGTGTCGTGCCAAGGGTTTTCAGCCCGAGTGTCGTGTCAGGCATGGCACGAATGTGTGGCATGTAGGCACTGCATGGGACTAGAGGTGTCAAACGGGCCGGCCCGACACGGCACGACCCGTTTTTTTCTAGCACGATCGTGCTACCGTGCCATGCCGGGCACGGCATGGTTTGAATATAGGCGGGCTTGGCCTAGCCATACAGGCTAGGGGCCAGCCGCCAGGGCATACCGGCATAGCCTGATAGCCGCATAGGCTGAGCCGCTGAGAGTGAGAGAGAGGCAGGGTCGGGCAGGCGGGCGCAGGGACCGGGAAGGGATGGGAGGCCAGGCAAAAATCTGAATTCTAAAATCAGAATATTGTTTTTTTTTAATTTATATATTGTAAATTATATTTCTTAAGGTTAAGTTAAGTGTAGTGACTGTGGTCTACTGTCTACACTGTGTAGAGTATTAATTATTAAATATATTTTTTTTAAAAATGTTAAAAATTAAAATTAAAAAAAAACAAATTTTAGAAAATTTATTTTTTTTATCAAATTCAACTTAGTATAGCTTTATTTATATTTATAATTTATTAATTATAAATTAAAGTTATTAATTTTTAAAATAAAATTTAAATCGTAAAAAAAATAAATCAATACATTATATTAGTAAAAATTAAAATTAAAAAAAAAATTAAACAACACAAATGAAAAATTACCAATCATGCATTTGAAACCGATGGTCCTGAACAAAACAAGTATAAGTTTCAACACAAATGAATAATTAATATGATTTTAGATATCACATAGTTAGATATCTAACTACACAAATGAATAATTAATATGTGATATAACATAGTTATTATGATTTTAGGATATGAGCAATAATTATTATATCTATCTATTAATTTAAATCATTAATTAATAATTAATATGATTTTAGGTATTATAGATATAATACCTAAATATTGGTGATATCTAATATGATTTTAGGATATGAGCAATAATAATATATAACATATTATTATATAACATATTATGATTTTAGGTAGTCAGGATTTAATAATTAATATGATTTTAGGATATGAGATATCATTGAAATTATATCTATCTTATATTAGAGTAATATATTTATTATCAATATGTGATATCTAACTATGTTAATAAAAATATTGATGAACTTATTATTAATGATTTAAATTAAGATACAATATTTTTTTTATGGAATTCTAAAAATATTTTTAATAACATAACGAATGTGTTCATTTGTGTATATTCTCATTATTTATTTTTTATTTAGGTGCACATGCAATATCGATAGCATGTTTTGAAAATATAGAGGATAACTTGCATTTAGTATTATAGATATTGATATAAAAATCAAATATTTAAAATATTGATCTTTCATTTTAATTTTGAATTGCTTAGTTGCTTATATAGATTTTATGATTATTGTGAAAGAAATAGATATAAAGATACATTTCTATCTGTTTGAACCAAGCAGATAAATTAAAAGGTTTTGTTTATGAAAAATTAAGCAATATATTTATATTTACGAAACAAAATATGATAGTTGTAGCGTGGTTTGGAGTTTGGATATTAATATCATATATGGAGTTAATGACTTTTTTATTTAGTTAGCCATGGAAAAATTACAGGGTGATCCATTAAATATATGTGGGCTATCTCAGTACTTCGATATTAAGTAGTGCTCAATTCTTTTATATGCTAATAATAATTTTAATATTTTGAGTAGGAGGAAATCATATTAATTCATTTTTCCTATGTTTTATAAGATGAAATGTGATTTATTAACCATTTAGTTGTCTAGCATAGATTCGAAGTTTATTTTTTCTATGAAAATCATTGCTATTCTAGATATGAGATTGAGATTGTAGTCAGATAGTGTAAAAGCTTTTGTATAATGATTGAGAATATTCATTGTTGTGCATTCAGAATCAAACAAAAGTGTTGTTGTTAGATGGTATTTGATAAGACATCAAGATCAATGATATTGAGGACAATTGGCATTGATTCAAAATCTTTTTTTTGTGGTAGTCATTATTATTCTAGTTAAGAGACTAAGATTGCAGGTAAATTTTGTGGAGGCTCTTGCATGTCTAAATGATTTAGAAAATTTTATTGCTGGACATTCAGAATCAAGCAAAATAGTTGCTAGTGGATGATGATTCATGAAATATCGATATTTATGATATTGAGGTCAACACTTGTGATACTTTTAGTTTCCTACATAATGATGTTAATTTATATTCGCACTACCAAATTGAATACAAAGATTGATACCTCGTATTACTTTCAATTATGTTTTTTTTTTCACACGACATTATATTATAGTCTGGGCAGCTCGGACATAATATGAGGCATGACATAATTTAGTCATGCCTATAACATGACACGACCTAGCTTAGATTCGTGCATGGAGGCTTGGGATGTGCCTGACCAGAGCTTCTGGCATTGGAATGTGCGATATGACACAACCTAACACAATGACTTGTGTGGGCCAGTAGAGCCTGGCTGGCCAAATAGGCTAGTCTGATCCTAACCTAGGCTAGGCTAGAATGATTCAACTAGCTAGGCCTGACCCAGGCTAACATAGACTAAATTCAAGCTAGCTTAGAATGAATTGGGTAAGTCTAACATAGCTAGGTCTGATCTGACTTGGCATGACCCGACGCGACATGGGCAAAATGCATGCCAATGAGTTATGTTAGGCTGCTCATTTTTAGAGCCATGTTAACATGAAATGGCTAATACTAAAAACCATGTCATGTTAGGCATGATACGGTGGCCCGGATGAGCTATAAAAATAGTCATGACAATGGAGCAAGGAGGGGCCGTGGTGACCCTCCCCGTGTCCAGCCATGTCAGAAATTTTGCAATCCCTACCCCACCCTATGCCCCATTTAGTGTGAGGTAGAGCAAAGTAGGGAAAATGGTATATAGGGTAGGGCAAGGTGGGGAAAATGATAAATAGTGTGGGGTGGTGTGGGGTGGGATGGGATGGGGCGGTGCAATCCCTACCTTGTTACCCCATTTACCATAAGAGCGATGTGAGTCGTGACCTTCACTAGACATGGAGTCATGCTCATGGCATACACTGGGTTAATAGATATGGAGTCATGCTAGTGGCATACAATGGGTCACTAACAAAGTGACGATTGCTGAAATATTTTGAATTTTTGCCCACTGCCTACACACTCATGGGAAAACATCAAATTAATATTTTTAAATTTAATAATATTATTAAATAAATAAAATTTAATTATTAATATTTTTTATCATTTAAGAGGTGGAATAGGGCGGGGATCTGAGCAGGGGATTGTCCTCACCCTAGCTGCCCTGACCCCAACATGAGAACCCTCATGGTAGAAAATCCCTTCCCCGTTTGGGTCGGGCACAAGGGGGGTGGGTCGAGGTCTAGGCAAATTGGCATCCTTACTACAAATTTGGGTTATGTAGACAAGACACGACCTATTTAACATCTCTACATTCAAGCTATGTGTTATCCCTAACATATGGTGTTAGTATGGGCTAATTGATTTTTGGATGATTGGAGCATTCTATTTGTACAAGTATTTATTGTTTCTTTGGGATAAACTAGAATAATTCAGTTAGGATGGTTAATTTTGAACTATCTAATTATTCAATCTATATTTTTTAAAAAGATCTTTTGATGGTTATAAAATTGTCACTGAACTAAAACTAAAAAAATAAGTCAAAAAGAGTGAAAGAAAATACTTTGCAAGGCCATTTCCATGAGTCAATAGTGGGTCTAAAGAACTATTTTTCATTGTATTTTTGTCATAAAAAAAGACAAATGAGATGTGTAAACTATTAGGATTGAAATCTTATGCTCGTGATAGCACGTACAAACTCAACCATAAAAAAAGAATCAGAATGAAGTTAAAAGAAAACAAATCATTCCTCATAATCTTCTAGAATGATTTTTTGTCCAATTATTCATGCTCTAGATCTTCTACTTTATATCCGTAACCTAGAAAATTATTCTCATGAAAAAAAAAGTATGGATCTCAACTCTCTTAGCCTCTTTGACTGGCTTACATCAAATCATGCAAAGTGATTTTTTTAAACAAAAATCACACAAAGTGATTCTATAAAAATAACTTAAAGTAAACTTTTAAGCCATCATGTTTGAAACTAGGTTAAGGTTATGGTAAGGATCTTAAAGCTTAAAATAAAATATTGGACTCCAAATGTAAATAAATAATATCATTTATATTAATCATAATTCACTCAACTGAATAATTATAATTGCACTCCCCAACTTATTCAAAATATAATTTGAGTCTATTATTATTAAATACTTATTAAACTCCATGTTTTAACATCATTATAATACTTCATTATTAGGATAAGGAAATATCTTAAAAACTTTTTGGGCAGAAGTCTCTAATCTAGTATAGTTCCATAAATATATCGGTCATACATGTAGTAAAGTAGACATTCATCCAAATGTATATCTCACATAAATTATATAGATAATTCAATTACCAATAGGTAGTCATTTGATGCTCTTATTAGTAGGATAAAACTAGGTCTTTAGTAAGACTTTTAGATTATAGGATTAGCCCATTTCATTACACATAATGATCTATCGAAATTATCTTGTTGTTATTATGCTTGATTATTAAATGAATGCAATTTGATTATCATGAAAAAACTTTAATGCCCTACTAGCATACAATGTGATTGTCACCTATTGGGTCTTCTCGAATAATAATATCCTCGTAGTTGTCCCATTAGTATTTTTTCACTAAAATGAAATAGTTTCCTTACTTGAGAGTAATTCACAAGTTCACAATTTTTAGAGAACCTGTCAACTACATTTAATGATTGCTTCATATATACATTCTTATTCTCTAACCTCATGCATGTGTCATAAAGTGATGAATTGATTTGGCTTTAAAAGTATTTATACTTTCAACTTCATAAGCATCATACTTATAACAATAATTAACATATATTTCTCTAAAATTTCATAGTAGTAGTACTCATACAACAGAAAGTAACTTGCAGGATTATTATCATTTATAAGTCACCTCAACTCATGTGGGTCTTGTGGCTTATATTTCACCATCCACTATGACAACATGTGATCCTCATACTCATGGTGAAACCATTATGAAAATATTTTATAAAACTCGAACATTAATTGAGACTCAATTCATCTAAGATATACATAATAAATTGGCTTATAAAAGTATTTGTGCTTTTAGATTCGTAAGCATCATACTTACAAAATTAAACTTACTTAATGCTTGTTTTGACATATAAATTTGCCTCATGCATCACTATCAAAAGGGTTGTCACTTTTTCTTCCTATAATTATCCATGAGATAATTTAAAATAATTTAAAATATATCTTGTATAATTTTGGGTTCATAATGAGAACCTACAAGAGTATCTAGGAATCTAAACTATAAATCTATAATTATCATTCATGCACCTCGGATCTATCACTAGGTGGGAGTTGAAATTCACACTCCCCCACAAAGGGCTTATTCTTGTACCTTGTATCACCTCTTTTCTCATTGGATCTTTCCTAGGGTTTGGTAAATTTTTGCTTTCAAACCATAGTTTTTCACCTCTTTTCTCGTACCCTAGTTCCTAGCTCTCTTTCATTTTTGGCTCTAATTTTGGCTTTCATAATCAATAGATGAGTAGGTTTTCCAAGTGAGAAGTCATGATATAGGGGATAGATCATAGATTTAGTTTTTCCTTTCTATAACACAAATCCATGACACTAAGGAAAGACCACGATATTGCTATCTTTCTTGTATTAGATTTCACAGCAATGAAATTGCTATGACTTGTACATTTCTTCTATTTGACATGAAGTTGTGGTGTTGAAAATGGTTGTGGCTTATGCTTTTCCTCTCTCTAACAAAAATTCATAGTAATGGGAATGGCCAAGGATAATACTTTTCCTCTATATAACAAGAAGTTGCGGTGATGAAAATGATTGTGGCTTAAACATTTTTCCTCTATAACCCAATGTTACAGAATGGCTGCAACCTTGGTCTTTTTCTTTGAAGCAAAAAATCTTAGCTTTGGAAATAGTTGTGGCTTGAGTAAATCTTTGGAACTATGTATAAAAAAATCATGGTGCTATAGATAAGTTGTGGCTTTTTCTTTAATACTTGTGGCTCTATAAAAAAAGGTACGATTCTAGAGGATGCCTACAACTTTTAGTGCTAATGGGGTATTTGGCTACCGTGACATAAAATTAATATCGTAACCATATAAATATTAGCGAGATAGTGTGACTATGATTCTAAGAAAGTTTAATAAAAAAAATATGTTACATAGTGAAATTATTGTGTCAACAATATGACAGTCATAGTATATAAAAATTATTGCTACTATTTTAGTAAAACTTCGGCTAAGAATTAAAATCGAAACTACCATATAAGTTCATGGAGGTGTAACATAATCATAACATGAGAAATATTATGGTGTTACATGACTTTTTGCTCACATCATACTCAATAATTCTACCAGAATTATTTTTCATGCAAAAATAAACTATTTTTACCATAATTTATCATGAACCATCAAAACTATAATTTAGTAAAGTAATTTAATTTTAAACTATTTTTTATGCAAATATATCATGCATAATCACCAAATAACTAGTATTAACTATTATTTGGCATACTAAATAAACTATTATACTAAAGTGATTGCTCGTTCATGAGAAATTTATTCCCCTCTAAAAAAATATACCTTTCCATTCTTCCTACATAAATATTTTATATGATTTAGTTTAAATGTCATAGTGTATCTAGATGATGGTGTTGAATCTGTGAGTGTGTAAAAAAAGTGGGGTTTGAGTTCTTCAACTAATTATGTGGATATGTAAATAAGTCATAGTATAATTTGAGTTTTGTGACTAAATATGAGGGTATATAAAATGTGCATAATATTTTTTTATTATTTCACACCATGCAAAACAAATCTTGGGTTGCCTTCTAATTAGTACTATGTTTAACATCCATAGCTAGACCATTAATGAGGTATTACTTCTATCTATAATCTCAAGTGTCCTTGCTAGCTTTGTTGTATAGTTCTTCACTTTCTCTTTTTTTCCCATTTTGTTCAGTGTTGAATCAAATTCTATACTTTCTTCTTAGGGGCTTCCTTCCTTAACCTTTCTTTATCATGATGCCACATCTTTTTGGATTGCCATGGGTTTTTAAATTTTCTTTTTTGGCTTCACCCTCCCTAAATGTCATGGCTTTTTGGATCACCATGGCTTCTTGTTGTGCAACTCTTTGAGATCTCCAAAGTCATGGCATTAGAATTTGTCACAACTTCTTTCTTTAACTTTTGTTTCTCCTAAGTCATGGTGATGGTCAAAGCCATGACTTTTGTTGTTGTTTTTATTTCTTTTTTTTTCCTTCAAGTCCTATAGAATTTTTATTTCCGCCATGTCTTCCTTTATTATTTTATCAGCCACTAGTTAAGATTATGTCTCTATTTTTGCTATTGGTATATTCTCACAATCTTTCACATCATTTTTTTCAATGCAATTATGAAAATAATTCATGCATTTTATTTTTCTTCTACCCCTCCAGAATACTCTACTTAGGTGCTTTCTAAAGTCATAACTTTCAAGAATACTGCAACTTAATGGCTACAATCCTCCTCAATTTCAACCTCGCTTTAATAGCTCTATATTTCCTCTTCTAAAGCCAATAGTACAACTTTATTGAGCCAGTACTAGTTAGAATTATGACAACTTGATCACCAAGATAGCTTTCTCCTAAGTTGGTCTTTTTTAAATTCTCTAGTAGTCCTTCTTGAAGTGTCCAACTTTACCATTCTTCTAGTACTTCAATTTTAGCCTATCCACACTCTTTTATCTTCTTTTTGTGTTTGATTTCTTTATGACTGAAATATACATCTTTCTTTATTCATTCTCCTCAAAAGTATTACATCTTTCAAGTTTCCCCATACCCTACCTCCTTATATTCTTAGATATTAGTGCTAAAATTATTTTTTCATAGGATACCTATATTCTACTATTAATAATGGTGATACTCAAGTTATCTCATGAATCTAGCAATTAATAGAGGAATCTTTTAGCTTTGTCAACATAACTACAAGAAAATTGTATCAACAATAGATGACAACTAGCTGACCAATGTGTGAAACACTGAAACTCAAGTGTGGAGTAATTGTATCAACCTTTTTAATGTGCAACCTATATACTTTCTTTTTTAGAAATAACTCATTAATTAATTGAATAACTCTGATAGAGCATCTCAAGCTTCTTACATAGATCATTCTTCACACTACAAGAAAATATCAATTTAGCTAAAGATCAATCCCTAGCTAAATTGCAAGGGATTAGCTAGGGAATAGCAATGGATTGATGATTTTTTTTATTAAAAAAAAAGCAATGGATTAGCGATGGATTAGCGAGTGATACTTTTTCGAAAGTTCCGCTAATGAAAAGCGGGGAATTTAGCGACGGATTAGTGATTTTAGCGATGATTTTAGCGAGAAATATTCGTGAATTCCGCTCAAGAAAAGCGGAGATTTTAGCGACGGATTTAGCGATGAAATAGTGACTGAAAATTTTCCTAACTTCCGCTCAAGAAAAGTTAGGATTTTAGCGACGGATTTAGCGACTGAATATTTCTCGCTAATAAAATCCTTGATTTAGCGACGGATTTTTTGTTGCTAATAAAATCCTTGATTTTGCGATAGGATTTTGCGACGAATTTTTTCGAGCTAATAAAATCCGTAATATAACGATGAATTTTCTCTAGCTTATAAAATCCGTAATTTAGCTATTGATTAAGCGATGATATTTCTCTAGCTAATATTTAATTATATAATTTTTTTTATTTATTATTTGTTATAATATTTTATTTAATTTTGTTTATTAAATGTATGTTATTGGTCTATAGATGAGCAATCCTTGAAACACACATTCTCCTCGTAAAATCATAAAAAAATTATATTATAAATAAATAATTTAAAAAATATAAAAATACAATAAACAAATATATATATATATTAATAAGGTCTAAATTAACAATTTAATGATGTATTAATTTTTTATTATATTTTACAAAAAAATTTTTTAAAATTTGAAAATAAAAACTTAAAAATTTGTATTTAAAGTAACATTAAATAATAAATTCAATAAGAATAATATTTTTTTTTCTATATTTTAAAAATTAAATTAACATATATTAAAATTTCTACTAATATAAATGTAAATTAATTCATTGTATAATAAAATAGAAATATTTTCAAAATTATCTAAATTGACAGTAAACTAGTAAAATTATTATTATAAGTAAAAAAAATTATTATTATAGAAAACTTTTAAATAAATAAACAATACAAAATTAGAAAATCTTGAAATATAATAAAAATATCATTTTTTAATAAAGTTAAAAGAAAATAAATTAATATTTATAAATAAGTACATAAATGTTTGCTCTTACAAAAATTTAGATGAATTAAACAATTGAGTAAGATTTTTATAATTAGCTTTTATCTTTAAGTTTTTATTAAAATAATAAATATAACTTATTTTAATTATCTTCTCACTTTAAGTAATTTATTGAATTTTAAAAATTATTAATGATATCAAATAATATGAAATTTTATGCCTTTAAAATTATTTCATATTATCTTCGTAATAATTAATATGAATTCTTAAAATTTTATAACCATAAAATATAAATTTTTATATATTTTTTAACATTAATAGTATTATATAACTTAGGCGAGTGACTAGAAGACAAATCATCTTTTCATTCATGTCTTATTATATAGAGTTTATTAATTTTGTACCTATCTGATATTTTTTTACAAGGCTAAATAAATTTTGTAAAATTGTTTATATATCTATTGTTTAATTAATATTATAATAAAAAAGTTTAAGGTGTTTATTTTTCATTTGTACCTTGCTACATGCACATTAATTTTGTTGAAAAAATTTTGATAGTAAATAAAATTAATTAGTCTTTTTGATTATATATATATATATATACTGTTTATTTAATGTTTTAATAATTAAAAATATACAAAATTTACTAATATTTACATTCACGTCGAGACGTAATTTTCTTCTAGAACAAATGATGCAAACCTCCGCATTCGGCCATCCATCCCTCGACACCAACGCTTCAACATATATTCGAGGTTTTAAAAAAAAATTATTTGAATTGAGGTATGTTCTAAATATTTTATTCTTCATCGATTAACTTGATTAAGCTTATGCATATTGATTCTGTTTTTTATTGTTTCTGAAATTCTTCTCCTTTATTCACCGTGATATTCTTGGATTGTGTATATATACTTAATCATATACATACTTCATGTATTTGTGATATAATGTGTTGTCATTGTGTGAATTTTGATGGTGCACAGTAGGTATGCCGAATTAATAACTTGTTCAATATAAATAACTACATACTATATACAAAAATAGTATACATAAATATAAGTATGCTTTAAATAAGAGTGTTTAAACATAACTATATATATATAACTATAAAAACAGTATACATAAACTATTTAAACATAACTATATCTATCATTTTTTTTATTACCATAGATGTGAAAGGAAAAAATTGTTATGCATTGTTTGGGCCTGTAAGTTTCAAGTGGGTGAACTTCTTTATCATGGTTTGAGTGATTTTGATGCTATAGTTTGCTGGTATCTTTTTTCTATTATGGTTATAAATATTTATATTTAAATTTAGTTTGTTTTGGGTGTGCTCAACTTCAATTTTTCATGGCAATTTGCTTATGTTTTTGTTCGCGGGTGTTCTTGAGTGAGGAGCACGAAACGAAAATGCATATGTTCTTGATTTATTATTTATATTGCATGAAGAGCACAAAAAATTGATTCTATTGAATCTAAAAAAATAAATTTTCTAGAAAAATTATTCAAAAACAAATAGTTTTAATCTGTATATTGCTATTTTATGAATGATAAAATGAGAGTGTGTGTATGATCATAGTTTTGTTATTTATGGTAAGTTTTTTAGCAGTGTATTTCTTGATAGTGTAAGTTTTTTATTGTGTTCGTTTATTTTATGGTAGCGTGTAAATGTGTTTAATAATTTTTACATAATTAAAATAACTATGTGCTATGCATTTAATATCATTTCTGAAAAATCCAGAAAAGCCATTTTGGTTTATCTGTTCATAATTTTTGTAGTGTGGTGTGAGTTTGTGAGTGTAATAAAAATCATGTGAATATTTATATTTATTTTTTCTATTTATTAATTCAGCTCTATTAAGTATAGTTTGGGAAAATGAAAAATAATTTTGTGATTTAATTCAAAATTATCATATTTAATTATCTGGTTTGGTATTTGAGCTATAATATTTTTCAAATATGTTTGAAACCCATTGATGGTTATCTTTTGATAATCTTTTGAGATTGGAAGTCATATCAATTGAATATTCATGTCTTTGCTTGCTCTATTGATTTGTTGGTGTTAGGTAACCAAACTTTTTGATTGATTAATCTTGTCATAGAGAAAATATTATCATCAAAGGAGAACATAGTGTTTCAAGACCTTAGTTTCTCCAATGGAGATGAATTGTAGAACATATAGTACCCACCTCAAGACCATTTACCTTGTAAAAAAATGTATATTGATGTTGTATCATGGTTGATGTGTGAGATACTTATATCACTATGCTCTATAAAATCAAGGAAGTTGTCAACAATGACAAATCAACCACTCAAACATATACCCTAACAAATGGATTCCTAAATGTTGCAAGTTAATTCTCATCTATTATTAATCTTGCACAATTGGTAATTAATCTACCCTTTATACTCTAATTACAATTAGATACTCATCTATTAGTAAGTTTTCTCAATTGAACTATAATTTATACTTTTATCTTTGATTAATAAAAAAGTATAATGGAATATACTATAGACCATGTTAATGATAAAGCAAAGAGAAATATAAACTCATCTATAAATGAGCATTCTCATTTGAAAGTAGATACTCTTTTGTGGTAGTAGAAGTACAAGAAGAAGAAGTATAAGAAGATGAAGAAGAAGTATAAGAAGATGAAGAAGAAGCAGTAAGAGAAGGAGAAAAAGTTTAAGATGATGAAGAAATTAGAGTAGCCTTAGAGCTCTTAAGTAGCAATTAAATGCATAACAAGAAATCCAAATCATTCTAATCTTCAAATAGAAAAAATGATTAGGCTTGCATCTCTTAAATTACAAAACAAAATAACAACAAAAATTTAATATTATGCATTTATACCACTAAAAGGTAGGAATATTGCTCTGAGAAGTATTTTCTTAAATTAGTTCAATTTTAAAATTTAATTAAATAGATTTTCTTGATATTAAAAGTACTATTCTTTATATTTTGTTGCTTCCAAAACATCACTAACTTTTATCTAACTTTGCAAAAAAAAAAAAAGAAATTCATCCACAACACTAATAATAATAATACTTAATATTTTCATCTTTAATCTACACACACACACACACACACACACACACACACATAATGGATAATTATGTTATGGAATTCAAAAAAAAAATCTATGATTTGGGTTATATTTTAGTACCTAAATTCGGATACTCATAATTATCCCAGTATAATTAAAAAAAACATTATGCATAAACTCGTTTCAGCTTACTCCGCATGCAAAAACAAGTTTATGCATATGTTTATGCATATAGAGTATTTATGAACTCCATATGCATATGATTTTGTTTATGAAAAAATGAGTTTCTGAATAAACTCATATGCATACTTGAGTATATGCATTCCGTATGAATAAATGAAGGTAATTATCAGTATAAGAATTTGGAAGACCCAAATCATAAATATTTTGGATTTGGGTCCCCAAATGTTATATTAAAATTAAAAATAGTAATAAAACATAATTATTTTCATCTTGGTTCCCCTTAACATTTTTTCCTATAACATCATAACTTTTATCCACTTTTGTTGCACCGAAATGCATCAACTTTGTTTATCTCACAGAAGTTTTTAAAAATTTAATTTAAAATAATAGTTTCAGAATTCAAAAATCAATTTTTGATTCTCATAGAGTTTACCAAAATATACTTCTTCAAAGAACAATGATAGGTTCAAACCCATGGCTTACACCCATTTAAGGATGTCACCAACCATCCAACTAATAATGTTTTAAAAATCTTCGATTAGAAAATCTTTATCATGATAACGCAAGTAGGATTTGATTATTTTAAGTATTTAGAATTATGATTATTTTTGTAACTATATGTATACCCACATATAACTATATTTTTAATTACATGTATAATAACATACAACATTATATTTAACTATATGTATATAACTATGTATAAATATTTGTATAACTATTTATAATTATTTGTATTATTATATAACACTCTACAACATTAAATATACCTATATTTATAACTATGTATACATATATGTAAATCTATATATTTATTGATAACTTTATATATTTATGTATATCTATCTGTATGAATATATTTATATATAACTATATATTTAAATATATAAAAATATTAATAGTTATATATACTAAATGTTTAATAACATATAACTATAAATAATTGTATCTTATTATATATATAACTATAACAGCTTTATACATGACTATATTTAAATATATAATTTACATCTTATATTAATATACATTTGTATATATTAGTATATAAAAATGTATTTTACTATATCTATACCTATACATATCTATATGTATAAATATATAAATTATATGAATAACTATATATACCTGCATGTATAAACATAAGTATATCTATATGTGTAGCTAAATGTATAACCACATGTAACTATATTTATAATTATATGTATTAAAACATAAAACATTATGTTTAATTATATGTGTATAACTATATATAAATATTTATAAAACTAAATAAAATTTTGTATAATTAAATATAACTATATTTTTAACTATTTATACATATATGTATACATATATGTAAATCTATATATTTGTTTATAACAATGTATGTAGTTATGTATAACTAAATATAACTACTCGTATGAATATATATATATATATATATATATATATATATAACTAAATGTTTAATGATATATAAATTTTTATAACTATACATATTATATGTATGATAACATATAACTATAAATAATTATATCTTACTATATGTATAACTATAAAAACTTTATACATAACAAAATATATATATATATATAATTAACAACATGTATTTAATATACATTTTTATATATTAGTATAAAAATTGTCTTTTAGTATATCCATGCCTATAAATAGCTATATGTATAAATATATGAAATCATATGCAAATATATATATACATACATGTAAAAAAATAAGTTTAAACCATATATGTAACTATATGTATAACCACATGTAACTATATTAATAATTATATATATAAGAACATACAGCATAATGTTTAACTAAATGTGTATAACTATAGAAGGCAAGATAGATATTATTTGAATGGATTAAAAATTTGAAATTCTCGGATGGATATGTGTCAAATATGGGTAGATGCATGGATATGAAGAATCTTAAGTTATTTTGAATGAAAAGTCATGATTGTCATGTATTTATGCAGAGATTAATACCAATTGCATTCCGTGAATTACTTCCACTGAGTGTTTGGAAGGTCCTTACAGAATTTTGTTTGTTTTTCAAATAGCTAACTGCAACCACAATCAAAATAGATGACATGGTGAAGCTAGAGAATGACATTCCACTTATTATTTATAAACTTGAACGGATATTCCCACTGAGTTTTTTTGGCTCGATGGAGCATTTGCCGGTCCATTTGGCATATGAAGCAAGGATTGCAGGGTCAGTGCAGTTTAGGTGGATGATCCTTTTGAGGGGTAAATACATGTAATTTGATGTGTTTTATTATTTAGTACTTTAAGTATTATTGTAATTTAATCTAATTGAAACCTAATATTATGGATGTAGGTATCCTCGTAAGTTGAAATTGAATGTTATAAATAAGGAAAAAGTTGAAGGTTCGATTTGCAATGCATATTTAGTAGAAGAGGCATCATCATCTTGTTCTTTTTATTTTGAGGATCATGTCAATACAAAGAATAAAAATGTGCAGCAGAATTATGAAGGTCATGTGATGGTAGAAGATGATTCTGTGGACAAACTATCTATCTTTAAGCACCCTGGAAGAGCTTTTGGAAGAGCAATGAAAAGATGTATGACAGATGAAGTGTACAAAGCAACCCGGAGCTACGTTTTACTTAATTGTGAGGAGGTTGCACCATATATTGAGTATGTATGCTCAAAATAATTGCAGGTTTAATCATAGTTTAATTTTATTTTTAATAGGAATTATTAAAAATTGATATACATTTTTTTCTCTCTTTTTATTTTTTGTGCAGTATTTATGTTGAACAGTTAAAATATAGGCATCCAGTAATTTCCTAACAATGATGTCGATTGTATGCCAGAAACTGAATTTACGAATTGGTTAAAAAATTATGAGTATAATTAAGTTTTATATTTTTGAATTATTTAATTCATTAGTATCTTTTATTTGTTAATATCATTTTTTTAATTTATGTCACGGGCAATTGATCCTTCAAATAGAGATTCAAATATTTTCATTCAAAAATTAATAAAGGCTCATTTAGATATGTGACAACCTATCCTGGGTATTTTGTTAATGGATATAAATTTCACATAATCAGGCATGGTTCTTTTAAAATAACAATCAATAGTGGCGTATGCATTAAAGGCTCAGGTTATAGTGCAGATGAGATTGATTATTATTGTCAACTCAAAGAAGTTATTGAGTTGGAGTATCCTTAACTTGAAAATAATAGTATTGTATTATTTAAGTGCGAGTGGTTTGATCCTACACGAAATATGGGCACAAAGATTCATTTGGATTATAAGCTAGTGGATGTTAACCATAAATATAGATATAATTGATATGAGCCATTTATTATGGTAGTTCAAGCCACTCATGTATATTATTGTACATATCCGAGTTTATCTCGTGATAAGAGAGATTGGTGGGCGATTTGCAAAATCAAAGCTCGATCAAAATTTGAAGTACCAACATCCCAACATAGAAGTACAGACTTAGAAATTACACCGGCATTCCAAAAAGATGACATAAATAATATTGAGCATATGAATGTAGATGAAGATTCAGAAATTTTATGTGACTCAAATGGTAGCACAATAGAAATTAAAGATGATCAATTTCTATCTGAAGATGAGTTCGAACTTCTATCGGAATCAGACTAAATATCAGAAGATCCATTGGAGGATGATAGTGATGCTAATAATTAAATTGTTATAATTTTATTATAAATCTAAACTATCAAAGACTTTTTATATTATGTTGAAATCTATCAGTGTGTTTTACTTGAAAATGCATGCTTGTTTATTATATCCCTATTTTTTGTTCTATGTTTTATTTTGTACAGCAGATGGTGCCTAAAGGACATGGCCGTGGTAGAGGTGGACGTGGACACAGAAATGAACCAAATTCATCTAGTATGTTATCTCATGTTGCAGAATCAGTACCATCTCATAGCCACCATATCTAGACTTCAACATCACAATCAACATCTCCATTTATATCACCATCACCATCATTGAGACCTCTACTATCAACTTAATCAGATGTAAGCCCACCATCCATTGTGCTTCCTACACAAACTTTTGATCCATCTCTATCTTCTATACCACATTTTACACTGATTGTTCCCCCATTTAAAATACCAACGACTTCATCAAATGTTGTGCCTTCCTCTGTAATCAGTGTAAAGTTAGAAATTGAGAGTATGGATGAGAGGTAAAAGAAATATTTAAAAATAACTTGAAAAAAAAAATTTGATATAACTATCAGTGGTTTTTTTATATCATTATGATTTGCTTTTTTTCAAAATTATTTATTTATGTATACAATTTTATTCCATCTCACAAGTGTTCAACTATAATTACAAAGGCTTTCAAGAAAATGACTGATTCTAAAGCTTTCTCCTGAAAGAAAGTTTCTGAATCGACAAAAGAGTCATATTTTAATGACGTTCAGGTAGAAATAACAAAACAAAAGAATTGAAAAATAATTATCTAATTACTTAACTTTTATGTTGGTTATTATTCAAGCAGTAAATAATTATGTTCTTGTTGTTAATAAAAATTCTTTTGTCATTTTTCTATTTATATAATCAGTGCATATGGGCACCCAAATTTGATAGAAAGATAAAGTCATTATGAAAGATCAAAGCTACTCAACGGTATTCTGATTTTGTCCATAAATTAAAGAAAATGAAATGCCTGATTTTATATCCGAGGAAGACTGGCCCAAGTGGCTTAATTATTGGGAGGAGCTAGATGTGAAGAAAAAATCAGATATTGCCAGCAAAAAATGACGAAGTGAGGTAGTTGGGCTAGGTACAAGAATCTGTCGACACACTAAGGTTCAAAGTCGAGCATTGAGCACGCTCGAGATTTGGTACAAATTTAAAATTCTAAACATTTCTATATTTACTGGTTGTCCTAATAGTCCAATAAATAAAATCTCTGCATGGTTTTATTAATTTTGTTAAATTTTTTTATCATTTGTTTTTTTATGACTTAATAAAAATATATTCTAGGCTGGAGAATTAGGTTGAGATCCAAATTTTTATGAGATTTTCAGGAAGATGCATGTGAATAAAGTGGATGGTCAGTATGTTGACAACAAGTCTCAGATGATTACTGTAAGAAATTGTTATATTAATTAGATTTTATAAAACTACATACATTATGAAAATTATTTTGAAAGCAAAATATTTATTTTATTTTTTGTAAATCTAGAATAGTTTTTTTCTCTATTTTATCTCTGGACCTAATGGAGGAACGTGTGATAGCTGCTCATCAACAAGTTGAGTGTTCTATAGATCTTTAATCAATTGACTATGATCCTATTTATTTGGAGACAATAGGAGGTCGAAAGAAGCAGCGAGTGCACGGAATCGGCTCTAAGGGAGTGACATTTTGTTGTAGCATTTGTGCTTCTAATTCATTTGTCTCAGCAATGGTGGATGAGGCGGTTGAACAACAAGCACTGGAAACAAATGAACATATTGTAGATATGGAGACCGAAATGAAAAAGAAGGACGAGTAGATAACAAATTTGATGGAAGAAATGCAAGAAATTAAATAAATTAAAAAAGTAATGCAACAGCAGATATCTTATATGGAGTCACATTTAGCGGCATTGGCACAACATATAGCATTCCGAGATCCAGCTGCGAATCCTCGCAGGAGAGGCTAGCATTCCCAATAAAATATAAGGATGATTGAGTATGAGAATTATTTCTGAACTGTTATTTATTTTTGTCTGTGCAGCAAATAATTGTGATATTTTTTTGCAGGTTTCAATTTTTTTATTCTAGTTTTGTTCTTTGCTTTTCTGATTAAACATATTATGAATCATTGCAGGACACATTATGTTACACAAAAGAAAAAATTCTAATTCAAAGAATTCAGACATTACCATGGTCGTTCCAATGCATGAGTCCCATATTTATCGATTTCAGCTTTATCAAAAAGAGGGCTAGCTTGTCTTATCTTTATTATTCTAAAAACATTTTATTTTTGCACTCTCTTTATCTCTAAACATAATTGCTAGACATCTTTTGGATTTTTGTTAAAGCTGTATGATAATCAACTTTAATTTGTGTTTGTTCATGTCTATAATATTTGTTTTTATATATCTGTGAGTATGTTTTTGTGTCTCTAAATTTTTTGGGTAGAGTTTTAGCTTATTATAGGTATGTAAAATCCTATTTTCAGCAGCGACAGTGACGGTAGCGACGGCAACGGCGGAAGCTGAAGTGGTAGCAGCGGCAGCAGTGGCAGTGACGGTAGTGGAAGCGGCAATGGTAGTAGCACCAGCAACATCGGCATCAGCGGTAGTAGTGACACCAACGGTAGCAGCAAAGAAGGCGGGGGCGGCAGCGGCAACACCGACAGCGACAGCGGCATTGGCAACAGCAGTGGTAGCGGCAGCGGCAAGAGGTGCAACAGCAGCAATGGCAACAAATCTTGTATATACGTACGTATATAGTCAGTATATAAGTACATACAATACTACAGTATTTTATGTACATATATGCTGAGTATAAATGTACTCAATATATATGTATGCATAATACTATAGTTTATATGTACATAGACTATAGTAATATATGTACGAGTGAAATACTAGTATATATGTACATATTTACTGCAGCAATATATATTTATCAAAACATAGTTTTTTTTTATTTATTTTGATTTTATTTGGTGGTTTAAATTTTATACAGATAAGGTACCACATTGTTTCTGATACGAAGCTTGTATAAGTGAAGACATATTTCAACAAACCTGATGCACCGTTACTCGGACAATATTTTTGCAGCGGAAAGTTGGTGATCGGAGGAGCAGGGGGAGAGAAAGCAATGTCAATGCATTAATAGATTATACTTTATGCACAGTCAGTAGATATATTGATTAAAAAGATTTAATATAATTTTTATTATTTTATTGTTTTAGTTATTTAAAATATTGTATTAGAATAAGTTATTAAATGAATTTTCTTGTTTAATTTAAAATTTTCATTTATAGTTTCTATTTTTATTAAATTTTATTTAAAAATATTAAATTATTTAATTAAATTTTTGTTGAAACTGTATGACAATCAATTGTAATTTTTGTTTGTTCATGTCTATAATAACTATATACATATATGTGAATATATTTGTGTTTTTACAAATTTTTTGGGTAGAGTTTTAGCCTATTATAGGTATGTAAAAGCCTATTATCAGTAAAGGTAGCTGCGGCAGCGATGGCAGTAGTGGTAGTGGCGCCATAAGCGGTAGCGACGGCAGCGACAATGGCCATAGCAGAAGTAGCGTCATGCTCGGCAGTGGCTGCAATGAAGTCAGCGGAGGCAGCGGAGGAAGCGGCAGCATCAGCGACAACGGTGGCAGCGGTGGTATCAGTAGCAGTAGAGGCTGCAGCGGCGGCGGCAGTAGCAACGGCAGCAACTGCTGCAGCGACAGTAGCAGCAGTGGTGGCAGCGGAGGCAGCAGCAGTAGCCGCGGCTGCATCGGTAGCAGCCAAAGTGACAGTGGCAGTAGCGACAGGGGTGACGGCGACAATGGGAGAAGCAGGAACTACAACAAATGTTGTATATACGTACGTATATAGTCAATATATACGTACATATAATTTTGCAGTATTTTATGTACATATATACTGAGTATATATGTACTCGATATATATGTATGCATAATACTATAATTTATATGTATAAATATTACAGTAATATATATATGAGTGAAATGCTAGTATATATGTACATTTTTGCTGCAGAATTATATATTTATCAAAACATAGTTTTTTTTTACTTTATTTTGATTTGATTTAGTGGTTTGAATTTCTTACAGATGTGGTATCACATTGTTTCCCATACGAAGCTTGTATAAGCGAAGGGATTTTTCAACAGACATGAAGCACCATGACTCGGACAACTTTTTTGCAGCGGAAAGTTGGTGATCGGAGGAGTAGAGGGAGAGAAAACAACGTCAATGCATTGATAGATTATACTTTATGCATAGTCAGTAGATACATTGATCACTAAGATGTAATATAATTTTTGTTATTTTAGGTTTAGTTATTTAAAATATTATATTAGAATAAGTTATCAAAGAATTTTTTTTTGATTTACAATTTTCATTTATTGTTTCTGTTTTTATTAAATTTAATATAAACATATTAAATTATTTAATTAAATTTTATTTTTAAAGCTATATGATAATTAATTTTAATTTGTATTTGTTCATGTCTATAATAACTGTTTTATATATCTGTGAAAATGTTTGTGTGTCTCCGAATATTTTGTGTAGAGTTTTAGCCTATTATAGGTATGTATAAGCCTATTATCAATAGCAATAGCAGTGAAAGTGGCGGCGGCGACGAAAGCGACAGCAGCGGAAGTGGTGGAGGAGGAGGAGGTGGTGGTGGTAGCTGTGGGGGCTACAGCAGTGGTAGCGGCAGCGGCAACATGCGGCAGCAGCACTGGCAGCGGGGGTAGAGGTGGCAGTGGGAGCGGCGGCGGCGGCGGCGGCAGCAATGGCGGCGGTGGCAGCGGCGACAGCAGCAGTGGTATTGGCAGGGATAGCGGCAACGACAGTATCGGCAGGAGTGGCAGCGGGAGTAGTAGCAACAGCACCAAATGAGGTATATACGTACGAATAAAGTCAGTATATATGTACATATAATACTACAAGATTTTATGTACATATATACGGAATATATTTGTACTAAGTTTATATGTACACATAATACTGTTCTTTTTATGTACATATACTACAGTAATATATGTATGAGTGAAATACTAGTATATATTTACATATATTCTACAGGATTATATATGTATCAAAACATAACTTTTTTTTAATTTGATTGAGTGGTTTAAATTTCTTACAGATATGATACCGCACTGTTCTTCATACAAAGCTTCTATAAGTGATTAGATTTTTCACTAGATATTACGTGCCGTGACTTGGACAGCTTTGTCGCAGTAGAAAAATGATGATCGGATGAGTTGAGGGAGAGAAAGCAACGTCAATGAATGGATATATTATAATTTATACAATATCGGTAGATACATTGATGAATAAGATGAAATAAAATTTTATTATTTTTTTGTTTCAATTATATAAAATATTGAATTAGAATAAGATATTAAATGATTTTATTTTTTGTTTATTATAAATTATTTATAGTTTCAATTTTTATTCAATTTAATATAAAAATATTAAATTATTTAATTAAACAATTTTAAAATAATTTAAATTCTGAAATTAATTTTGAAATTAAAATATCTAGGGAAAAATCACTTGCTAAATTAATAAGGGAAAAATTTCTTGCTAATTTAGCTTGGGAAATATTAAAATTAGCAATTGAAAATCCGTCGCTAAATTTATTTAGCTAGGCACGATATCCGTCGCTAAAATTTATAGACCAGCACTTTAGCTAGGGAATCATCCGTCATTATTTTCAATTAGCAATGGAAAATCTCATTTATCTTACAAATTTAACTAGGAAATTTATCTTTTTTAACAAGGAATTTTTCCATCGCTAAGTTTTTAGCTAGGGACACTATCTGTGGCTAAATTTTAGAAGAAGCACATTAGATAGTGAACTGATCTTTCGGTAATCCGTCGCTATATTCCGTTTAGCGACGGAAAATGCCCATTTAGCTAGGGAATTGTCCCTAGCTAAATTATATTTTTCTTGTAATGTCAAATTTTCACTTAAAATATTTACCAATATTTTATCTATAAATACAATCAATAAAACCTCGATCTCTCTAATACAACTTGTCTTATTTGAAAACCTTAATAGATGCCATCTCTTATTTATGATTGCTTACTAATAGTTTTTGGTCTTATTGTGGACCAATAATCGCTATCAACTATTAGATCCTTTATCTTTAACTTTTACAATTTGAAGCCCTACTTTGAAAATTTCTTGATCTCAACCATGTATGTCACCAAATTTGTCATTCTTAGATTCATACTCAAACTAGGCTCTATAACCAAACGTATAACTTTGAAACCTTACCATGACTCTGAAACCATATGTAAGCTTTGATACTAAATGTAAGCTCTGATACCAAATATAAATGTTTGGCTTATATAATTGTGCATGATAAATTTAATTGTATAATGAATACTTGTAGTTTGTTATGCATTAAATATTAATGACTATAAATATTAATTAGAATGTCAATTTTGGATTTCACCATCTAATGGATTGGTGCATATTGGCTATGGTAGATAATAATAGGCAATCAATGGGACACATGCGCAAGGTAGGTATCAATAAGAAGTGATAGACCATGATATGTGAGTCATGAGACATATGTATAGAGATATTAATCGATAGGAAATAATAGATCTAGAATTATTTTTCTATTGTAAGATGTCCAAAGTTTGAATTATTAAGGTGACATGTTGATTGATGTAAGTATGATGTTAATGAAGATCAAAGCATAAACATAATTATGATCACATCGTTACATGTTATTCATGATAATTGTGGCAAGAGAATAAAGATGCATAGTTCAAGTAATCATCAAGGGTAGTTGACATATTGCCCGAAAGGCATAGGATTATGGGATAGCTACTGGGTAGGTAAATGTATAGCTTTCGGATATGTGATAAGTATGCCAAAGGCATGACCACAAGAGAACCATTCATGATAGTGATAGCCTATAAAAGATAACCTTTTGAGTGCTAATAAGGCATGATAGATCCGACATCATCCTATTTTCGTGCAGCAAACTAGTATGATATTGCCACAACACTAAAGAAAACTTTATCATATACAAGAAAATAAATCAACCTTAGAATCTAAGTATCCATCTAAGAGTTAAATATACCATCTCAACTTGAGTAGTTAGTTAATTTACTCTTACTTGATTAAATTATTATAAAAATTCATATGAGATTGATAAATGAACTTATATTTGAATTTTGTACAGAAATAATGTATTTAAAAAAAATCCAAAATTTAAGGCTGGCTTCAAAAATATGTCGAAACTAGTGCGTATGGAAAAAGTGTGACAATGCCTATTATTGTGAACTGGTGGCCATTGCCACGCTGTTGATTCTTTAAAATCAGAAGCTGACATTGTGAATGCAAACAATTGAAAACACCATTATCGTTATCTCAGCTCACCCCTCGCCCTCTGCCCCCCCCACCCCTCGCCCCTCGCTCCCTCGCCCCCTCTCACCTCGCCCCTTGCCCCCTGGCCCCTCTACCCTCGCCCATCTTCCCTCACTCGTCTGCCCTCACCTCTCGCCCCTCATTTCCCACCCCTATCCCCCCGAACGTCTCTAAGAGATCCTTCGTGGAGCTCCATTGAGCTCACTAGATCTCGACGTGAAGCTCGACAGAACTCCACAGCTCCGAGAAGGAGCTCATCGAGCTCTAGCGAGCTCGAAGTGGAGCTTGACAAGCTCCCTCATGGAGTTCCATCGAGCTCCATGATGGAGCTCTAGCAAGCTCCAGGGAGCTCCATGTCGAGCTCGCTGGAGCTCCATGAAAGAGCTAGTCGAGCTCCATCTAGCTCGACGTGGAGCTCGATGGACCTCCACGAGGAGCTCGTCGAGCTCCATCGAGCTCCACTTCGAGCTCGCTAGAGCTCGACGAGCTCCTTGGTGGAGCTCTGTCGAGCTCGATGGAGCTCTGCAAATGAGCTCTCGGAGATGGGCGGGGAGAGAGGGGTGAGAAGAGAGGGGCGAGATGTGAGGTAGACAGGCGAGGGGAGATGGGCGGGGGTAGATGGGCAAGGGGCGAGGGGTGATTTGAGATAATGATAATGGTGTTTTCAATAACTGGCATTCACAAGGTCAGTTTCTAATTTTAAAAAATCAATTGCGTGGCAATGACCACCGTTCACAATGACAGCCGTTCACAATGATAGACATTGCCATGCTTGTTTCCAGACTCACTAATTTGGGCATATTTTTGAAACTAACTTAAATTTTGAATTTTTTATTTTAAATGCATTATTTCCATACAAAACTCCTTATATTCACTATATTACTTATATGCCTCACATACTTATCAAATTCTATTAGATATACACACACGCCCAATGAGCTTTTGATATTGTGCTAAGAACCATTGAATTTTTGGCATCAAAGTAAAGTCATCACACATAGCAAGATGTTTCCAAATAGCTAGTTAATTAAATTTATGGGACATTAGCTAGGTTTATGAAATCCACTATGCTAATACTATGAACTATAAAGCATTGATTCTTATTGTGGTTGAGATGTGTAGGTAGTTTTTGTCAGGGCTAAATATGTTGAAAATTATTTTTTAAAATTTAGTAAATCCAACAAATGTTTCTCGAAAAAAAAAGAAAAATATTGACCTTTAAATTCAAAAAATATACATGATGTATTAAGAAAAGAAGTCGATAGCAAAATTAAGAATATTTCTATCATGGATGAATATTATCTTAACTAGATCTCAAAATCAATATCCATCCATAAAAAAAATGGTAAGTGGAGAACATGTAATGAAAGATGGTCTTGTTTGACATTAACTTCTTTGCTTAATGGATGTCTATTCAACATACAATTGAATTCTTTTCCATTATCTAAATAGGGAGCAAAATTCTTTTTATAACTAAAATAAGCATGCATTATTGTTAATATATCTCGTCTGACTAAAATAAATGCGATGGAATATGAACCATGTAACTATTTCAAATAAGGCTTTCTAGAAATTAAGATGAAATGGGAATAATTGACCATTAATAAAATTCTCTTGGTTTATGAATTGTTAATAAAATTTGTTGTGACTACTAACCTATTTTTAAGTGATATTCAAAGATGAACAAAGTTGTTATAATGGGTAAAAGAATGTGATAAAGTATTCAACAATGTCAAAGGATATGTAAGCAAGCTCTCATGACTTTCAAAAGATTTTTTGGTGGAGACCCTATTTAAGTATATGGCATAAGCTAGAATTTATTCAAGAACAAAATAATTTTTAGCTCCTAGGAGATCAAATAATTGGCACGGCCAAAAACTTTGAATGCACATTTTAGTTCTACTTGGAACTTCAAAGGACTTGGTGCTCTTCAAGGTCGTCCAATATAGCTTATACAATAATCAACTATAAATCAAAAATCAATGAAGAGGCAATGTTTGTTCAATAGGAGGATGCGTGGATGACTCTTATCTAATGTATTTAATGATAAGAGAACTTAAAATCAATTAGAAATAAATAGAATGGTTGTGTTCAAATTATCTCACGTAGAATAGGATCTTATCCTCCATGGTAGCTTATTTCCTCTCTTGTATTTTCTTGGCAAGGAAAAACCAGACAATCTTAGAAAAAGAAAACTAAATAATCAGGTGAAAATTACTTTTAGGAAAATCATTGATTATAAAATCATTGAGATGCATTTTTTTTGGCATAGCCTTAAAAAAAGAAATCAAATACTTGTGAATTTGTTGTGAGTGTCAAGACAATGCCAATATCCCATGGAAAACATCCACAATATAAAGTATGCAATCCTTTTTTAAAGATATATTCTATTTTTTAGACAATTTTTTATTTACTCATGGAGTATTCTTGTTTGGAATAATAGCATTCAATTGATGCCCAAAACTATATGAGGCAAAAACACTTTTATTTGTCAATTATAAATGCTAATTATAAATGCTAATTATAAAGTCTACAATCCTTTTTATTTTCTAACATCAATTATAAATGCTAATTATACAAAATTTATCTTACCAAAAATTATTTGTCACTTTCTTATATGCTAATAACAAGATGAAATAACTCTGTCTATTTCAATATTCAAAACACTTTTAATTAGTTTTTTCATTTTTGTATTGGATTAGTATTACCAATAATTGTGTCTTGAAATAGATGCTCAATGACTTAAATAAAATTTGAAAAACAAAATGTGTTGATGAAGTGTTTGGGGTTGTTCAGGCTTAAAGACTACAGCCAAGACTTCAACTAGAAAAACTTCATTTTCTTGAACATATAATGTATAGAAGAATTTCTTGTAATACTCTAATTTTATGGAAAAAAATACTAAAAAAATGATTTAGATTTTTGGAATTTTTCATTCCCAAAAAATTATGACTATAACAGTATGTCTAACGAAAGAAATTCTTAAAGAAAAATAATGTGTAATTATGAGACAAAAGAAAGAACTTTATAAAAAAAAATTAATTAGTTGAAAGACTATCAAGAAAATCAATTGATTTAGAATAAAACTAAAACAAAAAAAAACAATTACTTTAAGACCATTAAAATAAGAAACCAAAAACTTTAATAGTAAAACGAGTTTTGCAACAAGATTAAAAACATTTGATATTAAAAAAACAAAAATACGTTTTTGGAAATTTGGAAAAGAAAAACCTCAATTAATTTCTAGAAAACCAATTGGTTTAAAGCAAAAGAAACCCACAAAGAAAATCATTATTTTTGAAAACTATAGTAACCAAGGTTTTATTATTTTTCTTGAAGAAAAAAAGGTTGGAATTGAAATAATTTGAAACCATTTCTTAAGTTAATTTTTAAAATATGGGTTTTTAGAGGGTCATATTAAAGTCCCAGCCCCATAACAGGGGATTAAATCCATTGAAAAGAAATCCTGAATGTCATACCAAGTTGGAAGAAACTAAAATAGTTAGCAATCTTTCTTTTAGTCTCCATTTCCATATAAATAAAAGCAAATTTATAAGAAATTATAGTCATGAAGTTTGGGCATGTCATTAATAAAAAGAAATGATGATTTTTTATGAAGAAAATATCATATATATACACAACAAGACATGAAACAATGTAACCATTAGAGTATTTCACTTATAAAAGATTTATATGCCCAAATAGATACAAGATAGTTTAAATAGCAAAAAAAGAAGCAAGTATATAAAGGAAATAATAATGAAGTGAAATGGTTGAATGTGTTTAGTCGTATGTATGAAAAAAATGGGGTGTGTTTGTGTGGATATATATTGCAGATTCTTGATAAGTGAATACGTAAGTAAAGATTATGGAATATTGAGTGTCTGTATTAGGACGTGTGGTATTTGAATAAAAAAAATGGAGAAGTATGTTTCAAGTAGTTAATTTGAAATTTTACGATAGATACTACCTTAATATACTGTAGGTTCTATCTTAAGAGTAAAATTAAGGTAGTACTCATCACTTTAGTTCCTTAATCATAATAATTTTTTTTTCAAGTATACTGACTGATATAATACCATTTTTTAGTACCTTATTCATATTTATTTTCTAATTAACTATCTATTTAAAACTTCCCCTAAAAAAATTGTGCATGTGTGTGCATGCCTTATAGAATTTGTGGCCTTGGCATAGACTAGATGGCTACAATACTTGCTAATGAGTACATCTAGAAAGTTGGGCTTCACCAAAAATAGAGGATGAGTGCCTAGGCCTAGCCTGAATCCCTAGAAATGAAAATTTTTCATACCTAATTACTTCCCTTGGTTGAAAGTATATTAGCTCGGATACAAGATGAAGCCACCCCGACTCAACTAGATTCCATATTTTTTAAATTAATGTCGTATTCTAAGTTTATAAATAAATATTAACAAAAATTACTAGACATCATATATCTGAATTAATATTATTTACATGCACTTATAAACATTTTAAAATAAAATAAAAACTTAAATGAATTTTATTAATAAAAAAACTTATTATAAATAACAAAATTAAAAAAAAACATAAACACTTAAAGCATTTTTTCCTTAGAAGTGTTAGAGTTATATATACTAAAAGTCATTTTAATATTATGAATATTTATTTTATTTCATATAAAATTTTGTTACTTTCATTTCTATGAGAATCTAAATTAGCTATATTTGCATTCAAATAATGTGCATGTGTGTCTTTAATTCTATTTATTAGATAATTTGGTATGTTGAGCTTGGCTTGTGCATGAAAGATTAAATCATCAATTCTTGTGGAATATAGGTTATTTTTTCACAGTCTAAAAGGAATTTTTGATATCATTAGTAAGATTGTAGGAGAAGACTTCAATAGGTCTATTTTTACTATGGGGAATGATAAAGTTTCAACTTCTTTGTTTCAATACATTAGTATGTATTAAATGGGACATAATTGAGGTAATTATTTTATACTAACACGCTATATAGTTAATATCTCATGGTTATTATGAATATTATTACTCTTAATCTCGAGATAATTAATAAACTTGTATATTTATTATTAATTTTTTTTGATTCACAAAGAGTGAGAACTTGATAGACCAATAACCTGGATGACTATATTAATTATATGATGAATAGTAATTATTATTGAATCAATGTCACATTAATTAGAGGTTGACATATCAATTAAGTTAAGTGGAATGTCTCAAGGGAACAATCAGTTGTTGATTAAAAAAATGTTTTTAATTTATTGTAATTAACAAGTATCTATGATCTTTACATGAAAAGATTAATAGTATTAAATATCAAAGGGCTTGAAATATAATTTTGAATAAATTAATGAGCGAGTAAAATAATAATTTTTTTAGTGGAGTAAATTATTATAAATATAAATGAATTCATACATATATATTGGGAGCCTACAAAAGATAGCTTATATGTCCCTATCATACCCAACACAAGAATCTTAATTGATGACCACTTTTTGATTTTTTTTTAAAGTAAGCCACTTTGTGAGTAATTAAGTATGGCCTTCAAATCAATAAATGAAAATAAAATGAGCAACTCTTTGAAATTTTTATTAATGGTTCAAGAATGTTATGAGATATTGAAGAAGACATGAAGTGTGAGCAACAAGCGATGAATAATTCCAAAAAGATTGTCAGTGTATGGCATTTGAATCCTATTCTCATGGCATTTTTTTCAGATTCAAAATGGTTCAATTGCATTGGCGCACTCACCAATTCTTGGGATTTAAAACCAATAATTTGGATTTAAAATCCAACAATAAGGACTCTAATAGAAAAATTGATATATGATACATGATTACACACACACACACACACATAAAGCACTATTAAACAAGAAAAAGATAAAATAGTACATGCCCATATCTAAAATAACTATACAATCTTCATATATAAATTAAAAACAAAAGTAACAAGCTCGTAAAACTATTGACATATTTCATATTAATTTTAAAAAAATAGAAATCTAAATGGATGTAACTTCCATCAGAATAAAATATTGAATTTGGATGAAAATATAGTTCTATAATGAACTTTATGATATGGATGGTAAATATAGCCTTGGGTTCTATAATGAACAATGAACAAGTCACTAGAGGACACGTACTTTCTATTCGAGGAGCTGGCCAAAAATATATATGTATTTGTGCGTGATTATATTTCTTGATGTTTGGTCAATATCATGTTTGGTTGGATTGATAGTAGATTTTTGTAGAAATATCTATTAATTTGGAATATTATTACCCAAGGATATTATTACCATTTAAGGTGGTTATCATTTGTTAGAATATTATTACCCAAGGATAATCTACTCATAGTTTTCCCCTTAGTATTTCAATATCAATGAGATATGTTGTTTCATGCAAGGGTCATTATCATATCTAATCCTTTTAGGTAATATGTTAATTATCCTTGATAATTTCTTTGAGTATGTCTTTCTATTCTCTAACATATAATTATTTAAATGACTTAAGATAATATGATACTAATTTTATTCATTTAGCTTCATAAGTATCATACTCACAATAATTAAACATACATCTTCTAATGAAGCTCAACCAATAAAGTCAAATAAGCAGAAATGATTTGTAGGGCTATCACCACAAAACAAGTCTACCCTACTTGCATGTTCTCTATGACATAACTATCATCTCCTTCCATGACTAATACATAACTTTGACACTATGGTGAAATTCCTAAGTAAGACATTATACTTAACCCTCACATTACTATAAGATTAGGTCTTCTAGATAGTACATAATGAATTAATTTGTAATATGTTTCATACTTTTGACTTCATAGGCATCATGTTCACAACTATTAACATACATTAACTTTAAATTTGTACATGCTGGTTTATATTATATGTTAAGATTAAAAAAATTATCACTTCCTTCTATTCAAGTCATATGAGTATATATCATAACTTATATATCATCATTTGACATAGCTAACATGCATAAATTGATGTATTTTTGAAAACTCTAATTTTCAATTATAAATTATAATCATATCCATCAATCTCAAATAATAATATTAACATAAATATAAACTCATAAAATCAAATATTCATCACAACATATATACATTTCCAACCCTAGAATTTAATTAAGTCGAACATTTGGGATAAAATCATATGAAATAATTTGGAAGGTATATCATGGATTATACGGTTTCCAATGCATTCCCAAACTAGTTTCTATTTTCTAAACATAAAACTCTTGTTCCAATTGATATTGTTTTTTGTTCACCTTGGATTTTCCCTTAATTGATGATGCATCTCCTAGGGCGTGTATGTGTTGTTTTCCCTCTAATCTTATTCTTTCTTCTTATTTTCTACGTATAGTATTTATACTTTAGAGATCCATGTGATATTGTAAGCTGAAGTCATAGTACAAAATTGAGGTCATAACTTTGTCATCTCTTTGGATTTCCTCTATAGCACAAATGTCATAGTAGTGAGTTTGGCCATGATTGATAAACTTTCTGAAATACAAAGTCATAGTGCTAAGAAATTATCACGGTTTTGGTCTTGGCTTTGTTAGCAAAGTATTGTGGAGCTTGGATTTTTATGACTAAATCAAAAACTTCTATAACATAAAGACATGACAATAAGAATTCATCATGTCGTTGGTCTTGATTTGATAAACAAAATGTCATAGTGCTAGGATTGCCATTAATGAATAATTACACTCTGGAATAAAATATCATTGTGCTAGAATTACCTCGAATGAGTAATTGCTCTCTGGAATGAAAAGTCATAGTGAAAAATGATGTCGTGACCCACAATTTTTGATGTTGCAACTCTATCTTGAATAAGTCATGGCTCTAAAATATGTTGTGACTACTTATACTAGTGGGATACTCAACTATCATCATAAAAAAAATAATATTGTGACCATTAAGTAGTTTTGAGCAAGGGCTGCTACTACTCCAAAAAAATATTATGAGCATAATGATTATACTGTATAATAAAATAATTATGTCAACCTGGTGGTAAAGTCATGGCATACAAAAAATTTCATGACTATTTTAGTAGAGTTGTAGCCAAAAAAGGATGTTGCAACTAATTAAGGCTACTATGGAATGTGTATATAAGTCACGACATAAGAATCATCAAGACTCTATTGCTTCTCTCTCCTACAAGATTCTGTTTTTTTAGTCTATTAATTTCAGCAAAATTCACTATGATTTCAATAAAATTTATTAAATTCTCTCAAAATTAGAATCCAATGAAATCTCTCTGATACATATCAATTACATGAAAACATGTCTAATTTTACTGACTAAATGATATAATTTTTTTGGTATTTTAAGTACTTGATACCTCTCTTCTTACTTTTATTCTCCTTCCATTCTTCTAGTAAATTTAAATTCTTCTATAACCAAATCCATATTTGTTCGCCTTCGTTATTTTCTTCTGAGAATATCAATTTTTAGGTATAGATAGCCTCTCATTGTTGTTCATGTTATTGACCACATTCTATGATCATATTCATGAAATCTCTTGAATTTCTCATTATCATCATGTTCTTTTGCCATGACTTTTTTATGTAGAGCTTACATTTAAGATTCTTTGGGATCAAGTTTTTCATTTGCAAGGGCCTTATGCAGCACCCTCCCTATGAAAGGTTGTTTGTTGTCTAATGAAAATTTTCAGAAAAAGGGGTAGTCTTGTCTATAAGTATAGCAATTATAGTTGAACCCACCAAACCCAACAAAGAAGAATCAAACCGACCTACTAAAAATTATTTTTGTGAGGGTATTCAAAGTAGTGGGCACCTCATAGGTCCTTTATTCACCAGCATAGTTCTTGTATGAATATGTAGTAATGAGAGTGCTCATAAGTTTGTGTAAAGATTTTGTTTATTCATGAGAATGAATTCATCAATCATGTGGGGTGATGGATCCACTAGCATGAATTCAAGTGATAACTGCAATGGAGAAATTGAAACTAAAGTATGCTTGACCATGGATAGATGCAAACTCATCAGTACTTGTGTAGCTAAATTGGAAATTTGAAATGAAAGAAGATCATTGCAATATGTTTTCTTTTTGGAATTGGATAGGGAAAATCATCCCAAGTTTTCTTGTGAAATAAAAATCACTAAGCCATGGCAAGCAATTTGGTTCATTTGTCATCAATTGGAAATTCTTGTTGTGGATACATTATGATAAGTTGTAAAAATGAATGGGAGGATCGACACATTCAGTCAAATTACAAGTAAAGACTAATGGTACCAGGTAGTTTTTTGGCATTCAAATGCAAGAGCGATGTTGCAAGATGGTTTAAAAAATAGAAGTTTGATTTGTCATTGAAATAATGTTTTTGTTTTGATGACACCCACATATTATTTTGGAAAATAATGTTTTTGAATTCTAGTTTTTGTTTTTTTAAGTTGGCATGTAATGAAGTAACAATATTTTTGTGTTTGTTTTTTTTAAGTTGGCATGAACAAAGTAAGAATATTTTTGGGTTTATTTTTTTAGAACATCAAAATAATGTTTTGGTTTTAAAATTATAAAACTTTTAATAAATAATACCCTAAAACACAAATTAGTTATGTTTCGAATGACCCAAACAACCAAAATTTGAAAAATCATTGTATTTCTAATTTTGAGTTGTTTTTTTTTTCAATTAAAATTGTGGTTCTCAAAAAAAAAACCATGGTTTTTAGAAAATGAAAAGCAAATATCGAAACTTCTTTACATTTTGAAAAATATTTTTTTTTTAAAAAGCGGTTTCATGATGTTTTTATTTATTTATTTATTTATGTTGTGTGTGCGTGCATGCGTGCGTGTGTGTGCGTGCATGCAAGCATGTGTGCGTGCGTGCGTGCGTGTGTATCTATATCCTAGACGTGCACACACCCACACATATATATGTGTGTGTTTCTATGTGTGCATGTGTATGTATAAGCTTATACATACATACATACATATATATATATATATATATTATATTTATATCTATTTATTTATTTATTTATTATATATATGTTTACACACACACACACACACATATGTGTGTGTGTGTGTGTGTGTCAATATATATAAGCTTATATATAGATATATACATGCTATATAGGTTTTAACACACACACACACACATGTATGTGTACGTATATAATAAGGTTATATATAAAGATATATATATGTGAGCTTACATATATATGTGTGTGTTATATAGGAAATTTAGGTATATATAAATTTTTATATTTATGTATAAGTCTATATATATACACATACATATACACACAGATATATTTCTATATAAACACACACACACACATATTTATAAACAAATTTTTAAAAAATAAAAACCCTTTGAAATGTCGAAACTGCATTTCAAAAATGAAAAGTGGTTTCAAAAATTAAAAAAAGTTTCAAAAACCTACTCATTCTTTTCCAAAAGCTGTTAAAAAAAACAACTCAAAATCAAAAAAAAAATGTTTTTAAATTTTAGGTAACCCAAACGTAAATATTGCATGCCTTGAAGTATTGTTTCATAAAAGTTTATTATATAGGAATCAAATCATAAATATTTTTAAATCTAGACCCTAAAATATAATTATCCCAATATTTTTTGGGGGGGAATTATATTTTGGGGTGTTTCTCTAAAAATTTTTAAGATTTAAAAACTAAAATTTTGATATTTTTAAAAAAGTCACAAAACTAAAAATAAATTAAAAATAATTACACCCCAATTCGTAAGTCCTAAACTACCATCTCCCCCTCCCCTCGCCCCTTCCTCGCCCTCGCCACTAGCACTTGCCCCTCCCTCATCCTTGCCTCTAGCCCTCGCTCGTCTCTTCCCACCCTTCTCCCCCTACCCGTCTCCACGAGCTCCTTCGTGGAGCTCCTTCGAGCTAGACCGAGCTCGTCATAGAGTTCTCGGTCGAGCTCGTCGTAGAGCTCTCGGTCGAGCTCTAGGAGCTCGATGCCAAGATCCTAGAGCTCGGCCGAGAGCTCTAGGAGCTCCGTCGAGCTCCTTCGAGCTAGACCGAGCTCATCTTCAAGCTCTCAGTCGAGCTCCAGGAGCACGACCACGAGCTCTAGAAGATCGATGGAGCTCTTGGTCGAGCTCTATTGAGCCCCATCGAGCACGATGGGAGAAGGCGAGTGCCAATGGGAGAGGGCCGATGGAGGGGGTGAGGGTAGTTTAGGATAAACGTAATAAAGTGAACTAAATTTCAATATTTTAATATTTTGTTGATTTTTTTTCAAACTTATAAAAATATTTTTCAAATTCTTAAATTTTACTAGGGGAAGCATCCTAAAACATAATTCCCCCTATTTTTTTTATTCAGAAAATTACATTTAGAAGATCCAAAACCAAAATATTTATGTTTTGGTCACTATTTAATAATTAAAATAAACACCTAAAAACATAAAATATTATACATTTTGTGGCTAGAAATTGTATGAATCCAAATTTACCATTAGTCTCGAATAAAAGTACTAAATTTTATTTTAGTTTTTTATTTTTTGTATTTGTTAGTTCTGCATAACGAATTCATTTTGCATAGTTGTTTATGAATAAATCATTTTATGCATAACATGAATTCATAATATTATGCACAGACTAGTTTATGGCTTTATGCATAACAAAAATATTTCATTTTGTTTCATGATTTTTTTAGCCCCAAAACATAATTATTTCATGTTTTTTGGTATTTTATTATTATTTTTTTAATGGGGACCAAAATATACTTACTTTTGTTATGGACCCCCAACATTTTTTTTATTTTTTATTAAATGCACTTTTATTCTAAAATAGAAAATTTTGGGATTTTTTTTATTATTTTTGAAATAAAGCATGATTACATAATTTGACCTCTGAGGAACACCAATATGACAAAAAATAGTAATGATGTTAATTGATGAAGAATTGAGTATTTATATTTTGTTGCACCAAATAAAAAATAATATCTTTTTTTTTTCAAAATTTTTAAAAATGCACCAAAATGAAATAATTTTTTAGTTTTTATGTATTGAAGCACATTAACCCAATTTGTCCTAAAAAAATTCTAAAAACAATTTAAAATCTAAAAATATTTGAATTTGAAAGCTACAAAACTCATTTTGGAATTCTAAAACTGCTTTTAATTTTTAAAATATGTTCCATGAGCACTAGTGAGATTCAAGCCACGCCTTCATCTATATTTATATATTTATATATGTTATATATTCATATATGGTACTCTCACTCGAGAGCTGCGAAATGTTTGAGTTGATTAGTTAAATTTAATAGGATTTAAAATACTTTATAATCCAATATAAGAAGTTTTTGTATTTTTAATGGCAGACCTTTATAAATCTATTAAATTACTCACAAAGTACACATAAAAATAAATCAAAGTGTGCTTATTAAAAATATTGATCAAGAATAAAGAATTTATATTGTAAAAAAAATCAAGAAAAATACATACTAAAATTGTAATGCTTGTGATTGACTACATGTTTGCTGAAAATGATAGACAAGTCAAAACAATTTATCCCCTTCTCAATTTTTCATATTTGTTTTATTTTCTAAAATATACACAACCTCAAAAATATTGTTGAAGCAAGTGAAAAAAATATGACAAAATCCCTATATATAGCCATTTAAAATAGATTGATCTATATAAAATATCATGAATGAGCATGAATTATCAAGTTAGAATATTCACATACAAAAGTAAAATCATTTATACAAAATGACCCTTATTGCCAAATACATAACAAAGTTTCAAAAAAAAAAAAATTCATCTAAATAATCCACTAAAATCCTCGCATAGATCTGTAAGCTTTAGAATCATGATTGATCATCACCATTTCCTCCACTTGGAGAAAATAAGGGTGAGCAACTAATGCCCAATAGGAAAATCTTAAAAAAAATATGAAAAAAAAATATATTTTATTTTCATAGCCAAGTATGTTTTGTAATACACAATATAAGAGTTTAAGAATACATTTTAAAATATACATACATATATTTATACAAATGTATGCATATACAATTTTATGAAACCATAATGTGTGGGCATGTATAAGTTTTCAAAACACTCATTTTTCATTTCTCATCCCATCTTCATAAACATATATACTTTATGCATATGAAGGCTCTACTAGACCACACCAAGACTTGTAAAGGAAAATACTAACCCGCTAGTATTAACCTAGTTACCACTCCTACTAGGAAACACACACACCCACTCCCATTATCCGAAGACTCATGAAATATGTATTAGTTTACATCTTGGCAAGCATCACCTCCGCATAACGGAACTCCACCATAAGTGCACAAGGAAGTTTAGGATCATCTATCAATTACATATTTAATCTTTGCCTCCATTGATATTCTTATAGTTTTAGCCCTCAATGTCCTTGTTAGGACTAATAGTCACCTTAAAACCCAATATCCAAAATGTATAATTTTTTAAAATTATTCAAATTTTATTTAAAATATCATATAGCTCATATAATATCAAATAATTTCTTACAGGATTTTACACATGCATATCAGCATAATCTCATTTCAAAATTAGTAAAACAATCCATCAACCATGATTTTTGACACTATTTACATATAACTTAGTATTATTTTCCTATTTTTTAAAAAATAACTTTCTCCAAAAAAAAATACACGGATAAATGAGTTTCTAAATCTATTAAAAAAATAATTTTATGATGTCAAATTTATGATTTTCCATTTTAATCATATATTTCAATTAAATGATTTAAAATTCATAAAACTCATTTCAAAAAAGAAAAAAAAAACAAAACAAAACAAATGGTATATAATCAATAATGCAAAATATGTAAATTCAACAAGTTTCTAGAGATTTTATACCATAACCAAGCTTTTCCAAGACATAAATCTCAAAATTTTGTTCTAATATTTTAATTCGAGCTCGATAATTAAATTCAAACTCAAACAAAAACAAAAAGAAATAATGTTGAGAATTTATAAAATTTCAAGTCTAATTTATAAAATTAGGCAATAAAGATGAAAATAAACTAACTAACATCATCTCTAACCTTCCTTTATGAGATTACAACTATTGCATAAATATTTTTGGTTGAAATGAATGGGTTATAATGTTTGATCACTTCATAAAATAAATTTTTACCAAAAATAATAAATTATAATTTTTATTTAAGTGATTTTGGGGAAGAAATGAAGAATAACTGAATAAATCAAAGAAAGAAAAAGAAAAACAAAAAAAAAAGTTATGAAATTAAGAGAGAAATAATAAAAAATGAAAATTATTATTCATTTAATAGTGAAAATGACCAAATTGCCAATCGTGGTTTAAATTGACACAACTTTATCTCAAAAACTTTAAATCTAGTAAATTAATATCATTATTTTTCATTTTTTATCCCTAAATTATTTTTAAAATAAAAATATTTTTAAATATTTCTATCTCTCTATATTTAACTAACTTTGCTAATTTTGAGTAATGACTAAGATAAAGAAGATTTATTATTTTTCTTTGTCTCACACATTTATATATGTATATATATGTTTATATGTTATATATCTAAATACAAATGTGTGTGTGTGTGTGTATTATATATATATATATGTATGTATCTATAATTTATTCACTTCCCAAAGAACTGAATAATTTTTTTTCGTTTTTTGTGCTAAACATAATTTAATAAATTATATTTCTATAAACTTATCAAAAATAATGTTCCAATTAAATTTTCCGAAAATATATTTTAAAACAAAAATAAGAATGTAATAAACTTTGAAAAATTTTAAATATGTTTCTGTTAGGTAGATTTTAACGGTTCAAAATTCAAATTGTTACTCCAATCTCTCTCTAAGGTGACGAAGAACACTTGCGTTGTTCCAAAATGGCAAATGCATCCTGTCCCGACTGCAAGAGACTGACGGAGGTCGTATTCGACCATTCTGCAGGTGACACAGTTTGTTCGGAATGCGGATTGGTGCTGGAATCTCATTCCATCGACGAAATATCGGAATGGCCAACGTTCGCCAATGAGTCCGGTGATTATGATCCTGTTCGTGTTGGCGGCCCTACCAACCCACCTCTATCAAATTGAGGGATCTCCACCGTTATCGCGACGTCCAATGGATCATCAGGGGAGTTTCTTTCGTCTTCATTGGGCCGCTGGCAGAATCGAGGCTCAAATCCCTAGCGTGGATTGATCACAGCCTTCAAGCCATATCGTTCATGTGTGATAGGTGATGCCAACAGCTCTTTATTTTTCTTTTAAATTCCAATCTATCGAAGTGGTTTCTGCTGTTAAAAGATATGTTATTGGATGTTCGTAAGTGGTGTTTCTTTCACTCTTTTCCTCATTAGCTTATAGTCTTTGTGTTTTGATAATTCACATTTCAATTAGGTTTTTTTTTTCTGTAGATTTCGGAAACTGTTTGTATTAAACTATATATTGCTATATATTGCTAAACATATGCGAATGAGATATTTCTTTTAATACCAAATATTTAACTAAATCATCCTACCAAAACACACAGTTTAAACATAATATATTTAATCTTACTTGGGATGGAATGAATTTGATGATTTTCTTTCTATTATTTTTCAAATGCAATGTAAACTGTGAAGAACATTTTAGTGAAAAATTATTGCTAATGGCTCTTTATTTTGCAGGTTGGGTCTAGTTTCAACTATCAAGGTATGCGATTTATTTTATTATTTATTTAGACGTGCATATTTGTGTTTGTTGTTATGTGTGTGTGTATGTGTGTGTGTGTTCAAAGAGAACATATTCTAAAAATTTCTCGAACAACACTGATGTTAGATATTAGGCACTGTTTAACTGCATCAATATTTTTTGAATGTCATGTTTTCAATTATACTAACTTGATATTTGACTTAGTTTCAAATTTTTGAACAGCTGAATGCATAATTTCATACTAGTCAATATTTGATAAAATTAGAGTATATTTCAAACATATGGGATAATAGTTAGAGGTGGTCAAAATGGATGATCAGGTCAAAGCACAAATTGAGACATTAGAATCATTGTTAAACTTGAATAAAATATATTATGACTCATTTACAATATAGGGGAATAATAGCTCAAATTGGACAAATAATGAATTGTAATATAAGTGATTATTGTTTATTAGTAAGTTTTTTATTTTATTTGGCTATTCAAGTATGTCATTTCACAATCTAACATTCCATTAGAAGGGTTGATTTAAAATGTATTTTTTCATACACATTTACTATACATACTCATACATCATTCTAGCTTAAGTATGAAATGTAGTAATGAAACATAAAAATCATCATATTCTAATAAATTGTACACAAGTATAAAGATATACACAAATATAAATTTAATTGGAACATGAAAAAAAACTCTATCCAATAAGCCTAGATACAAGATAAACTCAATATATATAACATGACTATAATTAAATACAATTATTTTTTTCTTACATTTGAAAAACAAAATAAAAAGTTGTTGCACTCTCATGATCTTTATGAATGTATAACTAATTTGGTTTATACTAAAATAAATGCATAACAAATAAATGAAAATGAAATTTTATTTGTTATGTTAATCATGCATAATGCAAAATATATATTTTGAAATTTAAAAGTGATTAGAATATTTTTGTATTTTGAATACTTCATATACGATCATGAAAAGAAGAAAAAAAATAATAATTTTAATATTCCTCTTAAGCTAGTGCAAAAATATATTTTGTTCTAAGCTTTGAGTTGAGAAAAATACATAGAGCTTTTAAGTCGATAAAAATGCTTGCTAATTGATTAAGGCATGCACATGAATTTTAGAGATTGAATTTTCCAAGGTTAGTATAGATGATAATAATTTTTATTTTGTTTATTAATAAAAAATTGGATTGGAAGTCATAATTGTGAAGTCACTACATGCATAATGCACTTATAATAAACTAGACATTAGGTGTTGTCATTTTAAAAATATTAATACAACATGATAAGTATAAGAGTGAAACACCACTCAAATTTTAATATAACGAATTATAAATAATAGTATAAAATGATGAACATCATTATCATCAAAATGTATGTAAATATAAATAGAGTTGACCTTTTGAATTTTAGTTCAAAGTAGTATGATAATCATAAAATCAACATATATTTATTTTTTTAATTATCTTTATCTGAGATATTTCTTTCACATAGTTCATTGTATAGTGTTTATTAATAATAAGTAATGAACGTCAACATTAAATTATAAACAATAACAAATATTAGTTTTGTGATTTTATATTGATTAATTATGTCAAAATAGATTTATTGTATGTTAGAAGAAACATCAATCTTGATGTTTATTATGATATCTTAAATATGAGTTTCTCTAAAATGTAATAATTCATGGTAAATATAGTTAAAAATATTTTGTTTTTGTTATCTTTTGAGATTATTATTTGCTTAAATATATTTGAATGAGCTTAAATAAGATAAGTTTTAAAAATAGTTTGAAATATCTATAATATTTTTGCTTTGAATGAGTTTGAATGAGTATGAATGAGTTTAAATTTATAAATAATGTGGTTTATTCTATTGTAAATTATTTGGATTAGTTTAAATGAGGTATTTTATAGAAATGTTTGAAACTAGTTTTGAATTTAATTTATTTAAATGAGTTTTGTTATAATTGTGCTGTAATTTTTTATGGAGTTAATTTGTTTTATAATAGATAAGATCGTGTGTTGATTACTTTTCTATCTAACAGATATATTGTATGTTAGAAACAACATAAATCTCAATGTTGTGATATCTTAAGGATAGTTGTTAAGACACAATAATTCATAGTAAATATGATTAAAATTATTTCGTCTTTGTTATCTTTTAAAGTTTCTTATTTTTTAAAATTCGCCTGAACGAAATGGGTTCCAGAGATATCTGGAACAGATTGTTCTTTTTCATTTGAATAAGTTTGAGTGAGATAAGTTCTAAAAGTTAGTCTAAAATAAATTATTTTTTTTTCATTTAATAAGTTTAAATAAGATGAGTTCTAGAAGTAGTTTGGAACATATCTAATACTTCTTATTTGATTGAGTTTTAATTAGTTGAGTTTTATAGATATTCTAGAATATTTCATTATAATTAATTTGAACTGAATTAGTTTGAACCAATATTTTGAAAGGCAAAAATACTAGGTGAGATGTTTTCATGTTTGTGAGACAAGACATAAACCTCGAAGCTTCGAGACATAAGTTTTTTTAACTATAAATATACTTAATAATTATTTTATAATATATTAAAAATAAGATAGTATGGAATAATTTAATAAATATTATATAATATATTAAATTTTAATAAATTTAAAATAATTTTATCAAAATAAAATAAAAAATTTAAATTTATTTTTTTATTATAAATTTATAATAATTTTATTATTATAAATTTAAACTTTTATTCTTATTTGCCTTTTTCATTGTCACTCTCTCCTTTCTCATGCCCTCGCCCTTACACTTGCCCATCGCCCTCGTCCCTCTCCCTTCTCCTCTTGTTCTCGCTCCTCTCACTTCTCTCGTTCGCGTCCCTCTCTCTTGCTCCACGGAAAGCTCAATGGAATTTTATGGAGGTCCTCGTCGGAGCTTGTGGAGCTCCGTCGAGCTCTATTCTTTTTTTTTTAAATGTCTTGAGGTTTTTTAGAGCGCCTCATGTTGAGGCGTGCATAAAGATGTGCTTGAAAAATATTTTTTTAAACTTTGGTTTGAACGAAGTTTTTTCTAGAATTACTTGAAATTAGTTTTTGTTCAGTGGAAGTTAGAGTTAACTAGGTTCAATTTTATGAAGGAGAATGGAGAATGGATAGAGGAGAAAAATAAAAAAAAAGAAGAATTTTTATTAATCTGAAAGAATTATTTTTAGAACACTATATGTATGTATGTATATATATTGTCTGGGACATCTAAGATATTGCATGTTCTCAAATATTTAAAAAATTATTAAAACAAACAAAAAATAAACCAAACTTTTGCATGTTCTTTGAAGTTGGGCAGTGCATCTCACAAACCCTCTACTTGGAGAGGAAAGTAGAAGTGATTATGGGTCAGACAACCTGAGCCTAATCCATGGTGTAGCAGAAAAAAGTTGTGTTGTACATCATGCATGACACAAAACTATGATGAATTGTGCCATCAGCAGGCATGATATGGCTTGTGGCACATCCTGTGTCGTGCTCGGTCTGCTTATTCTACCTCAGTGTCAAAGACTGTCACAACTTGAAATGTCGGCATGAGTGACATGAACTTGGACATGCTAAATGCCCAAATTGGGTTCAAATAGAACTTGACTTTAGTTGACTTGCATGTGGAGTTCATGCGTGAGTCATCCAATTATTTAAAACAAATATAGATGCGTGTGCATGAAATTCACATGTTTTTTTGTATTCATATTTTTAAAATAAGGTGTATGATGCTCATGTGCCCCATTTAAAAATTTTGTTCTTTTGTCCAGACAATTACTTTTGACAAGAAATCAACAAATATTGTTGTTGTGTTGGGTGTCAGCAATAAAGTGTATTATTTTTAATTTTTTTTAAATATATTTTTTAATCTATATTTAATCTCAGTAGTTAGTTTTTTATCCAATAGGTTTGGATAAAAATTCAATGGCAGGGGAGTGGGCACACGGGTCATGCTATTGTTCGTAGAGATGGTAGAAAGGGAATCCATGGATACCAATATACAACTGATGAGGCGAGATATAACATGAAAGAAAAAAAATCAAACGATCATCCATGCAAGGACAAAGGTCCGTGAATAATACTTCGCGGACGCAGCTTCATTCTAACAAAGGTCAAACGACAATGAGAATTAACAAGAACCAGGGCCTCCATAACGTAAGCGAGAAAGTTTCCAAGAAGGGAATGACATTGAAGCTAGAAAGGAGGACAGTTCAGCGTGGGAGCGAGGATGCCGGTCACGCTGCTGTTCGTAGAGAAGAAAGATTTAAACCTGCTGCATTCCACCATAAAAAAAGGGATTCTACGGGCGCCAATATATAATGGAGGAGGCAAGATGTAGAATGAAAGAAACAAATATCGAACTATTATCCGTTCAAGGACAGAGATCCAAAAGAAATGCTTCTACTAAAAGGGACAAACGAACTTCCTTGACGCAGCTTCATTCCCAAAGAGGTGAGGAGGCAGTGGGAATGAATTATAACACGAGCCCCGATAATGTAAGCGAGAAAATTGCCAACAAGCGAATGATGTCAAAGCGTGAACGGGAAACAGTTCAGTACGGGAGCGAAGGCACAGCTCGTGCTGTCATTGGTAGAGAAGGAAGTTATAAACCTGTTAAATTCCAGCGGGAAAGGAACGGAATCTCTGGAGATCAATATGTAATTGAGGAGCCTAGGTGTATCATGAAACAAAAAAATACGAAACAATTATCCGTGCGAGAACGAAGGTCAGCAAAAAAAAACTTCCATTGAAGGGGATAGACGTAGTTCGTGGGTTCATCCTAATTCTCTCTGTAATAATCGGAGCTCTGATACATCTCATTCAATCTCTTACAACAATACCGAGATGCCAGATCCGAGGCGAAAGAAGAAAAAGTATGCTATGCGGTTAGATTCATATGATATTTGGAATAAGCGGCTAGACGATGGCATATTAGCTGATTGTAAGCATTTACAAAAATATTATTTAGACAAATTCTGTTCAATTCTTAGCTTCATGCGTATTTCACTCTTTATAATATTTTCTGGTGTAATTTTTTTTCTAGTTCGGCCCCAACCAATACATTTCAAATGGCTAGTTCTCTTGAAAAATAGAATAGACTCTGGTTTTGGTCCCAATTCAATCTTTATAATACTTATAAACCCTAATTTCAATTTAGTCATTATAAAACTAGATTTTTGTTTGGGTTCGCTCAATTTTCATTTATAAAGTGAAAACTTAGGATCTGTTTCTATTTATTATGAACTAGTCCAAAGTTTGATAATGCGTGACAAATTCAGTATGATCAGTTAGAGAACTTAATGTTTCAAAGTTGATCAAGTTTTGGCCATGTTGAATTAAAATGCAAGTGAACAATTTTTTTTATTGATGAAGTGAAAGTAGATAAATGAAACCTCATACTATCAAAAATAAGAAATGAGAGAAAAGGAGGAAAATAAAATAAAACTTGTTGAGACTAATGATTGTTTTCTTTATTTTTTATTTAATTTTTTTATTTATGAGTTGTATATATTATGCTCAAATTTGTAAGAATGATACTATTAGTTTTACTTATTCTACGTGTTGCACCAACTTAAGAATTATTAAAAATGTATTTTTTTATTTAATATACGAGCATTTAACATAACATATGAGTCATAATAAAAAAAAATAGTCTATTGTCATTGTTTACTAGTTGATCTGCATTGGCTACCATTGGTTGGTGTTGATTGGCATTGTTCACATCAGTCAAGGAGGATAATATCCAGAATATTTGTAGAGATTTTTATAAAATATTAGAAATAGTATTTCGCTATCATATTATAAATTTTGGTAAATTTTTGATACTTAACAAAAATTTTAGGGAAAATGTTGGTGTGTTTGTCACATGTGGTGCTTAGTAAACAACTTTTGATTTTTTGCAAAAAAGAAAATATTTTCTTTTTTGCAAAAAATTGCTTTATATAGTGGTAATAAATTGGTGGGGTTTTTTTTTTACTACCAATTTGTTGATGTGCTCATCTAATGTGCAGAATTAATTTTTTGCTCAAATTAAATAGTCAGAATTGATTCCTTATGATTATATGAAGATCCAATGGTCAGATTTGGACTAAATTTTCATGTAATAATTAGTATTTTTTTTTAGGATGATAATTTGACTAACGACTAGTTTGATCAAAAAAATTTCATAAATAACCAAAAATAGTCCCATTTCATATATTATAGAATGAAAACAAGAAATAATTCACACACACATCTTTATTCATGCAAAAACAAATATTATATAGTTTTTTCTCAAGTACAACAAGAGAAAAGTGAATTTTTGCATACAAAAATAAGACAAATGCAAAGAAAGTCATATATTTGGGAGAAATTTGTGTTGAATTGTTGCACTCAATGTGAGGAAGACATACACATATAATTGATGAGAATGATGTGGATAATAAAGATGATATCCATGTGTGTCTGGCTGACATGTACCCTGATGAGCGAGTTGCTTGTCAAGCTGATACATATAGTATATTTGATCTTAAATACATGAGAGAAATTGAAGCACATTAATGCTAATTAAAACAAAATAAAAAAAATTGGCTTGCTTATCCTAATCCCAAGCAATTAGTTTTTTTGTTATTACAACACGAAACTAAAGATATGTGATACGAAAGCAAAGCATGATAAAGTTGCAGAGAGATTATATTGAATTACTTGACATTATAGTCGAGGTTAATGAATATGAGGAAAACAAAAATTCATTGTTCCAATGAGTCAGGCATGTACACTTTGATGATGAACATGAGAATTCCGACTCATGAATTGCTGCTCATGATGTGATGCTTGAGCAGCAGATGTTAATATTGAACGAGTATTGTCTGAAGAAGTTCATATTGAGAGTTTTAGTAAAGACACAGAAGATACAATTATGCAAGGAGGAAGATCTTAGCCGGTAGTCACTTCTCAGCCTTACTTTGACTCTACGAGTATTGAACAAAGTAGTATACCTAGTGGCGATGATACTTTTACTTCTGGTTATGATGACTCAAGATGAGATGAAACTAATGATGGAGATGTTGTTGAAGGGGGTATTGGACAACACTAAAGTCAATCTCTATTGAGCTCATTCGTTTGTGAAGATAATTTATTGATTGTACACACAATCAAGACCATGACTCCAGAAGAGCTGGGCCACATGTTGGAGCGATTGAAAAGCTGTACAAATCAATATAATGTTAGATACAAGGAGGACAATAAATGAGTATATAAAACATTGATTTTCCTATCAATGAAGAGGTTGTGGGCAACTATCATCAAGTTTATGAATGATATATTTATACTTATGATTAGTATTATTAAAACTCTATTTCTCGGTATTAATATTGTCTTCAACAAAATAGTCTTCCTTTGTTGAATAATGCAATATAATCATATCAATCTTTTTTTTAATACTAGACTATTGCGATGCAATATGTATCAATTTTAGTCATAGAATATAATTAAATATTTCATATATTATGTTAAGTCTTAACTTGTAAAATTTGAGTTTTAATATTTTTTTTGATTAATATTTTTAAATTCAACCATATGATTCATACATATAATTTAATTATGCATATACTATAACTTTAAATTATATACTTTAATTTTATTATTTTTTGAAATTTTTGTAAATATTTTCATTTAATTGATGTTTTTATCAAAATATCCACTGATATTTACAGATACATTCATAAATCAGAAGTACTAATATTTTCATGATTACTGATATTTTGATCCTTAACCTTAACCAATATTAAAAAATTTTAATTTTTTTACTATCAATAGCAAATTTTTGTCAAGAAAATAAATATATTTGAGAAGATCTAATTTAAATTATTGATCTCTATGTCATGTATTAAAATCTCAATTTTTAGATGTATGTTTTTCTGTTGCTTGGATTACTTCAATTAGAATAATAGCTTGTAGGTGCCATAAGTCAGGTTGGCTTGGGCCAGGTATGGTCATGTTGACTCATTTTTTATTTGAAAGAGAGCAAAAAGGGTGAAAGAAGAAATTTCCTCCATCATGTTTCCTCTATAAAAAATGGGAAATAATATTTATTTCATCAGAAATGATTACTCATTTTTCAAATGATAATGTCTATTACAAACTAATTATCTAGATGTATGTCAATCAAATCTTAATTTCATTGATATGTTACTCTTAAAATATACTTCAAGTTTTTAATGATTTTGTTATGTTTTGGTTATAATTAATTTGTTAGAAATGTCTAGGTCTCTTGAAAAAGAGAATCAGCTTTAAAAACCCAAAATAAATTAAACTCCCTTGTTTTTAGTCATAATTTCATAATCATAATATATTAAAAAGCTCATTTACAACTTAAACTTCATAAAATCCGGCTTATGTTTGAATGAATTTAATTTTCATTTTTAAAGCATTTGGATTTGTCTCTATTTATTATGAACTAGACCAGCGTTTGATAATATGTGAAATTGAGTTTAATTAAATTTGAGAATTTAATGTTTCAAAGTAGGTCATGTTTTGCCCATGTTGAATTGAAGTAATGCTATAAAATAAGATAAATTAAGGCTGCAAAATGCTTGGAATCAAAATCTTGATAATTTTTTTGATAAAACAAGGATACAAAGTTTGATAAAAAAAATGCATGGAAGCAAATTTTGTATTAAAGTAAGACTACAAAATAAGATAGAACCTATACTATTCTTTTTGGAGTTAGTTTTCAGAATATTAAACTTAGAGAAAAAAAAATAAATTAAGCATTTCTCAAGGTTTTTGTAAGTATGTTAGCTAATTGATTTGCTATAGAAATATAGGTTATGACCATGGTCATATCCTTAATTTTTTTACTAATAAAAAAATTATGATCTTAATGTATTTTGTTTGCTTGTGAAATGATGAATTGGAGGTTAGGTGATTTATTGTCTAACTATCATAATAGAGATAAAAAGAGAAAAGATTAAAAAATTGACATTGTCAAGTTGATATTAGATTCAAAAAATTTGACATTTAATTGTTGTCATTACTTTGTACTTTGTCTATATATTAAATTGTGAGATTATTTTCTATTTTTTATTTTTTTATGAGGCCTATGGCAAGGGCATCATGACACTTGCGCTTTTAGCTGCTCTTGAGGTGTTTTTAATAACTGATTGTTGCAATTGCTCTGAACTATGCCTTTGTACCGGATCTCTAAACAACTCTTTGTTTCTTATTTTTCTACGAGATAAGGTCATATCCAAGAAAAATACAGAATCATGTTGTAGATCTTCTCTTGGTGCATGCTAATATACAACTCGAATCTGAATATTCGACTAAATAAAAATATTAATGATCTGTGAAAGAGATCAAAGTTGTGAAGATTAATTTACATATCTTAGCATGTGAAGAGATGCATCAAGGTGAACTTGTCGAGTAGAATTTAGAAAGTATTTAATTATGTTGAATGTGTATGTTATATTTGATCTGATTATAATTAGATAGTTAATTTTTCTATTATTATTTTATAAGTAATAGAGTCAATCGGAGAGGTAACATTAAAATAAAGTTTGTACTCATATCAATATTAGTATTTGCTGAAGCATAACTTAAAAGATCAATATTTGCAAAAAAAAGTAAAGTACACGTCTTTATTATGACAAGATACCTCTCATCGGATAAATTAACATTATGTCAATAAAATATTTGAGTATCACAATGTCATTTTCCTAAAATTGTGTTGAATGTATTCCTTGAGTTTAGTATTCTAACTCATCTCACATAATTAGAATATTATATATGTAAACAATTAACACAATCACTCTGCCATTAGGACTCTTTTGGAAGAATAGTTAATAGTTAGTAACACACGTGTGTGACCAAAATGATGTATCTATTTGTGAAAATCTTATAAATTAGGCTCTTTATGATTACTTTTAGCCATATAATGATTTCTGTAATATGCCAACTATATTTTTGTCCTGCTTGAAATTTAAGTGATTGCTCCATATATAACCCCTCATCAAATGAGGTGTCTGCTTGTGAAATTCTCATTAACTAGGCTCTTAATGATTGCTTATGATCATATGGTGCTTTTTGTAATATGCAAACTGTATTTGATTGTCTTGCTCGAAATCTAAGTGGCTGCTCCGTATATACCACCTCTTCAAGGTAAGCTTGAAAAAATATTTTCTTTACGTTAAATTAGTATTCTTTTTAATTGTGAGATGTTGTAAAAGAAATGAGAAATTATATCGAGACTATCTTGATTATTGGAGATTTAGTGTCATGGTATTTCATACTAAAAGTATGAGTATATATCATTGCTACTAGTCTCTTTTTAAGGAGATTTATCATTTTATTTGAATTTAGCTTCATATTGAATGCTCACTGACAATGAACAATATACTTTTCTAAAGGTTGTGATACTAGTTTTCAATTTTCATTACCGTGAAAGACATGTATTTCTTCTATCATAACTTTGATGCCATCTTAATGCATTAGAAGGAGATTTGAATATTATAATACTGACAATATAAGTAATAAAAGAAAAAAAAAGATAAAAACAAGAGTACGAAAAAACCGTTAAAATCGAGAGTCGGGTATAACTCATTTATTTATTTCAAAAAGTGATCAGAAGGCCAATATTAGAGTAACTAGTAGTATGATTTTCTGTCTTTTTGGTAAGCTCGTCTCTGAGTCTTGGGTGGCCAAATATCTTAGTTATCAACTTAATATGAGTGTGTATTGGTATAGATTTGTTGACTACAATATCATCTTAGTTTGTGTGGCATCTCCCCACTTGGGAAATACTTCTTTCTTCAGAAACTCAATACCAACATGCTTAAATGTAGTTGTTGGATGAATTTTTGTACTAGTTGGTGGTCTAGGCATGATTACAAGTAAGGGAGGAGGGGTAATGTATTTAGGTGTAATATTTGAATTTAGACTCCTCGTAAGCTCGTTAAAAAATAAGTTATGATAAAAAAAGATTATATTTATACTCGTTAAAATTCTATCAATTGCTGGTAATAAAAACTTGTACTCTATTTGGATATTAGATTATCCAAAAAAAAATCACATCTCAAGTCCCTATATGCCAATTTTACTCATTGTGTAAATTTATGAGAGATTAGTTGAATAATTTTTTTTAGGATATATGATATTAAAGGGTTCGTGTTGAGAAATAGCAAAAAAAGATATTTGATTGATGAGTTAAATTGCATTAAAAATTATATCTCTCCAAAAATATTTTTGAAAATGCTTTCTAACTAGGAGTATATGAGATATTTCAAACAATTGTCTATTATTTTTCTTAGCAATCACACATTGTTGAGGTATACTGGCAGAAAAAGTTTGGTGTATAATCTCATCATCCATACAATAAATGCTAAATTAGTCTGACATGTATTTTAATATATTATTATTTTTTAATTTTTAATAATTTTATTGGATTAAGTTTTATTATTTTATGTAAAGTTTAAAAAAATAAAAAATCTATGATTTTTCATGAAAGAGATATATCTATGTATTTCTCGTGCATTCTTAAACAAAATACTAAGATATCTACATTCTTTTTGTCTGCATATTTATTCGGTCCTTATACATTCGAGTGCATCAAATTAAATTGTGTTTTACTCAAATCACACTGATG